>CM051367.1:2719729-2741562 GCA_028015245.1 Cardamine occulta
AGAGTGAATAGAAGTGTAGAAGTGTAGTCATAGGAGTTTAATCTCTCCCAACAGCTTTGAGATGTTCCAGAGCCATTACGAGAGCCATTGTTTGCTCTCTGGTTTCAGTAATGAAACTTCAAAAAAAGCTGTGATTTAGCCTTTTAGCACTTTTGATGACGTGATTAACAATGCTACCAAGGTGTAGATCCAAGTCAAAGTAAGAAACAAGTATTATTGCTTATATCATCTTTTGGTTAGTCATTAGAATCGCATAGGATTTTCAAATGGTAATTGTTGGGAGTTGTAACAAGAAGACACATCTGGAGGCTGAAACAACACTTATTGATGTAAATATGAAGAATCAATGGTTTCATTTCCAAGGATTTGGCCATTTCAAGCTGATGGACCTCAAACAGAGTTATGACCCTTCAAGATACAAATGAGAGTGAATAGAAGTGTTAAAGTGTAGTCATAGGAGTTTAATCTCTCCCAACAGCTTTGAGATGTTCCAAAGCCACTACCGAGAGCCATTGTTTGCTCTCTACTTGGTTTGAGTGATGAAACTTTATAAAAAGCTTTGATTCAGCCTTTTAGCACTTTTGATGACGTGATTAACAATGCTACCAAGGTGTAGATCCAAGTCAAAGTAAGAAACAAGTATTATAGCTTATATCATCTTTTTGGTTAGTCATTAGAATCTCATAGGAGTTTCAAATGGTAATTGTTGGGAGTTGTAACAAGAAGACACATCTGGAGGCTGAAACAACACTTATTGATGTAAATATGAAGAATCAATGGTTTCATTTACAAGGATTTGGCCATTTCAAGCTGATTGACCTAAAAAAAGAGTTATGACCCTTCAAGATACAAATGAGAGTGAATAGAAGTGTAGAAGTGTAGTCATAGGAGTTTAATCTCTCCCAACAGCTTTGAGATGTTCTAGAGCCATTACCGAGAGCCATTGTTTGCTCTCTACTGGGTTTCAGTAATGAAACTTCAAAAAAAGCTTTGATTTAGCCTTTTAGCACTTTTGATGACGTGATTAACAATGCTACCAAGGTGTAGATCCAAGTCAAAGTAAGAAACAAGTATTATTGCTTATATCATCTTTTGGTTAGTCATTAGAATCTCATAGGAGTTTCAAATGGTAATTGTTGGGAGTTGTAACAAGAAGACACATCTGGAGGCTGAAACAACACCTATTGATGTGAATATGAAGAATCAATGGTTTCATTTACAAGGATTTGGCCATTTCAAGTTGATGGACCTAAAAAAGAATTATGACCATTCAAGATACAAATGAGATTGAATAGAAGTGTTAAAGTGTAGTCATAGGAGTTTAATCTCTCCCAACATCTTTGAGATCTTCCAAAGCAACTACCGAGAGCCATTGTTTGCTCTCTACTGGGTTTGAGTGATGAAACTTTATAAAAAGCTTTGATTCAGCCTTTTAGCACTTTTGATGACGTGATTAACAATGCTACCAAGGTGTAGATCCAAGTCAAAGTAAGAAACAAGTATTATAGCTTATATCATCTTTTGGTTAGTCATTAGAATCTCATAGGAGTTTCAAATGGTAATTGTTGGGAGTTGTAACAAGAAGACACATCTGGAGGCTGAAACAACACTTATTGATGTAAATATGAAGAATCAATGGTTTCATTTACAAGGATTTGGCCATTTCAAGCTGATTGACCTAAAAAAAGAGTTATGACCCTTCAAGATACAAATGAGAGTGAATAGAAGTGTAGAAGTGTAGTCATAGGAGTTTAATCTCTCCCAACAGCTTTGAGATGTTCCAGAGCCGTTACCGAATGCCATTGTTTGCTCTCTACTGGGTTTCAGTAATGAAACTTCAAAAAAAGCTTTGATTTAGCCTTTTAGCACTTTTGATGACGTGATTAACAATGCTACCAAGGTGTAGATCCAAGTCAAAGTAAGAAACAAGTATTATTGCTTATATCATCTTTTGGTTAGTCATTAGAATCTCATAGGAGTTTCAAATGGTAATTGTTGGGAGTTGTAACAAGAAGACACATCTGGAGGCTGAAACAACACTTATTGATGTAAATATGAAGAATCAATGGTTTCATTTCCAAGGATTTGGCCATTTCAAGCTGATGGACCTAAAAAAAGAGTTATGACCCTTCAAGATACAAATGAGAGTGAATAGAAGTGTTAAAGTGTAGTCATAGGAGTTTAATCTCTCCCAACAGCTTTGAGATGTTCCAAAGCCCTACTGAGAGCCATTGTTTGCTCTCTACTTGGTTTGAGTGATGAAACTTTATAAAAAGCTTTGATTCAGCCTTTTAGCACTTTTGATGACGTGATTAACAATGCTACCAAGGTGTAGATCCAAGTCAAAGTAAGAAACAAGTATTATAGCTTATATCATCTTTTGGTTAGTCATTAGAATCTCATAGGAGTTTCAAATGGTAATTGTTGGGAGTTGTAACAAGAAGACACATCTGGAGGCTGAAACAACACTTATTGATGTAAATATGAAGAATCAATGGTTTCATTTACAAGGATTTGGCCATTTCAAGCTGATTGACCTAAAAAAAGAGTTATGACCCTTCAAGATACAAATGAGAGTGAATAGAAGTGTAGAAGTGTAGTCATAGGAGTTTAATCTCTCCCAACAGCTTTGAGATGTTCTAGAGCCATTACTGGAGCCATTGTTTGCTCTCTACTGGGTTTCAGTAATGAAACTTCAAAAAAAGCTTTGATTTAGCCTTTTAGCACTTTTGATGACGTGATTAACAATGCTACCAAGGTGTAGATCCAAGTCAAAGTAAGAAACAAGTATTATTGCTTATATCATCTTTTGGTTAGTCATTAGAATCGCATAGGATTTTCAAATGGTAATTGTTGGGAGTTGTAACAAGAAGACACATCTGGAGGCTGAAACAACACCTATTGATGTGAATATGAAGAATCAATGGTTTCATTTACAAGGATTTGGGCATTTCAAGTTGATGGACCTAAAAAAAGAATTATGACCCTTCAAGATACAAATGAGAGTGAATAGAAGTGTTAAAGTGTAGTCATAGGAGTTTAATCTCTCCCAACAGCTTTGAGATGTTCCAAAGCCACTACTGAGAGCCATTGTTTGCTCTCTACTAGGTTTGAGTGATGAAACTTTATAAAAAGCTTTGATTCAGCCTTTTAGCACTTTTGATGACGTGATTAACAATGCTACCAAGGTGTAGATCCAAGTCAAAGTAAGAAACAAGTATTATAGCTTATATCATCTTTTGGTTAGTCATTAGAATCTCATAGGAGTTTCAAATGGTAATTGTTGGGAGTTCTAACAAGAAGACACATCTGGAGGCTGAAACAACACTTATTGATGTAAATATGAAGAATCAATGGTTTCATTTACAAGGATTTGGCCATTTCAAGCTGATTGACCTAAAAAAAGAGTTATGACCCTTCAAGATACAAATGAGAGTGAATAGAAGTGTAGAAGTGTAGTCATAGGAGTTTAATCTCTCCCAACAGCTTTGAGATGTTCTAGAGCCACTGAGAGCCATTGTTTGCTCTCTACTGGGTTTCAGTAATGAAACTTCAAAAAAAGCTTTGATTTAGCCTTTTAGCACTTTTGATGACGTGATTAACAATGCTACCAAGGTGTAGATCCAAGTCAAAGTAAGAAACAAGTATTATTGCTTATATCATCTTTTGGTTAGTCATTAGAATCTCATAGGAGTTTCAAATGGTAATTGTTGGGAGTTGTAACAAGAAGACACATCTGGAGGCTGAAACAACACTTATTGATGTAAATATGAAGAATCAATGGTTTCATTGACATGGATTTGGCCATTTTCAGCTGATATACCTAAAAACAAAGTTATGGCCCTTCAAGATACAAATGAGAGTGAATAAAAGTGTTAAAGTGTAGTCATAGGAGTTTAATCTCTCCCAACAGCTTTGAGATGTTCCAAAGCCCTCTGAGAGCCATTGTTTGCTCTCTACTGGGTTTGAGTGATGAAACTTTATAAAAAGCTTTGATTCAGCCTTTTAGCACTTTTGATGACGTGATTAACAATGCTACCAAGGTGTAGATCCAAGTCAAAGTAAGAAACAAGTATTATAGCTTATATCATCTTTTGGTTAGTCATTAGAATCTCATAGGAGTTTCAAATGGTAATTGTTGGGAGTTGTAACAAGAAGACACATCTGGAGGCTGAAACAACACTTATTGATGTAAATATGAAGAATCAATGGTTTCATTTACAAGGATTTGGCCATTTCAAGCTGATTGACCTAAAAACAGAGTTATGACCCTTCAAGATACAAATGAGAGTGAATAGAAGTGTAGAAGTGTAGTCATAGGAGTTTAATCTCTCCCAACAGCTTTGAGATGTTCTAGAGCCATTACCGAGAGCCATTGTTTGCTCTCTACTGGGTTTCAGTAATGAAACTTCAAAAAAAGCTTTGATTTAGCCTTTTAGCACTTTTGATGACGTGATTAACAATGCTACCAAGGTGTAGATCCAAGTCAAAGTAAGAAACAAGTATTATTGCTTATATCATCTTTTGGTTAGTCATTAGAATCTCATAGGGGTTTTCAAATGGTAATTGTTGGGAGTTGTAACAAGAAGACACATCTGGAGGCTGAAACAACACCTATTGATGTGAATATGAAGAATCAATGGTTTCATTTACAAGGATTTGGGCATTTCAAGTTGATGGACCTAAAAAAAGAATTATGACCCTTCAAGATACAAATGAGAGTGAATAGAAGTGTTAAAGTGTAGTCATAGGAGTTTAATCTCTCCCAACAGCTTTGAGATGTTCCAAAGCCACTACTGAGAGCCATTGTTTGCTCTCTACTAGGTTTGAGTGATGAAACTTTATAAAAAGCTTTGATTCAGCCTTTTAGCACTTTTGATGACGTGATTAACAATGCTACCAAGGTGTAGATCCAAGTCAAAGTAAGAAACAAGTATTATAGCTTATATCATCTTTTGGTTAGTCATTAGAATCTCATAGGAGTTTCAAATGGTAATTGTTGGGAGTTGTAACAAGAAGACACATATAAAGGCTGAAACAACACTTATTGATGTAAATATGAAGAATCAATGGTTTCATTTACAAGGATTTGGCCATTTCAAGCTGATTGACCTAAAAAAAGAGTTATGACCCTTCAAGATACAAATGAGAGTGAATAGAAGTGTAGAAGTGTAGTCATAGGAGTTTAATCTCTCCCAACAGCTTTGAGATGTTCTAGAGCCATTACCGAGAGCCATTGTTTGCTCTCTACTGGGTTTCAGTAATGAAACTTCAAAAAAAGCTTTGATTTAGCCTTTTAGCACTTTTGATGACGTGATTAACAATGCTACCAAGGTGTAGATCCAAGTCAAAGTAAGAAACAAGTATTATTGCTTATATCATCTTTTGGTTAGTCATTAGAATCGCATAGGATTTTCAAATGGTAATTGTTGGGAGTTGTAACAAGAAGACACATCTGGAGGCTGAAACAACACCTATTGATGTGAATATGAAGAATCAATGGTTTCATTTACAAGGATTTGGCCATTTCAAGCTGATGGACCTAAAAAAAGAATTATGACCCGTAAAGATACAAATGAAAGGAACTAGAAGTGTTAACGTGTAGTCATAGGAGTTTAATCTCTCCCAACAGCTTTGAGATGTTCCAAAGCGACTCCGGGGAGCCATTGTTTGCCCTCTACTAGGTTCGAGTGGCGAAACTTTATAAAAAGCTTTGATTCAGCCTTTTAGCACTTTTGATGACGTGATTAACAATGCTACCAAGGTGTAGATCCAAGTCAAAGTAAGAAACAAGTATTATAGCTTATATCATCTTTTGGTTAGTCATTAGAATCTCATAGGAGTTTCAAATGGTAATTGTTGGGAGTTGTAACAAGAAGACACATCTTGAGGCTGAAACAACACTTATTGATGTGGATATGAAGAATCAATGGTTTCATTTACAAGGATTTGGCCATTTCAAGCTGATGGACCTAAAAAAAGAGTTATGACCTTTCAAGATACAAATGAGAGTGAATAGAAGTGTTAAAGTGTAGTCATAGGAGTTTAATCTCTCCCAACAGCTTTGAGATGTTCCAGAAGCCACTTAAGAGCCATTGTTTGCTCTCTACTGGGTTTGAGTGATGAAACTTTATAAAAAGCTTTGATTCAGCCTTTTAGCACTTTTGATGACGTGATTAACAATGCTACCAAGGTGTAGATCCAAGTCAAAGTAAGAAACAAGTATTATAGCTTATATCATCTTTTGGTTAGTCATTAGAATCTCATAGGAGTTTCAAATGGTAATTGTTGGGAGTTGTAACAAGAAGACACATCTGGAGGCTGAAACAACACTTATTGATGTAAATATGAAGAATCAATGGTTTCATTTACAAGGATTTGGCCATTTCAAGCTGATTGACCTAAAAAAAGAGTTATGACCCTTCAAGATACAAATGAGAGTGAATAGAAGTGTTAGAAGTGTAGTCATAGGAGTTTAATCTCTCCCAACAGCTTTGAGATGTTCCAAAGCCATTCTGAGAGCCATTGTTTGCTCTCTACTTGGGTTTCAGTAATGAAACTTCAAAAAAAGCTTTGATTTAGCCTTTTAGCACTTTTGATGACGTGATTAACAATGCTACCAAGGTGTAGATCCAAGTCAAAGTAAGAAACAAGTATTATTGCTTATATCATCTTTTGATTAGTCATTAGAATCTCATAGGAGTTTCAAATGGTAATTGTTGGGAGTTGTAACAAGAAGACACATCTGGAGGCTGAAACAACACTTATTGATGTAAATATGAAGAATCAATGGTTTCATTTACAAGGATTTGGCCATTTTAAGCTGATGGACCTAAAAAAAGAGTTATGACCCTTCAAGATACAAATGAGAGTGAATAGAAGTGTTAAAGTGTAGTCATAGGAGTTTAATCTCTCCCAACAGCTTTGAGATGTTCCAGAGCCCTTCTGAGAGCCATTGTTTGCTCTCTACTAGGTTTGAGTGATGAAACTTTATAAAAAGCTTTGATTCAGCCTTTTAGCACTTTTGATGACGTGATTAACAATGCTACCAAGGTGTAGATCCAAGTCAAAGTAAGAAACAAGTATTATAGCTTATATCATCTTTTGGTTAGTCATTAGAATCTCATAGGATTTTCAAATGGTAATTGTTGGGAGTTGTAACAAGAAGACACATCTGGAGGCTGAAACAACACCTATTGATGTGAATATGAAGAATCAATGGTTTCATTTACAAGGATTTGGCCATTTCAAGCTGATGGACCTAAAAAAAAAAATTATGACCCTTCAAGATACAAATGAGAGTGAATAGAAGTGTTAAAGTGTAGTCATAGGAGCTTAATCTCTCCCAACAGCCTTGAGATGTTCCAAAGCCACTCTGAGCCATTGTTTGCTCTCTACTAGGTTTGAGTGATGAAACTTTATAAAAAGCTTTGATTCAGCCTTTTAGCACTTTTGATGACGTGATTAACAATGCTACCAAGGTGTAGATCCAAGTCAAAGTAAGAAACAAGTATTATAGCTTATATCATCTTTTGGTTAGTCATTAGAATCTCATAGGAGTTTCAAATGGTAATTGTTGGGAGTTGTAACAAGAAGACACATCTGGAGGCTGAAACAACACTTATTGATGTAAATATGAAGAATCAATGGTTTCATTTACAAGGATTTGGCCATTTCAAGCTGATTGACCTAAAAAAAGAGTTATGACCCTTCAAGATACAAATGAGAGTGAATAGAAGTGTAGAAGTGTAGTCATAGGAGTTTAATCTCTCCCAACAGCTTTGAGATGTTCAGAGCCATTACTGAGAGCCATTGTTTGCTCTCTACTTGGGTTTCGATAATGAAACTTCAAAAAAAGCTTTGATTTAGCCTTTTAGCACTTTTGATGACGTGATTAACAATGCTACCAAGGTGTAGATCCAAGTCAAAGTAAGAAACAAGTATTATAGCTTATATCATCTTTTGGTTAGTCATTAGAATCTCATAGGATTTTCAAATGGTAATTGTTGGGAGTTGTAACAAGAAGACACATCTGGAGGCTGAAACAACACTTATTGATGTAAATATGAAGAATCAATGGTTTCATTTCCAAGGATTTGGCCATTTCAAGCTGATGGACCTAAAAAAGAGTTATGACCCTTCAAGATACAAATGAGAGTGAATAGAAGTGTTAGAAGTGTAGTCATAGGAGTTTAATCTCTCCCAACAGCTTTGAGATGTTCCAAAGCCTTACTGAGAGCCATTGTTTGCTCTCTACTTGGTTTGAGTGATGAAACTTTATAAAAAGCTTTGATTCAGCCTTTTAGCACTTTTGATGACGTGATTAACAATGCTACCAAGGTGTAGATCCAAGTCAAAGTAAGAAACAAGTATTATAGCTTATATCATCTTTTGGTTAGTCATTAGAATCTCATAGGAGTTTCAAATGGTAATTGTTGGGAGTTGTAACAAGAAGACACATCTGGAGGCTGAAACAACACTTATTGATGTAAATATGAAGAATCAATGGTTTCATTTACAAGGATTTGGCCATTTCAAGCTGATTGACCTAAAAAAAGAGTTATGACCCTTCAAGATACAAATGAGAGTGAATAGAAGTGTAGAAGTGTAGTCATAGGAGTTTAATCTCTCCCAACAGCTTTGAGATGTTCTAGAGCCACCACAAAGAGCCATTGTTTGTCTCACTTGGGTTTCAGTAATGAAACTTCAAAAAAAGCTTTGATTTAGCCTTTTAGCACTTTTGATGACGTGATTAACAATGCTACCAAGGTGTAGATCCAAGTCAAAGTAAGAAACAAGTATTATTGCTTATATCATCTTTTGGTTAGTCATTAGAATCGCATAGGATTTTCAAATGGTAATTGTTGGGAGTTGTAACAAGAAGACACATCTGGAGGCTGAAACAACACCTATTGATGTGAATATGAAGAATCAATGGTTTCATTTACAAGGATTTGGGCATTTCAAGTTGATGGACCTAAAAAAAGAATTATGACCCTTCAAGATACAAATGAGAGTGAATAGAAGTGTTAAAGTGTAGTCATAGGAGTTTAATCTCTCCCAACAGCTTTGAGATGTTCCAAAGCCACTCTGAGAGCCATTGTTTGCTCTCTACTAGGTTTGAGTGATGAAACTTTATAAAAAGCTTTGATTCAGCCTTTTAGCACTTTTGATGACGTGATTAACAATGCTACCAAGGTGTAGATCCAAGTCAAAGTAAGAAACAAGTATTATAGCTTATATCATCTTTTGGTTAGTCATTAGAATCTCATAGGAGTTTCAAATGGTAATTGTTGGGAGTTGTAACAAGAAGACACATCTGGAGGCTGAAACAACACTTATTGATGTAAATATGAAGAATCAATGGTTTCATTTACAAGGATTTGGCCATTTCAAGCTGATTGACCTAAAAAAAGAGTTATGACCCTTCAAGATACAAATGAGAGTGAATAGAAGTGTAGAAGTGTAGTCATAGGAGTTTAATCTCTCCCAACAGCTTTGAGATGTTCTAGAGCCATTACTGAGAGCCATTGTTTGCTCTCTCTTGGGTTTCAGTAATGAAACTTCAAAAAAAGCTTTGATTTAGCCTTTTAGCACTTTTGATGACGTGATTAACAATGCTACCAAGGTGTAGATCCAAGTCAAAGTAGAGAAACAAGTATTATTTTTATATCAGCTTTTGGTTAGTCATTAGAATCGTATAGGATTTTCAAATGGTAATTGTTGGGAGTTGTAACAAGAAGACACATTGGAGGCTGAAACAACACCTATTGATGTGAATATGAAGAATCAATGGTTTCATTTACAAGGATTTGGCCATTTCAAGCTGATGGACCTAAAAAAAGAATTATGACCCTTCAAGATACAAATGAGAGTGAATAGAAGTGTTAAAAGTGTAGTCTATGGAGTTTAATCTCTCCCAACAGCTTTGAGATGTTCCAAAGCCACTACTGAGAGCCATTGTTTGCTCTCTACTAGGTTTGAGGTGAAACTTTATAAAAAGCTTTGATTCAGCCTTTTAGCACTTTTGATGACGTGATTAACAATGCTACCAAGGTGTAGATCCAAGTCAAAGTAAGAAACAAGTATTATAGCTTATATCATCTTTTGGTTAGTCATTAGAATCTCATAGGAGTTTCAAATGGTAATTGTTGGGAGTTGTAACAAGAAGACACATCTTGAGGCTGAAACAACACCTATTGATGTGGATATGAAGAATCAATGGTTTCATTTACAAGGATTTGGCCATTTCAAGCTGATGGACCTAAAAAAAGAGTTATGACCTTTCAAGATACAAATGAGAGTGAATAGAAGTGTTAAGAGTGTAGTCATAGGAGTTTAATCTCTCCCAACAGCTTTGAGATGTTCCAAAGCCACAAAGAGCCATTGTTTGCTCTCTCTTGGGTTTGAGTGATGAAACTTTATAAAAAGCTTTGATTCAGCCTTTTAGCACTTTTGATGACGTGATTAACAATGCTACCAAGGTGTAGATCCAAGTCAAAGTAAGAAACAAGTATTATAGCTTATATCATCTTTTGGTTAGTCATTAGAATCTCATAGGAGTTTCAAATGGTAATTGTTGGGAGTTGTAACAAGAAGACACATCTGGAGGCTGAAACAACACTTATTGATGTAAATATGAAGAATCAATGGTTTCATTTACAAGGATTTGGCCATTTCAAGCTGATTGACCTAAAAAAAGAGTTATGACCCTTCAACCCTTGAATACAAATGAGAGTGAATAGAAGTGTAGAAGTGTAGTCATAGGGAGTTTAATCTCTCCCAACAGCTTTGAGATGTTCCAAAAGCCATTAAACCATTGTTTGCTCTCTACTGGGTTTCAGTAATGAAACTTCAAAAAAACTTTGATTTAGCCTTTTAGCACTTTTTTGATGACGTGATTAACAATGCTACGAAGGTGTAGATACAAGTCAAAGTAAGAAACAAGTATTATAGCTTATATCATCTTTTGGTTAGTTATTAGAATCTCATAGGAGTTTCAAATGGTAATTGTTGGGAGTTGTAACAAGAAGACACATCTGGAGGCTGAAACAGCACCTATTGATGTAAATATGAAGAATCAATGGTTTCATTTACAAGAATTTGGCCATTTCAAGCTGATTGACCTAAAAAAGAGTTATGACCCTTCCAGATACAAATGAGAGTGAATCGAAGTGTTAAAGTGTAGTCATAGGAGTTTAATCTCTCCCAACAGCTTTGAGATGTTCCAAAGCCACTACCGAGAGCCATTGTTTGCTCTCTACTGGGTTTGAGTGATGAAACTTTATAAAAAGCTTTGATTCAGCCTTTTAGCACTTTTGATGACGTGATTAACAATGCTACCAAGGTGTAGATCCAAGTCAAAGTAAGAAACAAGTATTATTGCTTATATCAGCTTTTGGTTAGTCATTAGAATCGCATAGGATTTTCAAATGGTAATTGTTGGGAGTTGTAACAAGAAGACACATCTGGAGGCTGAAACAACACCTATTGATGTGAATATGAAGAATCAATGGTTTCATTTACAAGGATTTGGCCATTTCAAGCTGATGGACCTAAACACGGATTAAGGACTCTTGAATATACAAATTAGAGTGAATAGAAGTGTTGAAGTGTAGTCAAAGGAGTTTAATCTCTCCCAACAGCTTTGAGATGTTCCAAGAGCCACCTCTGAGAGCCATTGTTTGCTCTCTACTAGGTTTGAGTGATGAAACTTTATAAAAAGCTTTGATTCAGCCTTTTAGCACTTTTGATGACGTGATTAACAATGCTACCAAGGTGTAGATCCAAGTCAAAGTAAGAAACAAGTATTATAGCTTATATCATCTTTTGGTTAGTCATTAGAATCTCATAGGAGTTTCAAATGGTAATTGTTGGGAGTTGTAACAAGAAGACACATCTTGAGGCTGAAACAACACCTATTGATGTGGATATGAAGAATCAATGGTTTCATTTACAAGGATTTGGCCATTTCAAGCTGATGGACCTAAAAAAAGAGTTATGACCTTTCAAGATACAAATGAGAGTGAATAGAAGTGTTAAAGTGTAGTCATAGGAGTTTAATCTCTCCCAACAGCTTTGAGATGTTCCAAAGCCACTCGAGGAGCCATTGTTTGCTCTCTACTGGGTTTGAGTGATGAAACTTTATAAAAAGCTTTGATTCAGCCTTTTAGCACTTTTGATGACGTGATTAACAATGCTACCAAGGTGTAGATCCAAGTCAAAGTAAGAAACAAGTATTATAGCTTATATCATCTTTTGGTTAGTCATTAGAATCTCATAGGAGTTTCAAATGGTAATTGTTGGGAGTTGTAACAAGAAGACACATCTGGAGGCTGAAACAACACTTATTGATGTAAATATGAAGAATCAATGGTTTCATTTACAAGGATTTGGCCATTTCAAGCTGATTGACCTAAAAAAAGAGTTATGACCCTTCAAGATACAAATGAGAGTGAATAGAAGTGTAGAAGTGTAGTCATAGGAGTTTAATCTCTCCCAACAGCTTTGAGATGTTCCAGAGCCATTACAAGAGCCATTGTTTGCTCTCTCTTGGGTTTCAGTAATGAAACTTCAAAAAAAGCTTTGATTTAGCCTTTTAGCACTTTTGATGACGTGATTAACAATGCTACCAAGGTGTAGATCCAAGTCAAAGTAAGAAACAAGTATTATTGCTTATATCATCTTTTGGTTAGTCATTAGAATCGCATAGGATTTTCAAATGGTAATTGTTGGGAGTTGTAACAAGAAGACACATCTTGAGGCTGAAACAACACCTATTGATGTGGATATGAAGAATCAATGGTTTCATTTCCAAGGATTTGGCCATTTCAAGCTGATGGACCTAAAAAAAGAGTTATGACCCTTCAAGATACAAATGAGAGTGAATAGAAGTGTTAAAGTGTAGTCATAGGAGTTTAATCTCTCCCAACAGCTTTGAGATGTTCCAAAGCCACTACCGAGAGCCATTGTTTGCTCTCTACTTGGTTTGAGTGATTAAACTTTATAAAAAGCTTTGATTCAGCCTTTTAGCACTTTTGATGACGTGATTAACAATGCTACCAAGGTGTAGATCCAAGTCAAAGTAAGAAACAAGTATTATAGCTTATATCATCTTTTGGTTAGTCATTAGAATCTCATAGGAGTTTCAAATGGTAATTGTTGGGAGTTGTAACAAGAAGACACATCTGGAGGCTGAAACAACACTTATTGATGTAAATATGAAGAATCAATGGTTTCATTTACAAGGATTTGGCCATTTCAAGCTGATTGACCTAAATCAGAGTTATGACCCTTCAAGATACAAATGAGAGTGAATAGAAGTGTAGAAGTGTAGTCATAGGGTTTAATTCTCCCAACAGCTTTGAGATGTTCTAGAGCCATTACAAGAGCCATTGTTTGCTCTCTCTTGGGTTTCGATGATGAAACTTCAAAAAAAGCTTTGATTTAGCCTTTTAGCACTTTTGATGACGTGATTAACAATGCTACCAAGGTGTAGATCCAAGTCAAAGTAAGAAACAAGTATTATTGCTTATATCATCTTTTGGTTAGTCATTAGAATCGCATAGGATTTTCAAATGGTAATTGTTGGGAGTTGTAACAAGAAGACACATCTGGAGGCTGAAATAACACCTATTGATGTGAATATGAAGAATCAATGGTTTAATTTACAAGGATTTGGCCATTTCAAGCTGATGGACCTAAAAAAAGAATTATGACCCTTCAAGATACAAATGAGAGTGAATAGAAGTGTTAAAGTGTAGTCATAGGAGTTTAATCTCTCCCAACAGCTGTGAGAGGTTCCAAAGCGACTACTTGGATCCATTGTTTGCTCTCTACTAGGTTTGAGTGATGAAACTTTATAAAAAGCTTTGATTCAGCCTTTTAGCACTTTTGATGACGTGATTAAAAATGCTACCAAGGTGTAGATCCAAGTCAAAGTAAGAAACAAGTATTATAGCTTATATCATCTTTTGGTTAGTCATTAGAATCTCATAGGAGTTTCAAATGGTAATTGTTGGGAGTTGTAACAAGAAGACACATCTTGAGGCTGAAACAACACCTATTGATGTGGATATGAAGAATCAATGGTTTCATTTACAAGGATTTGGCCATTTAAAGCTGATGGACATAAAAAAAGAGTTATGACCTTTCAAGATACAAATGAGAGTGAATAGCAGTGTTAAAGTGTAGTCATAGGGTTTTAATCTCTCCCAACAGCTTTGAGATGTTCCACAAAGGAGAGCCATTGTTTGCTCTCTACTGGGTTTAGTGATGAAACTTTATAAAAAGCTTTGATTCAGCCTTTTAGCCTTTTGATGACGTGATTAATAATGCTACCAAGGTGTAGATCCAAGTCAAAGTAAGAAACAAGTATTATAGATTATATCATCTTTTGGTTAGTCATTAGAATCTCATAGGAGTTTCAAATGGTAATTGTTGGGAGTTGTAACAAGAAGACACATCTGGAGGCTGAAACAACACTTATTGATGAAATATGAAGAATCAATGGTTTCATTTACAAGGATTTAGCCATTTCAAGCTGATTGACCTAAAAAAAAGAGTTATGACCCTCCAAGATACAAATGAGAGTGAACAGAAGTGTTGAAGTGTAGTCATAGGAGTTTAATCTCTCCCATCAGCTTTGAGATGTTCCAGAGCCACTACCGAGAACCATTGTTTGCTCTCTACTGGGTTTCAGTAATGAAACTTCATAAAAAGCTTTGATTCAGCCTTTTAGCACTTTTGATGACATGATTAAGCATGCTACCAAGGTTTAGATCCAAGTCAAAGTAAGAAACAAGTATTATTGCTTATATCATCTTTTGGTTAGTCATTAGAATCGCATAGGATTTTCAAATGGTAATTGTTGGGAGTTGTAACAAGAAGACACATCTGGAGGCTGAAACAACACTTATTGATGTAAATATGAAGAATCAATGGTTTCATTTCCAAGGATTTGGCCATTTCAAGCTGATGGACCTCAAACAGAGTTATGAACCTTCAAGATACAAATGAGAGTGAATAGAAGTGTTAAAGTGTAGTCATAGGAGTTTAATCTCTCCCAACAGCTTTGAGATGTTCCAAAGCCACTACCGAGAGCCATTGTTTGCTCTCTACTGGGTTTGAGTGATGAAACTTTATAAAAAGCTTTGATTCAGCCTTTTAGCACTTTTGATGACGTGATTAACAATGCTACCAAGGTGTAGATCCCGGTGGACGCCGGAACCAAAAATTATAGCTTATATCATCTTTTGGTTAGTCATTAGAATCTCATAGGAGTTTCAAATGGTAATTGTTGGGAGTTGTAACAAGAAGACACATCTGGAGGCTGAAACAACACTTATTGATGTAAATATGAAGAATCAATGGTTTCATTTACAAGGATTTGGCCATTTCAAGCTGATTGACCTAAAAAAAGAGTTATGACCCTTCAAGATACAAATGAGAGTGAATAGAAGTGTAGAAGTGTAGTCATAGGAGTTTAATCTCTCCCAACAGCTTTGAGATGTTCTAGAGCCATTACCGAGAGCCATTGTTTGCTCTCTACTGGGTTTGAGTGATGAAACTTTATAAAAAGCTTTGATTCAGCCTTTTAGCACTTTTGATGACGTGATTAACAATGCTACCAAGGTGTAGATCCAAGTCAAAGTAAGAAACAAGTATTATAGCTTATATCATCTTTTGGTTAGTCATTAGAATCTCATAGGAGTTTCAAATGGTAATTGTTGGGAGTTGTAACAAGAAGACACATCTTGAGGCTGAAACAACACCTATTGATGTGGATGTGAAGAATCAATGGTTTCATTTACAAGGATTTGGCCATTTCAAGCTGATGGACCTAAAAAAAGAGTTATGACCTTTCAAGATACAAATGAGAGTGAATAGAAGTGTTAAAGTGTAGTCATAGGAGTTTAATCTCTCCCAACAGCTTTGAGATGTTCCAAAGCCACTACCGAGAGCCATTGTTTGCTCTCTACTGGGTTTGAGTGATGAAACTTTATAAAAAGCTTTGATTCAGCCTTTTAGCACTTTTGATGACGTGATTAACAATGCTACCAAGGTGTAGATCCAAGTCAAAGTAAGAAACAAGTATTATAGATTATATCATCTTTTGGTTAGTCATTAGAATCTCATAGGAGTTTCAAATGGTAATTGTTGGGAGTTGTAACAAGAAGACACATCTGGAGGCTGAAACAACACTTATTGATGTAAATATGAAGAATCAATGGTTTCATTTACAAGGATTTGGCCATTTCAAGCTGATTGACCTAAAAAAAGAGTTATGACCCTTCAAGATACAAATGAGAGTGAATAGAAGTGTAGAAGTGTAGTCATAGGGTTTAATCTCTCCCAACAGCTTTGAGATGTTCCAAAGCCATTAAAACCATTGTTTGCTCTCTACTGGGTTTCAGTAATGAAACTTCAAAAAAAGCTTTGATTTAGCCTTTTAGCACTTTTGATGACGTGATTAACAATGCTACCAAGGTGTAGATCCAAGTCAAAGTAAGAAATATTATTGCTTATATCATCTTTTGGTTAGTCATTAGAATCGCATAGGATTTTCATATGGTAATTGTTGGGAGTTGTAACAAGAAGACACATCTGGAGGCTGAAACAACACTTATTGATGTAAATATGAAGAATCAATGGTTTCATTTCCAAGGATTTGGCCATTTCAAGCTGATGGACCTAAAAAAAGAGTTATGACCCTTCAAGATACAAATGAGAGTGAATAGAAGTGTTAAAGTGTAGTCATAGGAGTTTAATCTCCCAACAGCTTTGAGATGTTCCAAAGCCACTCTGAGAGCCATTGTTTGCTCTCTCTTGGGTTTAGTGATGAAACTTTATAAAAAGCTTTGATTCAGCCTTTTAGCACTTTTGATGGCGTGATTAACAATGCTACCAAGGTGTAGATCCAAGTCAAAGTAAGTAAACAAGTATTATAGCTTATCTCATCTTTTGGTTAGTCATTAGAATCTCATGGGAGTTTGACATGGTAATTGTTGGGAGTTGTAACAAGAAGAAACATCTGGAGACGGAAACAACACTTATTGCTGTAAATATGAAGAATCAACGGTGTCATTTACAACGATTTGGCCATTGCAAGCTTATTGACCTAAAAAAAAAGTTATGACCCTTCAAGATACAAATGAGAGTGAATAGAAGCGTTGAAGTGTAGTCATAGGAGTTTAATCTCTCCCAACAGCTTTGAGATGTTCTAGAGCCATTACTGAGAGCCATTGTTTGCTCTCTCTTGGGTTTCGATAATGAAACTTCAAAAAAAGCTTTGATTTAGCCTTTTAGCACTTTTGATGACGTGATTAACAATGCTACCAAGGTGTAGATCCAAGTCAAAGTAAGAAACAAGTATTATGCTTATATCATCTTTTGGTTAGTCATTAGAATCGCATAGGATTTTCAAATGGTAATTGTTGGGAGTTGTAACAAGAAGACACATCTCGGAGGCTGAAACAACACCTATTGATGTGAATATGAAGAATCAATGGTTTCATTTACAAGGATTTGGCCATTTCAAGCTGATGGACCTAAAAAAGGAATTATGACCCTTCAAGATACAAATGAGAGTGAATAGAAGTGTTAAAGTGTAGTCATAGGAGTTTAATCTCTCCCAACGACTTTGAGATGTTCCAAAGCCCCTCTGAGAGCCATTGTTTGCTCTCTACTAGGTTTGAGTGATGAAACTTTATAAAAAGCTTTGATTCAGCCTTTTAGCACTTTTGATGGCGTGATTAACAATGCTACCAAAGGTGTAGATCCAAGTCAAAGTAAGAAACAAGTATTATAGCTTATATCATCTTTTGGTTAGTCATAAGAATCTCATAGGAGTTTCAAATGGTAATTGTTGGGAGTTGTAACAAGAAGACACATCTTCGGAGGCTGAAACAACACTTATTGATGTAAATATGAAGAATCAATGGTTTCATTGACAATAATTTGGCCAATTTCAAGCTGATTCACCTAAAAAGAGAGTTATGAACCTTCAAGATACAAATGAGAGTGAATAGAAGTGTAGAAGTGTAGTCATAGGAGTTTAATCTCTCCCAACAGCATTGAGATGTTCCAAAGCCATTACCGAGAGCCATTGTTTGCTCTCTACTGGGTTTCAGTAATGAAACTTCAAAAAAAGCTTTGATTTAGCCTTTTAGCACTTTTGATGACGTGATTAACAATGCTACCAAGGTAAAGATCCAAGTCAAAGTAAGAAACAAGTATTATTGCTTATATCATCTTTTGGTTAGTCATTAGAATCGCATAGGATTTTCAAATGGTAATTGTTGGGAGTTGTAACAAGAAGACACATCTGGAGGCTGAAACAACACTTATTGATGTAAATATGAAGAATCAATGGTTTCATTTCCAAGGATTTGGCCATTTCAAGCTGATTGACCTAAAAAAAGAGTTATGACCCTTCAAGATACAAATGAGAGTGAATAGAAGTGTAGAAGTGTAGTCATAGGAGTTTAATCTCTCCCAACAGCTTTGAGATGTTCCAAAGCCATTACCGAGAGCCATTGTTTGCTCTCTACTGGGTTTCAGTAATGAAACTTCAAAAAAAGCTTTGATTTAGCCTTTTAGCACTTTTGATGACGTGATTAACAATGCTACCAAGGTAAAGATCCAAGTCAAAGTAAGAAACAAGTATTATTGCTTATATCATCTTTTGGTTAGTCATTAGAATCGCATAGGATTTTCAAATGGTAATTGTTGGGAGTTGTAACAAGAAGACACATCTGGAGGCTGAAACAACACTTATTGATGTAAATATGAAGAATCAATGGTTTCATTTCCAAGGATTTGGCCATTTCAAGCTGATGGACCTAAAAAAAGAGTTATGACCCTTCAAGATACAAATGAGAGTGAATAGAAGTGTTAAAAGGTGTAGTCATATGAGTTTAATCTCTCCCAACAGCTTTGAGATGTTCCAAAGCCACTACCGAGCCATTGTGTGCTCTCTACTTGGTTTGAGTGATGAAACTTTATAAAAAGCTTTGATTCAGCCTTTTAGCACTTTTGATGACGTGATTAACAATGCTACCAAGGTGTAGATCCAAGTCAAAGTAAGAAACAAGTATTATAGCTTATATCATCTTTTGGTTAGTCATTAGAATCTCATAGGAGTTTCAAATGGTAATTGTTGGGAGTTGTAACAAGAAGACACATCTGGAGGCTGAAACAACACTTATTGATGTAAATATGAAGAATCAATGGTTTCATTTACAAGGATTTGGCCATTTCAAGCTGATTGACCTAAAAAAAGAGTTATGACCCTTCAAGATACAAATGAGAGTGAATAGAAGTGTAGAAGTGTAGTCATAGGAGTTTAATCTCTCCCAACTGCTTTGAGATGTTCCAAAGCCATTCACAGAGAACCATTGTTTGCTCTCTTTGGGTTTCGATAATGAAACTTCAAAAAAAGCTTTGATTTAGCCTTTTAGCACTTTTGATGACGTGATTAACAATGCTACCAAGGTGTAGATCCAAGTCAAAGTAAGAAACAAGTATTATTGCTTATATCATCTTTTGGTTAGTCATTAGAATTGCATAGGATTTTCAAATGGTAATTGTTGGGAGTTGTAACAAGAAGACACATCTGGAGGCTGAAACAACACCTATTGATGTGAATATGAAGAATCAATGGTTTCATTTACAAGGATTTGGCCATTTCAAGCTGATGGACCTAAAAAAGAGTTATGACCCTTCAAGATACAAATGAGAGTGAATAGAAGTGTTAAAGTGTAGTCATAGGAGTTTAATTCTCCCAACAGCTTTGAGATGTTCCAAAGCCACTACCAAGAGCCATTGTTTGCTCTCTACTGGGTTTGAGTGATGAAACTTTATAAAAAGCTTTGATTCAGCCTTTTAGCACTTTTGATGGCGTGATTAACAATGCTACCAAAGGTGTAGATCCAAGTCAAAGTAAAGAAACAAGTATTATAGCTTATATCATCTTTTGGTTAGTCATTAGAATCTCATAGGGAGTTTCAAATGGTAATTGTTGGGAGTTGTAACAAGAAGACACATCTGGAGGCTGAAACAACACTTATTGATGTAAATATGAAGAATCAATGGTTTCATTTACAAGGATTTGGCCATTTCAAGCTGATTGACCTAAAAAAAGAGTTATGACCCTTCAAGATACAAATGAGAGTGAATAGAAGTGTAGAAGTGTAGTCATAGGAGTTTAATCTCTCCTAACAGCTTTGAGATGTTCTAGAGCCATTACCGAGAGCCATTGTTTGCTCTCTACTGGGTTTCAGTAATGAAACTTCAAAAAAAGCTTTGATTTAGCCTTTTAGCACTTTTGATGACGTGATTAACAATGCTACCAAAAAAATAGCTTATATCATCTTTTGGTTAGTCATTAGAATCGCATAGGATTTTCAAATGGTAATTGTTGGGAGTTGTAACAAGAAGACACATCTGGAGGCTGAAACAACACCTATTGATGTGAATATGAAGAATCAATGGTTTCATTTACAAGGATTTGGCCATTTCAAGCTGATGGACCTAAAAAAAGAATTATGACCCTTCAAGATACAAATGAGAGTGAATAGAAGTGTTAAAGTGTAGTCATAGGAGTTTAATCTCTCCCTAACAGCTTTGAGATGTTCCAAGCCCACAAAAGCCATTGTTTGCTCTCTACTAGGTTTGAGTGATGAAACTTTATAAAAAGCTTTGATTCAGCCTTTTAGCACTTTTGATGACGTGATTAACAATGCTACCAAGGTGGAGAAGCAAGTCAAAGTAAGAAACAAGTATTATAGCTTATATCATCTTTTGGTTAGTCATTAGAATCTCATAGGAGTTTCAAATGGTAATTGTTGGGAGTTGTAACAAGAAGACACATCTGGAGGCTGAAACAACACTTATTGATGTAAATATGAAGAATCAATGGTTTCATTTACAAGGATTTGGCCATTTCAAGCTGATTGACCTAAAAAAAGAGTTATGACCCTTCAAGATACAAATGAGAGTGAATAGAAGTGTAGAAGTGTAGTCATAGGAGTTTAATCTCTCCCAACTGCATTGAGATGTTCCAAAGCCATTCAGAGAGCCATTGTTTGCTCTCTACTGGGTTTCAGTAATGAAACTTCAAAAAAAGCTTTGATTTAGCCTTTTAGCACTTTTGATGACGTGATTAACAATGCTACCAAGGTAAAGATCCAAGTCAAAGTAAGAAACAAGTATTATTGCTTATATCATCTTTTGGTTAGTCATTAGAATCGCATAGGATTTTCAAATGGTAATTGTTGGGAGTTGTAACAAGAAGACACATCTGGAGGCTGAAACAACACTTATTGATGTAAATATGAAGAATCAATGGTTTCATTTCCAAGGATTTGGCCATTTCAAGCTGATGGACCTAAAAAAAGAGTTATGACCCTTCAAGATACAAATGAGAGTGAATAGAAGTGTTAAAGTGTAGTCATATGAGTTTAATCTCTCCCAACAGCTTTGAGATGTTCCAAAGCCACTACAAGAAGCCATTGTTTGCTCTCTACTTGGTTTGAGTGATGAAACTTTATAAAAAGCTTTGATTCACCTTTTAGCACTTTTGATGACGTGATTAACAATGCTACCAAGGTGTAGATCCAAGTCAAAGTAAGAAACAAGTATTATAGCTTATATCATCTTTTGGTTAGTCATTAGAATCTCATAGGAGTTTCAAATGGTAATTGTTGGGAGTTGTAACAAGAAGACACATCTGGAGGCTGAAACAACACTTATTGATGTAAATATGAAGAATCAATGGTTTCATTTACAAGGATTTGGCCATTTCAAGCTGATTGACCTAAAAAAAGAGTTAT
>CM051367.1:2747781-2801736 GCA_028015245.1 Cardamine occulta
TTTTCATTTAGGGCTTCCTCCTTCTACTATAAAAGGAGGAAACCCCCTTTTCATGTAATTTAACCTAATTTTCGTGCCTCTTATGGCTGAGGGAGAGCTGCCTCTTATTTTCTTGTTTTCTCATTGAATCTCTTCTCTAATTCTCTATTTAATCCGCATAAATCTCTTAAAATCTAAAATTTCAAGCTGATTGACCTAAAAAAGAGTTATGACCCTTTAAGATACAAATGAGAGTGAATCGAAGTGTTGAAGTGTACTCATAGGAGTTTAATCTCTCCCAACAGCTTTGAGATGTTCCAGAGCCACTACCGAGAGCCATTGTTTGCTCTTTACTGGGTTTGAGTGATGAAACTTCATAAAAAGCTTTGATTCAGCCTTTTATCACTTTTGATGACGTGATTAAACATGCTACCAAGGTGTAGATCCAAGTCAAAAGTAAAAAAAAGCATTATAGATTATACCATAGTTTGGTTAGTTCTTAGAATCACATAAGAGTTTGAATGATGAATCCCGGGGAGTGGTAGCAAGAATACTTATATGGATGCTTAAACAACACCTATTGATGTGAATATGAAGAATCAATGGTTTCACTTAACAAGGATTTGGCCATTTCGAGTGATAGACCTAAAAATAGAATTATGACTCTTCAAGATACAAATGAGAGTGAACAGAATTGTTGAAGTGTACACATAGGAGTTTAATCTCTCCCAACAGCTTTGAGATGTTGAAGAGCCCTACTGAAAAGCCATTGTTTGCTATGTACTTGGGTTTGAGTGATGAAACTTCATAAAAGGCTTTCATTCATCCTTTTAGCACTCTTGATAACGTGATTAAGCATGCTACCAAGGTGTAGAGACAAGTCAAACTAAGAAACAAGTATTATAAGCTTATATTATCTTTTGGTTAGTCATTAGAATCTCATAGGAGTTTCAAATGGTATTTCTTGGAGTTGTAACAAGAAGACACATCTGGAGGCTGAAACAACACCTATTGATGTGAATATGAAGAATCAATGGTTTCATTTACAAGGATTTGGCCATTTCAAGCTGATGAACCTAAAAAATGGGGTTATGACCCTTCAAGATACAAATGAGAGTGAATAGAAGTGTTAAAGTGTAGTCATAGGAGTTTAATCTCTCCCAACAGCTTTGAGATGTTCAAGAGCGATTGAGCCATTGTTTGCTTTCTATTGGGTTTAAGTGATGTAACTTCATAACAGGCTTTGATGCAGCCTTTTAGTACTCTTGATAACGTGATTAAGCAAGCTACGAAGGTGTAGATACAAGTCAAACTAAGAAACAAGTATTATAGCTTATATTATCTTTTGGTTAGTCATTAGAATCTCATAGGAGTTTCAAATGGTAATTGTTGGGAGTTGTAACAAGAAGACACATCTGGAGGCTGAAATAACACCTATTAATAAGAATATGAAGAATCAATGGTTTCATTTACAAGGATTTGGCCATTTCAAACTGATGGACCTAAAAAAAGAGTTATGACCCTTCAATATACAAATGAGAGTAAATAGAAGTGTTGAAGTGTAGTCATAGGAGTTTAAGCTCTCCCAACATCTTTGAGATCTTCCAAACCCACTACCGAGAGCCATTGTTTGCTCTCTACTGGGTTTAGTGATGACACTTTATAAAAAGCTTTGATTCAGCCTTTTAGCACTTTTGATGACGTGATTGAGCATGCTACCAAGGTGTAGATCCAAGTCAAAAGTAACAAACAAGCATTATAGATTATACCATAGTTTGGTTAGTTCTTAGAATCTCATAAGAGTTTCTAATGATGAATGCTGGAGTGGTAGCAAGAATACTTATATGGATGCTTAAACAACACCTATTGATGTGAATATGAAGAATAAATGGTTTCCCTAACAAGGATTTGGCCATTCAAGCTGATAGTCCTAAAAATAGAGTTATGACTCTTCAAGATACAAATGAGAGTGAACAGAGTTGTGGAAGTGTACACATAGGAGTTTAATCTCGCCCAACAGCTTAGAGATGTTGAAGAGCCACTACTGAAAGCCATTGTTTGCTCTGTCTTTGGGTTTGAGTGATGAAACTTCATAAAAGGCTTTGATTCATCCTTTTAGCACTCTTGATAACGTGATTAAGCATGCTACCAAGGTGTAGAGACAAGTCAAACTAAGAAACAAGTATTATAGCTTATATTATCTTTTGGTTAGTCATTAGAATCTCATAGGAGTTTCAAATGGTAATTGTTGGGAGTTGTAACAAGAAGACACATCTGGAGGCTGAAATAACACCTATTGATGTGAATATGAAGAATCAATGGTTTCATTTACAAGGATTTGGCCATTTCAAACTGATGGACCTAAAAAAAGAGTTATGACTCTACAATATACAAATGAGAGTAAATAGAAGTGTTGAAGTGTAGTCATAGGAGTTTAAGCTCTCCCAACATCTTTGAGATCTTCCAAACCCTTCTGAGGCCATTGTTTGCTCTCTCTTGGGTTTGAGTGATGAAACTTTATAAAAAGCTTTGATTCAGCCTTTTAGCACTTTTGATGACGTGATTAAGCATGCTACCAAGGTGTAGATCCAAGTCAAAATAAGAAACAAGTATTATAGCTTATATCATCTTTTGGTTAGTCATTAGAATCTCATAGGAGTTTCAAATGGTAATTGTTGGGAGTTGTAACAAGAAGACACATCTGGAGGCTGAAACAACACCTATTGATGTGAATATGAAGAATCAATGGTTTCATTTACAAGGATTTGGCCATTTCAAGCTGATGGACCTAAAAAAAGAGTTATGACCCTTCAAGATACAAATGAGAGTGAATAAAAGTGTTAAAGTGTAGTCATAGGAGTTTAATCTCTACCAACAGCTTTGAGATGTTCAAGAGCGATTGAGCCATTGTTTGCTTTCTATTGGGTTTAAGTGATGTAACTTCATAACAGGCTTTGATGCAGCCTTTTAGTACTCTTGATAACGTGATTAAGCAAGCTACGAAGGTGTAGATACAAGTCAAACTAAGAAACAAGTATTATAGCTTATATTATCTTTTGGTTAGTCATTAGAATCTCATAGGAGTTTCAAATGGTAATTGTTGGGAGTTGTAACAAGAAGACACATCTGGAGGCTGAAATAACACCTATTGATAAGAATATGAAGAATCAATGGTTTCATTTACAAGGATTTGGCCATTTCAAACTGATGGACCTAAAAAAAGAGTTATGACCCTTCAATATACAAATGAGAGTAAATAGAAGTGTTGAAGTGTAGTCATAGGAGTTTAAGCTCTCCCAACATCTTTGAGATCTTCCAAACCCACTACCGAGAGCCATTGTTTGCTCTCTACTGGGTTTGAGTGATGAAACTTTATAAAAAGCTTTGATTCAGTCTTTTAGCACTTTTGATGACGTGATTGAGCATGCTACCAAGGTGTAGATCCAAGTCAAAGTAACAAACAAGCATTATAGATTATACCATAGTTTGGTTAGTTCTTAGAATCTCATAAGAGTTTCTAATGATGAATACGGGGACTGGTAGCAAGAATACTTATATGGATGCTTAAACAACACCTATAGATGTGAATATGAAGAATAAATGGTTTCACTAACAAGGATTTGGCCATTTCGAGCTGATAGACCTAAAAATAGAGTTATGACTCTTCAAGATACAAATGAGAGTGAACAGAGTTGTTGAAGTGTACACATAGGAGTTTAATCTCGTATGACTTTGAGATGTTGAAGAGCCACTACTGAAAGCCATTGTTTGCTCTGTCTTTGGGTTTGAGTGATGAAACTTCATAAAAGGCTTTGATTCATCCTTTTAGCACTCTTGATAACGTGATTAAGCATGCTACCAAGGTGTAGAGACAAGTCAAACTAAGAAACAAGTATTATAGCTTATATTATCTTTTGGTTAGTCATTAGAATCTCATAGGAGTTTCAAATGGTATTTGTTCGGAGTTGTAACAAGAAGACACATCTGGAGGCTGAAACAACACCTATTGATGTGAATATGAAGAATCAATGGTTTCATTTACAAGGATTTGGCCATTTCAAGCTGATGAACCTAAAAAAAGAGTTATGACCCTTCAAGATACAAATGAGAGTGAATAGAAGTGTTAAAGTGTAGTCATAGGAGTTTAATCTCTCCCAACAGCTTTGAGATGTTCAAGAGCGATTGAGCCATTGTTTGCTTTCTATTGGGTTTAAGTGATGTAACTTCATAACAGGCTTTGATGCAGCCTTTTAGTACTCTTGATAACGTGATTAAGCAAGCTACGAAGGTGTAGATACAAGTCAAACTAAGAAACAAGTATTATAGCTTATATTATCTTTTGGTTAGTCATTAGAATCTCATAGGAGTTTCAAATGGTAATTGTTGGGAGTTGTAACAAGAAGACACATCTGGAGGCTGAAACAACACCTATTGATGTGAATATGAAGAATCAATGGTTTCATTTACAAGGATTTGGCCATTTCAAGCTGATGGACCTAAAAAAAGAGTTATGACCCTTCAAGATACAAATGAGAGTGAATAAAAGTGTTAAAGTGTAGTCATAGGAGTTTAATCTCTACCAACAGCTTTGAGATGTTCAAGAGCGATTGAGCCATTGTTTGCTTTCTATTGGGTTTAAGTGATGTAACTTCATAACAGGCTTTGATGCAGCCTTTTAGTACTCTTGATAACGTGATTAAGCAAGCTACGAAGGTGTAGATACAAGTCAAACTAAGAAACAAGTATTATAGCTTATATTATCTTTTGGTTAGTCATTAGAATCTCATAGGAGTTTCAAATGGTAATTGTTGGGAGTTGTAACAAGAAGACACATCTGGAGGCTGAAACAACACCTATTGATGTAAATATGAAGAATCAATGGTTTATTTTACAAGAATTTGGCCATTTCAAGCTGATTGACCTAAAAAGAGTTATGACCTTTCAAGATACAAATGAGAGTGAATAGAAGTGTTAAAGTGTAGTCATAGGAGTTTAATCTCTACCAACAGCTTTAAGATGTTCAAGAGCGATTGAGCCATTGTTTGCTTTCTATTGGGTTTAAGTGATGTAACTTCTTAACAGGCTTTGATTCAGCCTTTTAGTACTCTTGATAACGTGATTAAGCATGCTACGAAGGTGTAGATACAAGTTAAACTAAGAAACAAGTATTATAGCTTATTTCATCTTTTGGTTAGTCATTAGAATCTCATAGGAGTTTCAAATGGTAATTGTTGGGAGTTGTAACAAGAAGACATATCTGGAGGCTGAAATAACACCTATTGATGTGAATATGAAGAATCAATGGTTTCATTTATAAGGATTTGGCCATTTCAAACTGATGGACCTAAAAAAAGAGTTATGACCCTTCAATATACAAATGAGAGAAAATAGAAGTGTTGAAGTGTAGTCATAGGAGTTTAAGCTCTCCCAACATCTTTGAGATCTTCCAAACCCACTACCGAGAGCCATTGTTTGCTCTCTACTGGGTTTGAGTGATGAAACTTTATAAAAAGCTTTGATTCAGCCTTTTAGTACTCTTGATAACGTGATTAAGCATGCTACGAAGGTGTAGACACAAGTCAAAGTAAGAAACAAGTATTATAGCTTATATCATCTTTTGGTTAGTTATTAGAATCTCATAGGAGTTTCAAATGGTAATTGTTGGGAGTTGTAACAAGAAGACACATTTGGAGGCTGAAACAACACCTATTGATGTAAATATGAAGAATCAATGGTTTCATTTACAAGAATTTGGCCATTTCAAGCTGATTGACCTAAAAAAGAGTTATGACCCTTTAAGATACAAATGAGAGTGAATCGAAGTGTTGAAGTGTAGTCATAGGAGTTTAAGCTCTCCCAACATCTTTGAGATCTTCCAAACCCCAAAGAGAGCCATTGTTTGCTTTCTACTGGGTTTGAGTGATGAAACTTTATAAAAAGCTTTGATTCAGCCTTTTAGCACTTTTGATGACGTGATTAAGCATGCTACCAAGGTGTAGATCCAAGTCAAAGTAACAAACAAGCATTATAGATTATACCATAGTTTGGTTAGTTCTTAGAATCTCATAAGAGTTTCTAATGATGAATACGGGGAGTGGTAGCAAGAATACTTATATGGATGCTTAAACAACACCTATTGATGTGAATATGAAGAATAAATGGTTTCACTAACAAGGATTTGGCCATTTCGAGCTGATAGACCTAAAAATAGAGTTATGACTCTTCAAGATACAAATGAGAGTGAACAGAGTTGTTGAAGTGTACACATAGGAGTTTAATCTCGCCCAACAGCTTTGAGATGTTGAAGAGCCACTACTGAAAGCCATTGTTTGCTCTGTACTGGGTTTGAGTGATGAAACTTGATATGAACCTCCTGAGCATATGGATCGATTCTGAAGTTGAGGAAGTCGAGAGATCACGATCTGGGAATTTCAGAGAATGAGCTCGAGCAAGTTTGATCGAGCTGGAAGCGCGGAAGTGCTCGGATTTCGCTAAAAACTTAGGAGCGCGTAGTTAAAGAGCTGAGTAGTCGGTCTCTTAAGTTTCGTTTCGATCTGACAAGCGGGCGAAGAGAAACGAGGGCACGGATGGAGCGGATCTAGGTGATTTCGGACCAGGTGGAGTGAGTAGCTTCAGTTCGAGAGATATGAGCTTCTCTTGAACGGCTGAGTTCTTCCTTTGATGGATTTTTCAAACAAAAGGAAGAACGAGTTGGATTTCCCAACCAGTGAACTATCTAGAGAGTTGGATGAAAATAGAAGATAGTTGATTTCCACAAAGAGTTTACAAGTCTTTAAATAGCTAGGGTTGCTGTAAAATGAAAATGGGCCAAAAATAGAGTAATGGGCCAAATACATAGATATAGATATAAATGGGTTCTCTTGTTCAATTGTGACCCATAAGCCTCATTAAAACCTTACTTGCCAAAACCCAATGGGAAAAAGACAAGTGAAGGAAAAAGAGTGCGAATGGATCCCAAGCCCATTTATACCTCTTCCTAAGCTTTGAATCGATACTAAGGCATTGTGGACTGGTGAGTCTTCTTCTTGAATCTGCTTCATCATTCCAGCCACCAATTGGTTGAGTTGTTTGGCTTTGGCTCTGGTTATTGGTCCGGTTGGCATCTCGATTATCTTAGCAGCTCCACGATCATCTCCTAGCTCCTCCTCAGCCTCTAGTTCTTCTTCTTCCTCCTTGCTGCTCAGGTTCATACCATCTCCTCCCTCTTGAAAAGGATTTGTCCTCAAATCTGGATCATCTGCAACAAAAGGAATCAAGTCAGACACATTGAAACTGGGACTAACTTCATACTTACCTTGAAGATCGAGTTGATAGGCGTTGTCATTAATCCTCTTGGTATTGTGAATGGTCCATCAATTCTGGGCATTAATTTGGACTTCCTCTCAGCTGGGAACCGCTCCTTGCGCAGATGCAACCAAACTTGATCACCTTCTTCAAATACCACTCGGCGTCTTCCTTTGTTAGCTTGGTTAGCATATTGTTGGGTCCTCTTTTCTATGTTCTCACGTGCTTTTGCATGAATCTGTTTCACTAGCTCAGCCTTCTTCTTTCCATCTAAGCTGCTTCTTTCACTCATAGGTAAAGGAGTTAAATCCGGGAGGAGATAAAGGATTAAAGCCATAAACAATCTCAAATGGTGAGTAGTTAGATGCAGAATGAATGGCATGATTATATGCTGAAATTCGACATAAGGTAAACATTCTTCCCAAGTGCGGATATTCTTCTTAATTAATGCACGTGGAAGAGTACCTAGTGTCCTATTAACTACCTCGGTTTGGCCATCGGTCCTGAGGGTGACATGTAGTTGAGAACACTAGCTTAGTTCCTAGTTTTGACCAAACAGTTCTCCAAAAATGACTTAGAAACTTAGTGTCTCTATCGAGATACAATGGTCCTAGGCATGCCATGAAGCCTAACAATCTCCTTAAAGAACAACGTTGCTATATGAGATGCATCATCGGTCTTTATGGCAAGCAATGAAATGGGACATCTTAGAGAATGCATCTCTACTACAAAGATAGAATCTTTTCGGTTCGAGTTCTAAGCAAACCTACTATGAAATCCATTGAAATGTCAGTCCAAGGATGAGTAGGAATAGGTAAAGGAGTATACAAACCACTTGGCTGAACCTTAGATTTGGCCTGTTTGCAAGTTCGCGACGAGAACAGATCCTCTCAACATCACGTTTTAGGTGAGGCCAATAAAAATGTTCTGTAACCACCTTAAGTGTCTTAGCATAGCCAAAGTGACCCATCAGTCCTCCTCCATGAGCTTCCCCGACTAAAAGATCTCGAACAGAACCAGTTAGGAATCTGAGAGCGATTATCAAAGAATAAGAAACCGTCATCTTGAAAGTATTTTCCCCAAGCAAATTTCCCACTTTTTGTAAAAGCTTCCTTAAAATCGTTATCATCAGCATATAGCTCTTTCAAGTGTTCAAATCCAAGCAGTTTAGTTTCTAAAAGTGGACGAGAAGAGTGTACCTTCGAGAAAGGGCATCGAACCACATTCTCCTTACCTTGTTTGTACTTAATGACATAGGGAAATGTCTCGAATGAATTCTACCCATCGAGCATGTCTCTTGTTAAGCTTATGTTGTCCTCTTAAGTGCTTGAGTGATTGGTGATCAGAATGGATAACGAACTCCTTCGGCCATAGATAGTGCTGCCATTGCTGAAGTGATCTGACCAAAGCATAGAGCTCCTTATCATAGGTTGGATAATTCAAAGTTGATCCTTCGACTTCTCACTGAAATATGCTATAGGCTTCTTGTCTTGCATTAGTACTGCGCCAATCCCTAAGCCTGAAGCATCACACTCAATTTCAAAAGTTTTAGTAAAATTAGGTAGAATGAGAATTGGTGCATTAATAAGCTTATCCTTCAAATTCTGGAATGCTTCCTCCTGCGGTTGTTCCCATTTGAATCCAACATCCTTTTTGATAACTTCTGTAAGTGGTGCATAAAGTCTTGAAGTCCTTGACAAATCTCCTATAGAAACCAGCAAGACCATGGAAGCTGCGGACTTCTCCAACTGTGGTTGGACTAGGCCAATCTTTGATGGCTTTAATCTTCTCCTCATCGACCTTAATGCCATCTGCACTAACCACAAAACCTAGAAAGACAAGGTTATCTGTACAAAAGGAACATTTCTTAAAGTTGGCAAACAGCCTTTCCTTTCTAAGCACCTCTAGCACAAGACGAACATGCTCAAAATGATCAATCAAGTTCTTACTATAAATCAAGATGTCGTCAAAGTAAACTACCACAAAGACACCAATGTAAGCTCTAAGAACATGATTCATCAGTCTCATGAAAGTACTAGGTGCATTAGTAAGACCAAACGGCATAACCAACCATTCATAAAGACCATGCTTAGTTTTAAATGCCGTTTCCATTCATCCCTTCCTTCATTCTAATCTGATGATAGCCACTTTTTAAATCAATCTTAGAAAAGATACAAGAACCATGCAATTCATCAAGCATATCATCAAGTCTAGGGATAGGGTGGCGATACTTAACCGTAATGTTGTTTATAGCTCTACAGTCCACACACATGCGCCAGCTTCCATCCTTTTGGGGCACGAGTGCAGGGAACAGCGCAAGGACTCATACTTTCGCGAATAAAGCCCTTATCCATCAGTTCCTCGGCCTGCTTCTGAAGTTCCTTTGTTTCCGTTGGATTGGTTCTGTACGCTGGTCGGTTTGGGAGAGCAGACCCTGGGACGAAGTCAATCGATGCTCGATTCCTCTTATAGGTGGTAGTCCTTTGGGGGTCTCTTCAGAGGAATAGTTCCATAAAATCCTGCAAAAGTTTAAGCATTTCACTCATTATCTGGGTGCAAGATCAATCATAGTGCTAAGCAATTCCTTATAAACAAATAAGAACGCAGATTCATCTGCAGGACATAGCACTCTTGACTTCACTATAATGAGCTAAGAAGTTAGACTTTTTCTGCTAGTATCCTTATTGTTCTTGAGTTGAAGCTGGTCTTGATAAACCTCATTAGGAGTCAAAGGGAACTAGCGTGGTTTTTCTGCCTCGGACACAAAAGAATGGCGATTTGTATATCCATCATAGAATTGCTTTGTGATCAGGCTGCCAAGGGCGCCTACAAAAGTATGTGTCCTGCCTCCATTGGTAGCACATCACGGAGTATTTAGTCCTCATACTTGCCAATAGAGAGTGAAACCAGCACCTGATTCTTCACCTTCATTTCGCCTTTCTCATTTAGCCATTGCAGATTATATGGTTGAGGATGAGGTTGTATCTTCAGGTTGAGCTTCTTGACCATAGTTTCACTAGCTACATTGTTTACCTCCCCATCGATGATAAGGCTGCAAACTTTACCATTTACTTAAGCATCTAGTGTGGAACAGATTCTCCCTTTGCTCTTCTTCCATGGGTTTAGGGCTGCAAGTTGAGAGTCCTTCTAGCAACTATGATGTTTCCTTGAACGGGAAATTCTTCACTCTCTTCCATAGGCTCTTCTTCGAGTTTCATCGAGTTGATGCATATTCACCATTGTCCGAAGTATCATTACTCTAGTGTTAGAGCACTCATTGGCATAATGACCTCCCCATGGCATTTTAAAACAAGTGACATCTCTGGATCGAGCTCCTCTTGGTTTACCACTTTTCTGCATCCGCTTTTCCCTTAGAACTTCGTGGTGGCAACCTCTTTGGGCACGATAGATGGCTTGTAAATTTTACGCGAAAACTTATCTTCTCTTTTTGTACTCGGGGCTTTACACTTTGCTGATTACCAAAACTAGACCTGGTTCTGCCTCTCCTTGAAAGTTGCTGCTCTATAAGAGTAGCCTTGTAAGCATTTCTTCAAGGTCCACATAGTGTTGCATCTCAACTTGATCCTGAATTTCCTGTTAGGACCTCCCGGAAACCTTGCCATTGTGGCTTCTCTATCTTCGAGATATCAGCTCATAACATCAATGTTTCCATCTCCGAAAATAGTCCTCCCTGAGACTTGCTACCTTGCGTTAATCTCCTAAGCCGTTGATGCAGCTCTCTGTTGTAATGGCCTGGAACAAAAGCTTCCTTAATAGAGCCTTCATGCCTGCCAACTTCTTATGGGGAGTTCACCATTCGCCTTCTAGTTGTGACTAGCTGATCCCTGTGAGGCATAATCATAAAATTCGGTGGCTGCTTTAACTACCTTACTCTTCCAGTATAATATTGGCGGTCAAACACTAGCTCAATCTTCTTTTCCCACTCTAAATATGCATCTGGATCATTCTTTCCATGGAAGGGTGGTATTTTGGAGCTTGAGACCATTAAGGTTGCTAGTTCTTTGATCGTCTTATTTCGGCTCCATTCGCCTCTGGCTTCTATTACTACGCTGTGAACGATCAGTCTTGTTCCCATAGTAGTCTGTAGCTTCATCATCATCATGTTTAGTACCGATTTGCTCTGTGTGTTCCTCTTCTACCAGATCGATGTTCTGCATCACTTCTTTCTTGTTCAGCTTAAGTAGGCTTAAGTTCTTGTCGTAGTGCTTTGTGATCTGGAGGCCATCATTTGTTCAAACTTTGCGGTCATGGCTTAATCCAGTAGCTTGTTGTTGGCTGTATTACTTCCACATCATAAATCGCTATGTTTCCTGAAAACAACAAGCAAACAAGTCACCGATGGAGCTGTTCTTGTAGAAAATTTTGCAGGTCTAGGGGGAATACAAACAATCACGAACTAGATCTAATCATCTCGGCAAAGCTAGCAAAAATAAAATCTACTAGGAATATGAATAGACAATTCTGCTGGGTTTTAAATAATCACAAGATCTCTAGAAATAAACTTAAGAACAACCAGATATAAGGATTAGAAACTCAACTTTCAGATCTTGCTCTGATACCACATGATATGAACCTCCTGAGCATATGGATCGATTCTGAAGTTGAGGAAGTCGAGAGATCACGATCTGGGAATTTCGAGAGAATGAGCTCGAGCAAGTTTGATCGAGCTGGAAGCCCGGAAGTGCTCGGATTTCGCTAAAAACTTAGGAGTCGCGTAGTTAAAGAGCTGAGTAGTCGGTCTCTTAAGTTTCGTTTCGATCTGACAGAGCGAAGAGAAACGGAGGGCACGGATGGAAGCGGATCTAGGTGATTTCGGACCAGGTGGAGTGAGTAGCCTAGGTTCGAGAGATATGAGCTTCTCTTGAGCGGCTGAGTTCTTCCTTTGATGGATTTTCGAACCAAAAGGAAGAAGCGAGGTTGGATTTCCCAACCAGTGAACTATCTAGAGAGTTGGATGAAAATCGAAGTTAGTTGATTCCCACAAAGAGTTTACAAGTATTTAAATCGCTAGGGTTGTTGTAAAACGAAAATGGGCCAAAAATAGAGTAAAGGGACAAATACATACATATAGATATAAATGGGTTCTCTTGTTCAATTGTGACCCATAAGCCTCATTAAAAACTTACTTGCCAAAACCCAATGGGAAAAAAGACAAGTGAAGGAAGGAAAAAGTGCTTGAATGGATCACAAGCCCATTTATACCTCTTCACAAGCCTGAATCGATACTAAGGCATTGTGGACTGGTGAGTCTTCTTCTTGAATCTGCTTCATCATTCCAGCCACCAATTGGTTGAGTTGTTTGGCTTTGGCTCTGGTTATTGGTCCGGTTGGCATCTCGATTATCTTAGCAGCTCCACGATCATCTCCTAGCTCCTCCTCAGCCTCTAGTTCTTCTTCTTCCTCCTTGCTGCTCAGGTTCATACCAAAACTTCATAAAAGACTTTGATTCATCCTTTTAGCACTCTTGATAACGTGATTAAGCATGCTACCAAGGTGTAGACACAAGTCAAAGTAAGAAACAAGTATTATAGCTTATATCATCTTTTGGTTAGTTTTTAGAATCTCATAGGAGTTTCAAATGGTAATTGTTGGGAGTTGTAACAAGAAGACACATTTGGAGGCTGAAACAACACCTATTGATGTAAATATGAAGAATCAATGGTTTCATTTACAAGAATTTGGCCATTTCAAGCTGATTGACCTAAAAAGAGTTATGACCCTTTAAGATACAAATGAGAGTGAATCGAAGTGTTGAAGTGTACTCATAGGAGTTTAATCTCTCCCAACAGCTTTGAGATGTTCAAGACCCTTCTGAGAGCCATTGTTTGCTCTTTCTTTGGGTTTGAGTGATGAAACTTCATAAAAAGCTTTGATTCAGCCTTTTATCACTTTTGATGACGTGATTAAGCATGCTACCAAGGTGTAGATCCAAGTCAAAGTAAGAAACAAGCATTATAGATTATACCATAGTTTGGTTAGTTCTTAGAATCTCATAAGAGTTTGAATGATGAATCTGAGGAGTGGTAGCAAGAATACTTATATGGATGCTTAAACAACACCTATTGATGTGAATATGAAGAATCAATGGTTTTCACTAACACGGATTTGGCCATTTCGAGCTGATAGACCTAAAAATAGAATTATGACTCTTCAAGATACAAATGAGTGAGCAGAATTGTTGAAGTGTACACATAGGAGTTTAATCTCCATGGCTTTGAGATGTTGAAGAGCCACTACAAAAGCCATTGTTTGCTCTGTATTGGGTTTGAGTGATGAAACTTCATAAAAGCTTTCATTAAATCCTTTTAGCACTCTTGATAACGTGATTAAGCATGCTACCAAGGTGTAGAGACAAGTCAAACTAAGAAACAAGTATTATAGCTTATATTATCTTTTTGGTTAGTCATTAGAATCTCATAGGAGTTTCAAATGGTATTTGTTGGGAGTTATAACAAGAAGACACATGTGGAGGCTGAAACAACACCTTATTGATGTGAATATGAAGAATCAATGGTTTTCATTTACAAGGATTTGGCCATTTTAAGGTGATGAACCTAAAAAAAGTTATGACCCTTCAAGATACAAATGAGGTGAATAGAAGTGTTAAAGTGTAGTCATAGAGTTTAATCTCTCCCACAGCTTTGAGATGTTCAAGGCGATTGAGCCATTGTTTGCTTTCTATTGGGTTTAAGTTCATCAAAACTTCATAAAAGACTTTGATTCATCCTTTTAGTACTCTTGATAACGTGATTAAGCATGCTACCAAGGTGTAGACACAAGTCAAACTAAGAAACAAGTATTATAGCTTATATTATCTTTTGGTTAGTCCTTAGAATCTCATAGGAGTTTCAAATGGTGATTGTTCGGAGTTGTAACAAGAAGACACATTTGGAGGCTGAAACAACACCTATTGATGTAAATATGAAGAATCAATGGTTTCATTTACAAGGATTTGGCCATTTCAAGCTGATGGACCTAAAAAAAGAGTTATGACCCTTTAAGATACAAATGAGAGTGAATCGAAGTGTTAAAGTGTAGTCATAGGAGTTTAATCTCTCCCAACAGCTTTGAGATGTTCCAAAGCCACTACCGAGAGCCATTGTTTGCTCTCTACTGGGTTTGAGTGATGAAACTTCATAAAAAGCTTTGATTCAGCCTTTTATGACTTTTGATGACGTGATTAAGCATGCTACCAAGGTGAAGATCCAAGTCAAAGTAAGAAACAAGCATTATAGATTATACCATAGTTTGGTTAGTTCTTAGAATCTCATAAGAATTTCTAATGATGAATACGGGGAGTGGTAGTAAGAATACTTATATGGATGCTTAAACAACACCTATTGATGTGAATATGAAGAATCAATGGTTTCACTAACAAGGATTTGGCCATTTCGAGCTGATAGACCTAAAAATAGAGTTATGACTCTTCAAGATACAAATGAGAGTGAACAGAATTGTTGAAGTGTACACATAGGAGTTTAATCTCGCCCAACAGCTTTGAGATGTTGAAGAGCCACTACCGAAAGCCATTGTTTGCTCTGTACTGGGTTTGAGTGATGAAACTTCATAAAAGGCTTTCATTCATCCTTTTAGCACTCTTGATAACGTGATTAAGCATGCTACCAAGGTGTAGAGACAAGTCAAACTAAGAAACAAGTATTATAGCTTATATTATCTTTTGGTTAGTCATTAGAATCTCATAGGAGTTTCAAATGGTATTTGTTCGGAGTTATAACAAGAAGACACATGTGGAGGCTGAAACAACACCTATTGATGTGAATATGAAGAATCAATGGTTTCATTTACAAGGATTTGGCCATTGCAAGCCGATGGACCTATAAAAAGAGTTATGACCCTTCAAGATACAAATGAGAGTGAATAGAAGTGTTAAAGTGTAGTCATAGGAGTTTAATCTCTCCCAACACTTTGAGATGTTCAAGCGATTGAGCCATTGTTTGCTTTCTATTGGGTTTAAGTGATGTAACTTCATAAAAGGCTTTGATGCAGCCTTTTAGTACTTTTGATAACGTGATTAAGCAAGCTACAAGGTGTAGATACAAGTCAAACTAAGAAACAAGTATTATAGCTTATATTATCTTTTGGTTAGTCATTAGAATCTCATAGGAGTTTCAAATGGTAATTGTTGGGAGTTGTAACAAGAAGACACATCTGGAGGCTGAAATAACACCTATTGATAAGAATATGAAGAATCAATGGTTTCATTTACAAGGATTTGGCCATTTCAAACTGATGGACCTAAAAAAAGAGTTATGACCCTTCAATATACAAATGAGAGTAAATAGAAGTGTTGAAGTGTAGTCATAGGAGTTTAAGCTCTCCCAACATCTTTGAGATCTTCCAAACCCACTACCGAGAGCCATTGTTTGCTCTCTACTGGGTTTGAGTGATGAAACTTTATAAAAAGCTTTGATTCAGCCTTTTAGCACTTTTGATGACGTGATTGAGCATGCTACCAAGGTGTAGATCCAAGTCAAAGTAACAAACAAGCATTATAGATTATACCATAGTTTGGTTAGTTCTTAGAATCTCAGAAGAGTTTCTAATGATGAATACGGGGAGTGGTGGCAAGAATACTTATATGGATGCTTAAACAACACCTATTGATGTGAATATGAAGAATAAATGGTTTCACTAACAAGGATTTGGCCATTTCGAGCTGATAGACCTAAAAATAGAGTTATGACTCTTCAAGATACAAATGAGAGTGAACAGAGTTGTTGAAGTGTACACATAGGAGTTTAATCTCGCCCAACAGCTTTGAGATGTTGAAGAGCCACTACTCAAAGCCATTGTTTGCTCTGTACTGGGTTTGAGTGATGAAACTTCATAAAAGGCTTGGATTCATCCTTTTAGCACTCTTGATAACGTGATTAAGCATGCTACCAAGGGGTAGAGACAAGTCAAACTAAGAAACAAGTATTATAGCTTATATTATCTTTTGGTTAGTCATTAGAATCTCATAGGAGTTTCAAATGGTAATTGTTGGAAGTTGTAACAAGAAGACACATCTGGAGGCTGAAACAACACCTATTGATGTGAATATGAAGAATCAATGGTTTCATTTACAAGGATTTGGCCATTTCAAGCTGATGGACCTAAAAAAAGAGTTATGACCCTTCAATATACAAATGAGAGTGAATAGAAGTGTTAAAGTGTAGTCATAGGAGTTTAAGCTCTCCCAACATCTTTGAGATCTTCCAAAGCCACTACCGAGAGCCATTGTTTGCTCTCTACTGGGTTTGAGTGATGAAACTTTATAAAAAGCTTTGATTCAGCCTTTTAGCACTTTTGATGACATGATTAAGCATGCTACCAAGGTATAGATCCAAGTCAAAGTAAGAAACAAGTATTATAGCTTATATCATCTTTTGGTTAGTCATTAGAATCTCATAAGAGTTTCAAATGGTAATTGTTGGGAGTTCTAATAAGAAGACACATCTGGAGGCTGAAACAACACCTATTGATGTGAATATGAAGAATCAATGGTTTCATTTACAAAGATTTGGCCATTTCAAGCTGATTGACCTAAAAAAAGAGTTATGACCCTTCAAGATACAAATGAGAGTGAATAGAAGTGTTAAAGTGTAGTCATAGGAGTTTAATCTCTCCCAACAGCTTTGAGATGTTCCAGACCCACTATCGAGAGCCATTGTTTGCTCTTTACTGGGTTTGAGTGATGAAACTTCATAAAAAGCTTTGATTCAGCCTTTTATCACTTTTGATGACGTGATTAAACATGCTACCAAGGTGTAGATCCAAGTCATAGTAAGAAACAAGCATTATAGATTATACCATAGTTTGGTTAGTTCTTAGAATCTCATAAGAGTTTCTAATGATGAATACGGGGAGTGGTAGCAAGAATACTTATATGGATGCTTAAACAACACCTATTGATGTGAATATGAAGAATCAATGGTTTCACTAACAAGGATTTGGCCATTTCGAGCTGATAGACCTAAAAATAGAATTATGACTCTTCAAGATACAAATGAGAGTGAACAGAATTGTTGAAGTGTACACATAGGAGTTTAATCTCGCCCAACAGCTTTGAGATGTTGAAGAGCCACTACCGAAAGCCATTGTTTGCTCTGTACTGGGTTTGAGTGATGAAACTTCATAAAAGGCTTTCATTCATCCTTTTAGCACTCTTGATAACGTGATTAAGCATGCTACCAAGGTGTAGAGACAAGTCAAACTAAGAAACAAGTATTATAGCGTATATTATCTTTTGGTTAGTCATTAGAATCTCATAGGAGTTTCAAATGGTATTTGTTCGGAGTTGTAACAAGAAGACACATGTGGAGGCTGAAACAACACCTATTGATGTGAATATGAAGAATCAATGGTTTCATTTACAAGGATTTGGCCATTTCAAGCTGATGAACCTAAAAAAAGAGTTATGACCCATCAAGATATAAATGAGAGTGAATAGAAGTGTTAAAGTGTAGTCATAGGAGTTTAATCTCTCCCAACAGCTTTGGGATGTTGCAAAGCCACGACCGAGAGCCATTGTTTGCTCTCTACTGGGTTTGAGTGATGAAACTTTATAAAAAGCTTTGATTCAGCCTTTTAGCACTTTTGATGACGTGATTAAGCATGCTACCAAGGTGTAGATCCAAGTCAAAGTAACAAACAAGTATTATAGCTTATATCATCTTTTGGTTAGTCATTAGAATCTGATGTGATTCTCCTACCACCCGAGAAAACCTACGTGCCTTGTTCAGATCAAATGATGTGCAAGCTCAATTTTCACATTTCAAAAACCCCTTGGACTATAATTTCAACTCATCAGAGGTTCACATCGAAGTGGAATCGGTCCAATCAGAGTTCATATGAAGGAGATATGCAATTTACAAGTCAGATGATCTCCGAATTACGCGATTTAGACCTATGCGCGTTCAATGAAGTATTCCGACCAAACCAGGAGGACTTAAGCTACAAAATAAATTTTCCTGGCATCTTGATCCACTCCAGAACCACGTCCAGTTGGAATCTCATCAAAATCATTTCAGACTCAAAAGATATGAATTTTACAATTCAATGGATCTGCTTCAGGCCCTATTGCGCGACTGAGCCAAAGATTATGATGCACAGCCCAACTCAGGTACGATCTCGACGTAAAAAAAATTGGAGAATCTTATTGGATCTCTTAGGTTTCCAACAAGCCCAAGAAAAGAAGGAAATTCCATCGGATGAGAAAGATACACTCTATTTGCTAAATTGGGTCAATCTGGTTCAAAACTTGAAGAGTTCTATACTCAATTGGTTTGCAAGCTTCCAGACTTATGTTTGGCATCCAGGAGGTATTCCTACCAAGTCCACAAGGCCCAAATAGTGATCCATTTCGTGGAGCTGAAGTACAAAAAGTACAAGAAGTACAAGAGTTATTTTATTTTCTTTTGTTTTAAGTTTTATTTTATTTCCAGCAATTAATATTGCTTAGATATTTTCTACTCTTCCTTGTGCTATATAAGCACGCCTAGACCATCACAAATAATAAATCAACTTTCTTTTCAACATATTTTAGAGTGAATCTCTTTAGTTCTTTTAGAACTTTCGATTGCTTGGTGAGTAATATCCAACAATCAAATCGATTCATCTCGGTGTGTCATATCCGAGGAATCAAACCTTGTCTTGTCTAAGTGTGTCATATCCTAGGAGACATTGAGGTATATCAAGAGCCTTCCGCAACTCTTGTGTGACCATTTGATCCATCATCTATCCATCTATCCATTTCCACAACTCGAAAGTGTCGAATCCTTGGGAGGATCGCATCAGAATCTCATAGGAGTTTCAAATGGTAATTGTTGGGAGTTGTAACAAGAAGACACATCTGGAGGCTGAAACAACACCTATTGATGTGAATATGAAGAATCAATGGTTTCATTTACAAGGATTTGGCCATTTCAAGCTGATGGACCTAAGAAAAGAGTTATGACCCTTCAAGATACAAATGAGAGTGAATAGAAGTGTTAAAGTGTAGTCATAGGAGTTTAATCTCTACCAACAGCTTTGAGATGCTCAAGAGCGATTGAGCCATTGTTTGCTTTCTATTGGGTTTAAGTGATGTAACTTCTTAACATGCTTTGATTCAGCCTTTTAGTACTCTTGATAACGTGATTAAGCATGCTACGAAGGTGTAGATACAAGTTAAAGTAAGAAACAAGTATTATAGCTTATATCATCTTTTGGTTAGTTATTAGAATCTCATAGGAGTTTCAAATGGTAATTGTTGGGAGTTGTAACAAGAAGACACATCTGGAGGCTGAAACAACACCTATTGATGTAAATATGAAGAATCAATGGTTTATTTTACAAGAATTTGGCCATTTCAAGCTGATTGACCTAAAAAAGAGTTATGACCTTTCAAGATACAAATGAGAGTGAATAGAAGTGTTAAAGTGTAGTCATAGGAGTTTAATCTCTACCAACAGCTTTGAGATGTTCAAGAGCGATTGAGCCATTGTTTACTTTCTATTGGGTTTGAGTGATGAACTTCATCAAAGACTTAGATTCAGCCTTTTAGCACTCTTGATGATGTGATTAAGCATGCTACGAAGGTGTAGATACAAGTTAAAGTAAGAAAGAAGTATTATAGCTTATATCATCTTTTGGTTAGTCATTAGAATCTCATAGGAGTTTCAAATGGTAATTGTTGGGAGTTGTAACAAGAAGACACATCTGGAGGCTAAAATAACACCTATTGATGTGAATATGAAGAATCAATGGTTTCATTTATAAGGATTTGGCCATTTCAAACTGATGGACCTAAAAAAAGAGTTATGACCCTTCAATATACAAATGAGAGAAAATAGAAGTGTTGAAGTGTAGTCATAGGAGTTTAAGCTCTCCCAACATCTTTGAGATCTTCCAAACCCACTACCGAGAGCCATTGTTTGCTCTCTACTGGGTTTGAGTGATGAAACTTTATAAAAAGCTTTGATTCAGCCTTTTAGTACTCTTGATAACGTGATTAAGCATGCTACGAAGGTGTAGACACAAGTCAAAGTAAGAAACAAGTATTATAGCTTATATCATCTTTTGGTTAGTTATTAGAATCTAATAGGAGTTTCAAATGGTAATTGTTGGGAGTTGTAACAAGAAGACACATCTGGAGGCTGAAACAACACCTATTGATGTGAATATGAAGAATCAATGGTTTCATTTACAAGAATTTGGCCATTTCAAGCTGATTGACCTAAAAAAGAGTTATGACCCTTTAAGATACAAATGAGAGTGAATCGAAGTGTTGAAGTGTAGTCATAGGAGTTTAAGCTCTCCCAACATCTTTGAGATCTTCCAAACCCACTACCGAGAGCCATTGTTTACTCTCTACTGGGTTTGAGTGATGAAACTTTATAAAAAGCTTTGATTCAGCCTTTTAGCACTTTTGATGACGTGATTAAGCATGCTACTAAGGTGTAGATCCAAGTCAAAGTAACAAACAAGCATTATAGATTATACCATAGTTTGGTTAGTTCTTAGAATCTCATAAGAGTTTCTAATGATGAATACGGGGAGTGGTAGCAAGAATACTTATATGGATGCTTAAACAACACCTATTGATGTGAATATGAAGAATAAATGGTTTCACTAACAAGGATTTGGCCATTTCGAGCTGATAGACCTAAAAATAGAGTTATGACTCTTCAAGATACAAATGAGAGTGAACAGAGTTGTTGAAGTGTACACATAGGAGTTTAATCTCGCCCAACAGCTTTGAGATGTTGAAGAGCCACTACTGAAAGCCATTGTTTGCTCTGTACTGGGTTTGAGTGATGAAACTTCATAAAAGGCTTTGATTCATCCTTTTAGCACTCTTGATAACGTGATTAAGCATGCTACCAAGGTGTAGAGACAAGTCAAACTAAGAAACAAGTATTATAGCTTATATTATCTTTTGGTTAGTCATTAGAATCTCATAGGAGTTTCAAATGGTAATTGTTGGGAGTTGTAACAAGAAGACACATCTGGAGGCTGAAATAACACCTATTGATGTGAATATGAAGAATCAATGGTTTCATTTACAAGGATTTGGCCATTTCAAACTGATGGACCTAAAAAAAGAGTTATGACCCTTCAATATACAAATGAGAGTAAATAGAAGTGTTGAAGTGTAGTCATAGGAGTTTAAGCTCTCCCAACATCTTTGAGATCTTCCAAACCCACTACCGAGAGCCATTGTTTGCTCTCTACTGGGTTTGAGTGATGAAACTTTATAAAAAGCTTTGATTCAGCCTTTTAGCACTTTTGATGACGTGATTAAGCATGCTACCAAGGTGTAGATCCAAGTCAAAATAAGAAACAAGTATTATAGCTTATATCATCTTTTGGTTAGTCATTAGAATCTCATAGGAGTTTCAAATGGTAATTGTTGGGAGTTGTAACAAGAAGACACATCTGGAGGCTGAAACAACACCTATTGATGTGAATATGAAGAATCAATGGTTTCATTTACAAGGATTTGGCCATTTCAAGCTGATGGACCTAAAAAAAGAGTTATGACCCTTCAAGATACAAATGAGAGTGAATAAAAGTGTTAAAGTGTAGTCATAGGAGTTTAATCTCTACCAACAGCTTTGAGATGTTCAAGAGCGATTGAGCCATTGTTTGCTTTCTATTGGGTTTAAGTGATGTAACTTCATAACAGGCTTTGATGCAGCCTTTTAGTACTCTTGATAACGTGATTAAGCAAGCTACGAAGGTGTAGATACAAGTCAAACTAAGAAACAAGTATTATAGCTTATATTATCTTTTGGTTAGTCATTAGAATCTCATAGGAGTTTCAAATGGTAATTGTTGGGAGTTGTAACAAGAAGACACATCTGGAGGCTGAAACAACACCTATTGATGTAAATATGAAGAATCAATGGTTTATTTTACAAGAATTTGGCCATTTCAAGCTGATTGACCTAAAAAGAGTTATGACCTTTCAAGATACAAATGAGAGTGAATAGAAGTGTTAAAGTGTAGTCATAGGAGTTTAATCTCTACCAACAGCTTTGAGATGTTCAAGAGCGATTGAGCCATTGTTTGCTTTCTATTGGGTTTAAGTGATGTAACTTCTTAACAGGCTTTGATTCAGCCTTTTAGTACTTTTGATAACGTGATTAAGCATGCTACGAAGGTGTAGATACAAGTCAAACTAAGAAACAAGTATTATAGCTTATATTATCTTTTGGTTAGTCATTAGAATCTCATAGGAGTTTCAAATGGTAATTGTTGGGAGTTGTAACAGGAAGACACATCTGGAGGCTGAAATAACACCTATTGATAAGAATATGAAGAATCAATGGTTTCATTTACAAGGATTTGGCCATTTCAAACTGATGGACCTAAAAAAAGAGTTATGACCCTTCAATATACAAATGAGAGTAAATAGAAGTGTTGAAGTGTAGTCATAGGAGTTTAAGCTCTCCCAACATCTTTGAGATCTTCCAAACCCACTACCGAGAGCCATTGTTTGCTCTCTACTGGGTTTGAGTGATGAAACTTTATAAAAAGCTTTGATTCAGCCTTTTAGCACTTTTGATGACGTGATTAAGCATGCTACCAAGGTGTAGATCCAAGTCAAAGTAACAAACAAGCATTATAGATTATACCATAGTTTGGTTAGTTCTTAGAATCTCATAAGAGTTTCTAATGATGAATACGGGGAGTGGTAGCAAGAATACTTATATGGATGCTTAAACAACACCTATTGATGTGAATATGAAGAATAAATGGTTTCACTAACAAGGATTTGGCCATTTCGAGCTGATAGACCTAAAAATAGAGTTATGACTCTTCAAGATACAAATGAGAGTCAATAGGAGTTTAATCTCTCAAAACAGCTTTGAGATGTTGAAGAGCCACTACTGAAAGCCATTGTTTGCTCTGTACTGGGTTTGAGTGATGAAACTTCATAAAAGGCTTTGATTCATCCTTTTAGCACTCTTGATAACGTGATTAAGCATGCTACCAAGGTGTAGAGACAAGTCAAACTAAGAAACAAGTATTATAGCTTATATTATCTTTTGGTTAGTCATTAGAATCTCATAGGAGTTTCAAATGGTAATTGTTGGGAGTTGTAACAAGAAGACACATCTGGAGGCTGAAATAACACCTATTGATGTGAATATGAAGAATCAATGGTTTCATTTACAAGGATTTGGCCATTTCAAACTGATGGACCTAAAAAAAGAGTTATGACCCTTCAATATACAAATGAGAGTAAATAGAAGTGTTGAAGTGTAGTCATAGGAGTTTAAGCTCTCCCAACATCTTTGAGATCTTCCAAACCCACTACCGAGAGCCATTGTTTGCTCTCTACTGGGTTTGAGTGATGAAACTTTATAAAAAGCTTTGATTCAGCCTTTTAGCACTTTTGATGACGTGATTAAGCATGCTACCAAGGTGTAGATCCAAGTCAAAATAAGAAACAAGTATTATAGCTTATATCATCTTTTGGTTAGTCATTAGAATCTCATAGGAGTTTCAAATGGTAATTGTTGGGAGTTGTAACAAGAAGACACATCTGGAGGCTGAAACAACACCTATTGATGTGAATATGAAGAATCAATGGTTTCATTTACAAGGATTTGGCCATTTCAAGCTGATGGACCTAAAAAAAGAGTTATGACCCTTCAAGATACAAATGAGAGTGAATAAAAGTGTTAAAGTGTAGTCATAGGAGTTTAATCTCTACCAACAGCTTTGAGATGTTCAAGAGCGATTGAGCCATTGTTTGCTTTCTATTGGGTTTAAGTGATGTAACTTCATAACAGGCTTTGATGCAGCCTTTTAGTACTCTTGATAACGTGATTAAGCAAGCTACGAAGGTGTAGATACAAGTCAAACTAAGAAACAAGTATTATAGCTTATATTATCTTTTGGTTAGTCATTAGAATCTCATAGGAGTTTCAAATGGTAATTGTTGGGAGTTGTAACAAGAAGACACATCTGGAGGCTGAAACAACACCTATTGATGTAAATATGAAGAATCAATAGTTTCATTTACAAGAATTTGGCCATTTCAAGCTGATTGACCTAAAAAAGAGTTATGACCCTTCAAGATACAAATGAGAGTGAATCGAAGTGTTGAAGTGTAGTCATAGGAGTTTAATCTCTCCCAACAGCTTTGAGATGTTCCAGAGCCACTACCGAGAGCCATTGTTTGCTCTCTACTGGGTTTGAGGGATGAAACTTCATAAAAAATTTTGATTCAGCCTTTTATCACTTTTGATGACGTGATAAAGCATGCTACCAAGGTGTAGATCCAAGTCAAAGTAAGAAACAAGCATTATAGATTATACCATAGTTTGGTTAGTTCTTAGAATCTCATAAGAGTTTCTAATGATGAATACGGGGAGTGGTAGCAAGAATACTTATATGGATGCTTAAACAACACCTATTGATGTGAATATGAAGAATAAATGGTTTCATTTATAAGGAATTGGGCATTTCAAACTGATGGACCTAAAAAAAGAGTTTTGACCCTTCAATATACAAATGAGAGAAAATAGAAGTGTTGAAGTGTAGTCATAGGAGTTTAAGCTCTCCCAACATCTTTGAGATCTTCCAAACCCACTACCGAGAGCCATTGTTTGCTCTCTACTGGGTTTGAGTGATGAAACTTTATAAAAAGCTTTGATTCAGCCTTTTAGTACTCTTGATAACGTGATTAAGCATGCTACCATGGTGCAGAAGCAAGTCAAAGTAAGAAACAAGCATTATAGCTTATATCATCTTTTGGTTAGTTATTAGAATCTCATAGGAGTTTCAAATGGTAATTGTTGGGAGTTGTAACAAGAAGACACATTTGGAGGCTGAAACAACACCTATTGATGTAAATATGAAGAATCAATGGTTTCATTTACAAGAATTTGGCCATTTCAAGCTGATTGACCTAAAAAAGAGTTATGACCCTTTAAGATACAAATGAGAGTGAATCGAAGTGTTGAAGTGTAGTCATAGGAGTTTAAGCTCTCCCAACATCTTTGAGATCTTCCAAACCCACTACCGAGAGCCATTGTTTGCTCTCTACTGGGTTTGAGTGATGAAACTTTATAAAAAGCTTTGATTCAGCCTTTTAGCACTTTTGATGACGTGATTAAGCATGCTACCAAGGTGTAGATCCAAGTCAAAGTAACAAACAAGCATTATAGATTATACCATAGTTTGGTTAGTTCTTAGAATCTCATAAGAGTTTCTAATGATTAATACGGGGAGTGGTAGCAAGAATACTTATATGGATGCTTAAACAACACCTATTGATATGAATATGAAGAATAAATGGTTTCACTAACAAGGATTTGGCCATTTCGAGCTGATAGACCTAAAAATAGAGTTATGACTCTTCAAGATACAAATGAGAGTGAACAGAGTTGTTGAAGTGTACACATAGGAGTTTAATCTCGCCCAACAGCTTTGAGATGTTGAAGAGCCACTACTGAAAGCCATTGTTTGCTCTGTACTGGGTTTGAGTGATGAAACTTCATAAAAGGCTTTGATTCATCCTTTTAGCACTCTTGATAACGTGATTAAGCATGCTACCAAGGTGTAGACACAAGTCAAAGTAAGAAACAAGTATTATAGCTTATATCATCTTTTGGTTAGTTTTTAGAATCTCATAGGAGTTTCAAATGGTAATTGTTGAGAGTTGTAACAAGAAGACACATTTGGAGGCTGAAACAACACCTATTGATGTAAATATGAAGAATCAATGGTTTCATTTACAAGAATTTGGCCATTTCAAGCTGATTGACCTAAAAAAGAGTTATGACCCTTTAAGATACAAATGAGAGTGAATCGAAGTGTCGAAGTGTACTCATAGGAGTTTAATCTCTCCCAACAGCTTTGAGATGTTCCAGAGCCACTACCGAGAGCCATTGTTTGCTCTTTACTGGGTTTGAGTGATGAAACTTCATAAAAAGCTTTGATTCAGCCTTTTATCACTTTTGATGACGTGATTAAACATGCTACCAAGGTGTAGATCCAAGTCAAAGTAAGAAACAAGCATTATAGATTATACCATAGTTTGGTTAGTTCTTAGAATCTCATAAGAGTTTCGAATGATGAATACGGGGAGTGGTAGCAAGAATACTTATATGGATGCTTAAACAACACCTATTGATGTGAATATGAAGAATCAATGGTTTCACTAACAAGGATTTGGCCATTTCGAGCTGATAGACCTAAAAATAGAATTATGACTCTTCAAGATACAAATGAGAGTGAACAGAATTGTTGAAGTGTACACATAGGAGTTTAATCTCGCCCAACAGCTTTGAGATGTTGAAGAGCCACTACCGAAAGCCATTGTTTGCTCTGTACTAGGTTTGAGTGATGAAACTTCATAAAAGGCTTTCATTCATCCTTTTAGCACTCTTGATAACGTGATTAAGCATGCTACCAAGGTGTAGAGACAAGTCAAACTAAGAAACAAGTATTATAGCTTATATTATCTTTTGGTTAGTCATTAGAATCTCATAGGAGTTTCAAATGGTATTTGTTCGGAGTTGTAACAAGAAGACACATCTGGAGGCTGAAACAACACCTATTGATGTGAATATGAAGAATCAATGGTTTCATTTACAAGGATTTGGCCATTTCAAGCTGATGAACCTAAAAAAAGAGTTATGACCCTTCAAGATACAAATGAGAGTGAATAGAAGTGTTAAAGTGTAGTCATAGGAGTTTAATCTCTCCCAACAGCTTTGAGATGTTCAAGAGCGATTGAGCCATTGTTTGCTTTCTATTGGGTTTAAGTGATGAAACTTCATAAAAGGCTTTGATGCAGCCTTTTAGCACTCTTGATAACGTGATTAAGCAAGCTACCAAGGTGTAGATACAAGTCAAACTAAGAAACAAGTATTATAGCTTATATTATCTTTTGGTTAGTCATTAGAATCTCATAGGAGTTTCAAATGGTAATTGTTGGGAGTTGTAACAAGAAGACACATCTGGAGGCTGAAATAACACCTATTGATAAGAATATGAAGAATCAATGGTTTCATTTACAAGGATTTGGCCATTTCAAACTGATGGACCTAAAAAAAGAGTTATGACCCTTCAATATACAAATGAGAGTAAATAGAAGTGTTGAAGTGTAGTCATAGGAGATTAAGCTCTCCCAACGTCTTGGAGAGCTGCCGAGCCAACCACCGAGAGCCATTGTTTGCTCTACTTGGGTTTGAGTGATGAAACTTTATAAAAAGCTTTGATTCAGCCTTTTAGCACTTTTGATGACGTGATTGAGCATGCTACCAAGGTGTAGATCCAAGTCAAAGTAACAAACAAGCATTATAGATTATACCATAGTTTGGTTAGTTCTTAGAATCTCATAAGAGTTTCTAATGATGAATACGGGGAGTGGTAGCAAGAATACTTATATGGATGCTTAAACAACACCTATTGATGTGAATATGAAGAATAAATGGTTTCACTAACAAGGATTTGGCCATTTCGAGCTGATAGACCTAAAAATAGAGTTATGACTCTTCAAGATACAAATGAGAGTGAACAGAGTTGTTGAAGTGTACACATAGGAGTTTAATCTCGCCCAACAGCTTTGAGATGTTGAAGAGCCACTACTGAAAGCCATTGTTTGCTCTGTACTGGGTTTGAGTGATGAAACTTCATAAAAGGCTTTGATTCATCCTTTTAGCACTCTTGATAACGTGATTAAGCATGCTACCAAGGTGTAGAGACAAGTCAAACTAAGAAACAAGTATTATAGCTTATATTATCTTTTGGTTAGTCATTAGAATCTCATAGGAGTTTCAAATGGTAATTGTTGGGAGTTGTAACAAGAAGACACATCTGGAGGCTGAAATAACACCTATTGATGTGAATATGAAGAATCAATGGTTTCATTTACAAGGATTTGGCCATTTCAAGCTGATGGACCTAAAAAAAGAGTTATGTATTGAGAAAAGGCATTCCGTAAAGATCGTCGGGTACTATTCATCCCGGGTACTATTCATCCCGAGACCCGAGATTACTATTCATCCCCAGAGTATTGAAAAAGATATTCCGTACAGAATTTCGGATACTATTCATCTCGGGTACTATTCATCCCGAGACCCATGATTACTATTCATCCCGTGGGTCTTTTTCATTTAGGGCTTCCTCCTTCTACTATAAAAGGAGGAAACCCCCTTTTCATGTAATTTAACCTAATTTTCGTGCCTCTTATGGCTGAGGGAGAGCTGCCTCTTATTTTCTTGTTTTCTCATTGAATCTCTTCTCTAATTCTCTATTTAATCCGCATAAATCTCTTAAAATCTATATGGTATCAGAGCCTTGTTACTGATTCTCTACTTTTATTCCATCATCTCTAGCTATTTTCTTAATCTCCATTTAAGCCACAGCTCTCTCTTTATCTCTCACAAAAAATTCTCAATCTCTCCTTGTGTTTGTTTCTTTTGTCTATGCTTGAAGATCTCAGCAGGTCTCTGTCCAGTCTCTGCAGATTAAACTCCATTGCTAGCCCTATTGATCTTCAGCTCTCTTCTGGTTTGAATAGATTTTCGGAGGTACTGTAGCAACAGTGACACCAACATAAATTGTGATTTCTCAGCAAAGTCTGGTTGGTTGCTTGGGTAGTTAGGATCAATCTGGAAATTTGTGGGTGTGTTGGCTGTAAGAAACACTGTAAGCTCTCTTCTGGTTTTAACAGATTTTCGTAAATCTTTAGCAATAGATGACACCAACAGAAATTCTGATTTCTCAAAGCAAAGTCTTGTTGGTTGTTTGGGAAGTTAGGATCAATCTGGAAATTTGTGGGTGTGTTAGTTGTAAGAAACACTTGAAGCATGGATTCTTCAAAAGCTGTTCCTATACCGGTTACTCTCAAAGGTGTGAACTACTTTACTAGGCTAGAACCACCAAGACAAATCTGTGTGGTCGTGGTCTTTGGAATCACATTGAAACCAAGGGTATCACAGATGAAGATGGAAAAGAGATCAGTGGAGATCCAAGTTCGGAAGATGGCAAATGGTTTCTAGAAGATCGGGGGGTTCTTGGATTACTTCAAAACTCACTTGAAGCCGCTAATACTTGAAGCTTATTCTTATTGTGAGGCGGCAAAGGAGCTATGGGACACACTAAAAGAATGTCTATGGAAATGTCTCCAATCTTTCCCGAGTGTTTGAAGTCAAGAAAGCTATCAACAATCTCAGCCAAGAAGATCTTGACTTCACAAAACACTTTGGAAAATTCAGATCACTATGGGCTGAACTCGAGATGCTAAGACCTTTCTCGGTGGATCCAAGTACTCTCAAGGAAAGGGGTGAACAAGATAGGGTCTTTGGTCTGCTTCTCACATTGAACCCGGCTTACAATGATCTCATCAAGCACATCCTTAGAGCTGAGAAGTTACCAAGCTTAGATGAGGTGTGCTCTCAAATCCAACGTGAACAAGGCTCAGTAGGTCTCTTCAGTGACAAAGGAGAAATGGTCATGGCACACAAAGTTACTTTCAAGTCTGAAGATAGGAAGATTCTTGTGTGTGATCACTGCAAGAAGAGAGGCCATATCAAGGAAAAATGTTGGATACTACATCCACATCTTAAGCCAGCAAAGTTCAAGGTTCAAGCAAACTACTCTAAAGAAGCCTCAACTGAGCAAGCTCAGGCTGGACCATCTAGACAAGGAGATGAACTGGCTATGGTTGCCTACTCCAATGATGTTGTTAGAAAGTCGGACCTTGAAGCTCTTATCAAGTCCATTGCTGCCCTTACCAATAAAGAATCCGGTATCACTCACTTTGCTTCTTTACCTAAATCACAAAATAAAACATTGATTATTGATTCTGGGACTTCTCATCATATGATTCGTAACCCTAACCTCATTAATAATGTTAAACCTATTAATGGAAATGTGATAATTGCAAATGGTGATAGGATCCCCATAAGAGGAGTAGGTGATTTAAAACTTTGTGATAAGAACTCTAAAGCGTTCTTTATGCCCGAGTTCACCTCTAATCTTGTCTCAGTAAAAAGAGCTACAAATGATCTTAATTGCTATGCTATATTTGGTCCTAATAGCTTTCATTTTCAGGATATTGAGAGTGGAAAAGTTTTGGGAGAAGGGAACAACTGGGTGACTTATATGTTTTTGAGGATTCTCCAACAACACAATCTACTTCTCTTTCTTGTCAATCTTGTTATGCTGTTAGCCCAAATAAACTGTGGCATGATAGACTTGGTCACCCTCATGCTAGGGCTTTAGAGATTATGTTACCCCATGTTGTCTTTAATCATCTGAACTGTGAAGCATGTATTCTAGGAAAGCATTGTAAAACTGTTTTTCCTAAGTCTTCAACTATCTATGAAAAATGTTTTGATCTTGTGCATTCAGGATGTGTGGACTGCCCCATGTTTATCTAGAGACAATAATAAATACTATGTTACATTTATTGATGAGAAATCAAAATATACATGGGTTACCCTGCTTGCATCTAAGGATAGAGTATATGATGCATTTGTTAATTTTCAATCATATGTTACTAACCAGTTTAATGCCAAGATCAAGGTATTCAGGTCTGATAATGGTGGGGAATACACTAGTCACAAGTTCAAAGATCACTTAGCAAGACATGGGATCATACACCAAACTAGCTGCCCATATACACCTCAACAAAATGGTGTAGCTGAGAGGAAGAATAGACATCTTATGGAAGTTGCAAGATCCATGATGTTTAACACCAATGTCCCAAGGAGATTCTGGAGTGATGCTGTCATGGCGGCTAGTTACGATAAATAGGATACCAACAAGGATCCTAACTGATTTAGCGCCATTTGAGGTATTGAACCGAACCAAACCTTCGATTGATCACTTACGAGTGTTTGGTTGCATTTGTTTTGTACTGAGACCAGGTGAACTGAGGGACAAGCTTGAAGCTAAGAGCACAAAATGCATGTTTCTAGGCTACTCTACTACTCAAAAGGGCTACAAGTGCTATGACTTCTCAAAGAACAGAACAATTGTGTCAAGAGATGTCAAGTTCATTGAGCACCAAGGGTATTACGATAAGAAGGATTGGGGGAGTTTGAAAGATTTGGCAAGATCACCATCAGATAGAGCCGCTAGTCTCCAACATCTCCTTAGTCATCTTGGGAATCCTCCTCCTCGTAGAAAACGTCAATCTGATAATGTTGAAACCAACCAACAAGGAGTGGAGACTACAGAAGATCAACCCAATACTGACCTTGGGAATAAACATACTGCTCCAAACCCCATGGAAGAAACTGATACCACTGAACACACTCAGCCGGAACCAAACCCACTTGACATGGAACAAGACCAAGATCAAGATGAAGATGGTATGACTGAAGATGTAGTTCAAGAGGATCACCATGATGAGGTTAGACATGAAGCAGAAACTCCTCCTCCACCACCACCTCCTCTTCGGAGCTGCAAGAGAGGTTTGGACCCGAACATTGGAAGGTCACTAGAGTCTATTTCAACAACCAAGGCATGGCGCATCCTATACAAGCTGTGTGTTAAGCTTGACCTGTTACCAACTGCTAATCAAGCCTTCCTTGGAAAAAGTGATGCGCAATGGATTCCGCAGAGGGACGAAGAAGCCAAAGGAATGTAGAATGGCTCGGAGCTGTGGATGATGAGGTTGGGGCTATGAAAAGGAATCATACATGGGATGAAGCAGACCTACCTTTGGGAAAAAAGGCTGTTAGTTCAAGGTGGCTTTTCACTATCAAGTATCTGAGCAATGGAGATGTTGAGAGGTACAAAGCCAGACTTGTTGCAAGAGGATTCACACAGCCTTATGGAGATGACTACTGAAGCGTTTGCTCCAGTCGACAAGCTGCATACAGTTAGAGTTGTTCTCTCATTGGCTACAAATCTGGATTGGGAGTTATGGCAAATCGATGTGAAGAATGCATTCTTGCAAGGAGAACTTGAAGAAGAAGTATACATGACTCCACCACCGGGCCTTGAAGACTCCATTGCTCAGAGAAAGGTTCTGCGGCTTAGAAAAGCCATCTATGGACTAAAGCAATCTCCAAGAGCTTTGTACCACAAACTTAGCTGTACTCTCGAAGATAAGGTTGGCAAGAGATCTGAAGCTTATCACACATTGTTCACAGTCCAAAGTCCACGAGGAATCGTTGTAGTATTGGTCTACGTGGATGACCTTATCATTTCCGGCAATGATAAGGAAGGTATTCTCGAAACTAAAACCTATCTTAAAACTGTATTTGATATCAAAGATCTTGGAGAACTAAAATATTTCCTAGGGATTGAAGTATGTACGCTCTTGGAGGGCTTATTTTTTATCACAAAGGAAATATACTCTTGACTTGCTGAATGAGACAGGTAAAATAGGAGCAAAGCCAGCCAAAACTCCTCTTGCAGATGGCTACAAGGTCAAGCGAAAGGGGGAGAAAAAGGGAAAGGAGTTCGAAGAAGAAGATCCATTAGACAAACCATATGCTGATCCTCTCAAATACCGAAGACTAGTGGGTAAGCTTATCTATCTGACTTTAACAAGACCTGACTTATGTTTTGCTGTGAATCAGGTGAGTCAATACATGCAAAACCCACAGTCCACCATTGGAACATGGTGGAGAGGATACTCGAGATATCTAAAAGGGAGTCGAGGACAAGGCATATGGATGGGAAAGAATGAGAATGCCGAGATTGTTGGTTATTGTGATGCAGACTCTTTTGGTGACACGAATGATAGGAAGTCAACCACTTGGATATTGCACATTCATTGGAGGAATTTGGTGACATGGAAGTCTAAGAAGCAGAAGGTAGTGTCATGTTCAAGTGCTTTGAATCCGAGTATAGAGCAATGAGGAAGCTCACGGAAGAACTCATTTGGCTTAAGGCACTACTCGGAGATCTAGGCATTGAAACCACAAGACCCATCACCATGCATTGTGACAATCAAGCTGCTATCACATTGCCAGCAACTCTGTGTTTCATGAGAGGACCAAGCACATAGAAGTTGACTGCCACAAAGTTCGAGAGAAGATCAAAAGAAGGAGTCACACTACCATGCTTTACAAGAAGTGAAGATCAACTAGCCAACCTTCACCAAAGCTGCGAGTCTTAAGGTTTGCAAACACATCTACAGCAAACTAGGGCTTGTGGATCCAACTCACCCTTGATCATATCCTTACTCATAGACGTTATGCTCTTTTCCTCATCATAGATTTTTTCCCAAGTGGTTTTTTCTATGATGAGGTTTTTACCGAGGTAACGCCTATGTAGGTCCAAACTTAGTCTTTGTTCACCGACGACTAAGCTTGAGGGGGAGTATTGAGAAAAGGCATTCCGTAAAGATCGTCGGGTACTATTCATCCCGGGTACTATTCATCCCGAGACCCGAGATTACTATTCATCCCCAGAGTATTGAAAAAGATATTCCGTACAGAATTTCGGATACTATTCATCTCGGGTACTATTCATCCCGAGACCCATGATTACTATTCATCCCGTGGGTCTTTTTCATTTAGGGCTTCCTCCTTCTACTATAAAAGGAGGAAACCCCCTTTTCATGTAATTTAACCTAATTTTCGTGCCTCTTATGGCTGAGGGAGAGCTGCCTCTTATTTTCTTGTTTTCTCATTGAATCTCTTCTCTAATTCTCTATTTAATCCGCATAAATCTCTTAAAATCTATATTATGACCCTTCAATATACAAATGAGAGTAAATAGAAGTGTTGAAGTGTAGTCATAGGAGTTTAAGCTCTCCCAACATCTTTGAGATCTTCCAAACCCACTACCGAGAGCCATTGTTTGCTCTCTACTGGGTTTGAGTGATGAAACTTTATAAAAAGCTTTGATTCAGCCTTTTAGCACTTTTGATGACGTGATTAAGCATGCTACCAAGGTGTAGATCCAAGTCAAAATAAGAAACAAGTATTATAGCTTATATCATCTTTTGGTTAGTCATTAGAATCTCATAGGAGTTTCAAATGGTAATTGTTGGGAGTTGTAACAAGAAGACACATCTGGAGGCTGAAACAACACCTATTGATGTGAATATGAAGAATCAATGGTTTCATTTACAAGGATTTGGCCATTTCAAGCTGATGGACCTAAAAAAAGAGTTATGACCCTTCAAGATACAAATGAGAGTGAATAAAAGTGTTAAAGTGTAGTCATAGGAGTTTAATCTCTACCAACAGCTTTGAGATGTTCAAGAGCGATTGAGCCATTGTTTGCTTTCTATTGGGTTTCAGTGATGTAACTTCATAACAGGCTTTGATGCAGCCTTTTAGTACTCTTGATAACGTGATTAAGCAAGCTACGAAGGTGTAGATACAAGTCAAACTAAGAAACAAGTATTATAGCTTATATTATCTTTTGGTTAGTCATTAGAATCTCATAGGAGTTTCAAATGGTAATTGTTGGGAGTTGTAACAAGAAGACACATCTGGAGGCTGAAACAACACCTATTGATGTAAATATGAAGAATAATGGTTTCATTTACAAGAATTTGGCCATTTCAAGCTGATTGACCTAAAAAAGAGTTATGACCCTTCCAGATACAAATGAGAGTGAATCGAAGTGTTGAAGTGTTGTCATAGGAGTTTAATCTCTCCCAACAGCTTTGAGATGTTCCAAAGCCACTACTGAGAGCCATTGTTTGCTCTCTACTGGGTTTGAGTGATGAAACTTCATAAAAAGCTTTGATTTAGCTTTTTATCACTTTTGATGACGTGAAAAAGCATGGTACCAAGGTGTAGATGCAAGTCAAAGTAAGAAACAAGCATTATAGATTATACCATAGTTTGGTTAGTTCTTAGAATCTCATAAGAGTTTCTAATGATGAATACGGGGAGTGGTAGCAAGAATACTTATATGGATGCTTAAACAACACCTATTGCTGTGAATATGAAGAATCAATGGTTTCACTAACAAGGATTTGGCCATTTCGAGCTGATAGACCTAAAAATAGAGTTATGACTCTTCAAGATACAAATGAGAATGAACAGAATTGTTGAAGTGTACACATAGGAGTTTAATCTCGCCCAACAGCTTTGAGATGTTGAAGAGCCACTATCGAAAGCCATTATTTGCTCTGTACTGGGTTTGAGTGATGAAACTTCATAAAAGGCTTTGATTCAGCCTTTTAGCACTCTTGATAACGTGATTAAGCATGCTACTAAGGTGTAGAGACAAGTCAAACTAAGAAACAAGTATTATAGCTTATATTATCTTTTGGTTAGTCATTAGAATCTCATAGGAGTTTCAAATGGTAATTGTTGGGAGTTGTAACAAGAAGACACATCTGGAGGCTGAAATAACACCTATTGATGTGAATATGAAGAATCAATGGTTTCATTTATAAGGATTTGGCCATTTCAAACTGATGGACCTAAAAAAAGAGTTATGACCCTTCAATATACAAATGAGAGAAAATAGAAGTGTTGAAGTGTAGTCATAGGAGTTTAAGCTCTCCCAACATCTTTGAGATCTTCCAAACCCACTACCGAGAGCCATTGTTTGCTCTCTACTGGGTTTGAGTGATGAAACTTTATAAAAAGCTTTGATTCAGCCTTTTAGTACTCTTGATAACGTGATTAAGCATGCTACGAAGGTGTAGACACAAGTCAAAGTAAGAAACAAGTATTATAGCTTATATCATCTTTTGGTTAGTTATTAGAATCTCATAGGAGTTTCAAATGGTAATTGTTGGGAGTTGTAACAAGAAGACACATTTGGAGGCTGAAAGAACACCTATTGATGTAAATATGAAGAATCAATGGTTTCATTTACAAGAATTTGGCCATTTGAAGCTGATTGACCTAAAAAAGAGTTATGACCCTTTAAGATACAAATGAGAGTGAATCGAAGTGTTGAAGTGTACTCATAGGAGTTTAATCTCTCCCAACAGCTTTGAGATGTTCCAGACCCACTATCGAGAGCCATTTTTTGCTCTTTACTGGGTTTGAGTGATGAAACTTCATAAAACGCTTTGATTCAGCCTTTTATCACTTTTGATGACGTGATTAAACATGCTACCAAGGTGTAGATCCAAGTCAAAGTAAGAAACAAGCATTATAGATTATACCATAGTTTGGTTAGTTCTTAGAATCTCATAAGAGTTTCTAATGATGAATACGGGGAGTGGTAGCAAGAATACTTATATGGATGCTTAAACAACACCTATTGATGTGAATATGAAGAATCAATGGTTTCACTAACAAGGATTTGGCCATTTCGAGCTGATAGACCTAAAAATAGAATTATGACTCTTCAAGATACAAATGAGAGTGAACAGAATTGTTGAAGTGTACACATAGGAGTTTAATCTCGCCCAACAGCTTTGAGATGTTGAAGAGCCACTACCGAAAGCCATTGTTTGCTCTGTACTTGGTTTGAGTGATGAAACTTCATAAAAGGCTTTCATTCATCCTTTTAGCACTCTTGATAACGTGATTAAGCATGCTACCAAGGTGTAGAGACAAGTCAAACTAAGAAACAAGTATTATAGCTTATATTATCTTTTGGTTAGTCATTAGAATCTCATAGGAGTTTCAAATGGTAATTGTTGGGAGTTGTAACAAGAAGACACATCTTGAGGCTGAAACAACACCTATTGATGTGAATATGAAGAATCAATGGTTTCATTGACAAGGATTTGGCCATTACAAGCTGATAAACCTAAAAAAGAGTTATGACCCTTCAAGATACAAATGAGAGTGAATAGATGTGTTGAAGTGTACTCATAGGAGTTTAATCTCTCCCAACAGCTTTGAGATGTTCCAAAGCCCTACAAAAGCCATTGTTTGCTCTCTCTTGGGTTTGAGTGATGAAACTTTATAAAAAGCTTTGATTCAGCCTTTTAGCACTTTTGATGACGTGATTAAGCATGCTACCAAGGTGTAGATCCAAGTCAAAGTAACAAACAAGTATTATAGCTTATATCATCTTTTGGTTAGTCATTAGAATCTGATGTGATTCTCCTACCACCCGAGAAAACCTACGTGCCTTGTTCAGATCAAATGATGTGCAAGCTCAATTTTCACATTTCAAAAACCCCTTGGACTATAATTTCAACTCATCAGAGGTTCACATCGAAGTGGAATCGGTCCAATCAGAGTTCATATGAAGGAGATATGCAATATACAAGTCAGATGATCTCCGAATTACGCGATTTAGACCTATGCGCGTTCAATGAAGTATTCCGACCAAACCAGGAGGACTTAAGCTACAAAATAAATTTTCCTGGCATCTTGATCCACTCCAGAACCACGTCCAGTTGGAATCTCATCAAAATCATTTCAGACTCAAAAGATATGAATTTTACAATTCAATGGATCTGCTTCAGGCCCTATTGCGCGATTGAGCCAAAGATTATGATGCACAGCCCAACTCAGGTACGATCTCGACGTAAAAAAAATTGGAGAATCTTATTGGATCTCTTAGGTTTCCAACAAGCCCAAGAAAAGAAGGAAATTCCATCGGATGAGAAAGATACACTCTATTTGCTAAGATGGGTCAATCTGGTTCAAAACTTGAAGAGTTCTATACTCAATTGGTTTGCAAGCTTCCAGACTTATGTTTGGCATCCAGGAGGTATTCCTACCAAGTCCACAAGGCCCAAATAGTGATCCATTTCGTGGAGCTGAAGTACAAAAAGTACAAGAAGTACAAGAATTATTTTATTTTCTTTTGTTTTAAGTTTTATTTTATTTCCAGCAATTAATATTGCTTAGATATTTTCTACTCTTCCTTGTGCTATATAAGCACGCCTAGACCATCACAAATAATAAATCAACTTTCTTTTCAACATATTTTAGAGTGAATCTCTTTAGTTCTTTTAGAACTTTCGATTGCTTGGTGAGTAATATCCAACAATCAAATCGATTACATCTCGGTGTGTCATATCCGAGGAATCAAACCTTGTCTTGTCTAAGTGTGTCATATCCTAGGAGACATTGAGGTATATCAAGAGCCTTCCCACAACTCTTGTGTGACCATTCGATCCATCATCTATCCATCTATCCATTTCCACAACTCGAAAGTGTCGAATCCTTGGGAGGATCGCATCAGAATCTCATAGGAGTTTCAAATGGTAATTGTTGGGAGTTGTAACAAGAAGACACATCTGGAGGCTGAAACAACACCTATTGATGTGAATATGAAGAATCAATGGTTTCATTTACAAGGATTTGGCCATTTCAAGCTGATGGACCTAAGAAAAGAGTTATGACCCTTCAAGATACAAATGAGAGTGAATAGAAGTGTTAAAGTGTAGTCATAGGAGTTTAATCTCTACCAACAGCTTTGAGATGTTCAAGAGCGATTGAGCCATTGTTTGCTTTCTATTGGGTTTAAGTGATGTAACTTCTTAACAGGCTTTGATTCAGCCTTTTAGTACTCTTGATAACGTGATTAAGCATGCTACGAAGGTGTAGATACAAGTTAAAGTAAGAAACAAGTATTATAGCTTATATCATCTTTTGGTTAGTTATTAGAATCTCATAGGAGTTTCAAATGGTAATTGTTGGGAGTTGTAACAAGAAGACACATCTGGAGGCTGAAACAACACCTATTGATGTAAATATGAAGAATCAATGGTTTATTTTACAAGAATTTGGCCATTTCAAGCTGATTGACCTAAAAAAGAGTTATGACCTTTCAAGATACAAATGAGAGTGAATAGAAGTGTTAAAGTGTAGTCATAGGAGTTTAATCTCTACCAACAGCTTTGAGATGTTCAAGAGCGATTGAGCCATTGTTTGCTTTCTATTGGGTTTAAGTGATGTAACTTCTTAACAGGCTTTGATTCAGCCTTTTAGTACTCTTGATAACGTGATTAAGCATGCTACGAAGGTGTAGATACAAGTTAAAGTAAGAAAGAAGTATTATAGCTTATATCATCTTTTGGTTAGTCATTAGAATCTCATAGGAGTTTCAAATGGTAATTGTTGGGAGTTGTAACAAGAAGACACATCTGGAGGCTGAAATAACACCTATTGATGTGAATATGAAGAATCAATGGTTTCATTTATAAGGATTTGGCCATTTCAAACTGATGGACCTAAAAAAAGAGTTATGACCCTTCAATATACAAATGAGAGAAAATAGAAGTGTTGAAGTGTAGTCATAGGAGTTTAAGCTCTCCCAACATCTTTGAGATCTTCCAAACCCACTACCGAGAGCCATTGTTTGCTCTCTACTGGGTTTGAGTGATGAAACTTTATAAAAAGCTTTGATTCAGCCTTTTAGTACTCTTGATAACGTGATTAAGCATGCTACGAAGGTGTAGACACAAGTCAAAGTAAGAAACAAGTATTATAGCTTATATCATCTTTTGGTTAGTTATTAGAATCTCATAGGAGTTTCAAATGGTAATTGTTGGGAGTTGTAACAAGAAGACACATTTGGAGGCTGAAACAACACCTATTGATGTAAATATGAAGAATCAATGGTTTCATTTACAAGAATTTGGCCATTTCAAGCTGATTGACCTAAAAAAGAGTTATGACCCTTTAAGATACAAATGAGAGTGAATCGAAGTGTTGAAGTGTACTCATAGGAGTTTAATCTCTCCCAACAGCTTTGAGATGTTCCAGACCCACTATCGAGAGCCATTGTTTGCTCTTTACTGGGTTTGAGTGATGAAACTTCATAAAAAGCTTTGATTCAGCCTTTTATCACTTTTGATGACGTGATTAAACATGCTACCAAGGTGTAGATCCAAGTCAAAGTAAGAAACAAGCATTATAGATTATACCATAGTTTGGTTAGTTCTTAGAATCTCATAAGAGTTTCTAATGATGAATACGGGGAGTGGTAGCAAGAATACTTATATGGATGCTTAAACAACACCTATTGATGTGAAAATGAAGAATCAATGGTTTCACTAACAAGGATTTGGCCATTTCGAGCTGATAGACCTAAACATAGAATTATGACTCTTCAAGATACAAATGAGAGTGAACAGAATTGTTGAAGTGTACACATAGGAGTTTAATCTCGCCCAACAGCTTTGAGATGTTGAAGAGCCACTACCGAAAGCCATTGTTTGCTCTGTACTGGGTTTGAGTGATGAAACTTCATAAAAGGCTTTCATTCATCCTTTTAGCACTCTTGATAACGTGATTAAGCATGCTACCAAGGTGTAGAGACAAGTCAAACTAAGAAACAAGTATTATAGCTTATATTATCTTTTGGTTAGTCATTAGAATCTCATAGGAGTTTCAAATGGTATTTGTTCGGAGTTGTAACAAGAAGACACATGTGGAGGCTGAAACAACACCTATTGATGTGAATATGAAGAATCAATGGTTTCATTTACAAGGATTTGGCCATTTCAAGCTGATGAACCTAAAAAAAGAGTTATGACCCTTCAAGATACAAATGAGAGTGAATAGAAGTGTTAAAGTGTAGTCATAGGAGTTTAATCTCTCCCAACAGCTTTGAGATGTTCCAAAGCCACTACCGAGAGCCATTGTTTGCTCTCTACTGGGTTTGAGTGATGAAACTTTATAAAAAGCTTTGATTCAGCCTTTTAGCACTTTTGATGACGTGATTAAGCATGCTACCAAGGTGTAGATCCAAGTCAAAGTAACAAACAAGTATTATAGCTTATATCATCTTTTGGTTAGTCATTAGAATCTGATGTGATTCTCTTACCACCCGAGAAAACCTACGTGCCTTGTTCAGATCAAATGATGTGCAAGCTCAATTTTCACATTTCAAAAACCCCTTGGACTATAATTTCAACTCATCAGAGGTTCACATCGAAGTGGAATCGGTCCAATCAGAGTTCATATGAAGGAGATATGCAATTTACAAGTCAGATGATCTCCGAATTACGCGATTTAGAACTATGCGCGTTCAATGAAGTATTCCGACCAAACCAGGAGGACTTAAGCTACAAAATAAATTTTCCTGGCATCTTGATCCACTCCAGAACCACGTCCAGTTGGAATCTCATCAAAATCATTTCAGACTCAAAAGATATGAATTTTACAATTCAATGGATCTGCTTCAGGCCCTATTGCGCGACTGAGCCAAAGATTATGATGCACAGCCCAACTCAGGTACGATCTCGACGTAAAAAAAATTGGAGAATCTTATTGGATCTCTTAGGTTTCCAACAAGCCCAAGAAAAGAAGGAAATTCCATCGGATGAGAAAGATACACTCTATTTGCTAAGATGGGTCAATCTGGTTCAAAACTTGAAGAGTTCTATACTCAATTGGTTTGCAAGCTTCCAGACTTATGTTTGGCATCCAGGAGGTATTCATACCAAGTCCACAAGGCCCAAATAGTGATCCATTTCGTGGAGCTGAAGTACAAAAAGTACAAGAAGTACAAGAGTTATTTTATTTTCTTTTGTTTTAAGTTTTATTTTATTTCCAGCAATTAATATTGCTTAGATATTTTCTACTCTTCCTTGTGCTATATAAGCACGCCTAGACCATCACAAATAATAAATCAACTTTCTTTTCAACATATTTTAGAGTGAATCTCTTTAGTTCTTTTAGAACTTTCGATTGCTTGGTGAGTAATATCCAACAATCAAATCGATTCATCTCGGTGTGTCATATCCGAGGAATCAAACCTTGTCTTGTCTAAGTGTGTCATATCCTAGGAGACATTGAGGTATATCACGAGCCTTCCACCAACTCTTGTGTGACCATTCGATCCATCATCTATCCATCTATCCATTTCCATAACTCGAAAGTGTCGAATCCCTGGGAGGATCGCAAAGGGATCCCATGGGAGTTTCAACTGGTCCTTGTGGGGGGCTGTAACAAGAAGAGACCTCTGGGGGCTGAAACACCACCTATTGTTGTGCATTTTAAGAATCAATGGTTTCATTTACAAGGATTTGGCCATTTCAAGCTGATGGACCTAAGAAAAGAGTTATGACCCTTCAAGATACAAATGAGAGTGAATAGAAGTGTTAAAGTGTAGTCATAGGAGTTTAATCTCTACCAACAGCTTTGAGATGTTCAAGAGGCGATTGAGCCATTGTTTGCTTTCTATTGGGTTTAAGTGATGTAACTTCTTAACAGGCTTTGATTCAGCCTTTTAGTACTCTTGATAACGTGATTAAGCATGCTACGAAGGTGTAGATACAAGTTAAAGTAAGAAACAAGTATTATAGCTTATATCATCTTTTGGTTAGTTATTAGAATCTCATAGGAGTTTCAAATGGTAATTGTTTGGAGTTGTAACAAGAAGACACATTTGGAGGCTGAAACAACACCTATTGATGTAAATATGAAGAATCAATGGTTTCATTTACAAGAATTTGGCCATTTCAAGCTGATTGACCTAAAAAAGAGTTATGACCCTTTAAGATACAAATGAGAGTGAATCGAAGTGTTGAAGTGTACTCATAGGAGTTTAATCTCTCCCAACAGCTTTGAGATGTTCCAGAGCCACTACCGAGAGCCATTGTTTGCTCTTTACTGGGTTTGAGTGATGATACTTCATAAAAAGCTTTGATTCAGCCTTTTATCACTTTTGATGACGTGATTAAACATGCTACCAAGGTGTAGATCCAAGTCAAAGTAAGAAACAAGCATTATAGATTATACCATAGTTTGGTTAGTTCTTAGAATCTCATAAGAGTTTCTAATGATTAATACGGGGAGTGGTAGCAAGAATACTTATATGGATGCTTAAACAACACCTATTGATGTGAATATGAAGAATCAATGGTTTCACTAACAAGAATTTGGCCATTTCGAGCTGATAGACCTAAAAATAGAATTATGACTCTTCAAGATACAAATGAGAGTGAACAGAATTGTTGAAGTGTACACATAGGAGTTTAATCTCGCCCAACAGCTTTGAGATGTTGAAGAGCCACTACCGAAAGCCATTGTTTGCTCTGTACTGGGTTTGAGTGATGAAACTTCATAAAAGGCTTTGATTCATCCTTTTAGCACTCTTGATAATGTGATTAAGCATGCTACCAAGGTGTAGAGACAAGTCAAACTAAGAAACAAGTATTATAGCTTATATTATCTTTTGGTTAGTCATTATAATCTCATAGGAGTTTCAAATGGTAATTGTTGGGAGTTGTAACAAGAAGACACATCTGGAGGCTGAAACAACACCTATTGATGTGAATATGAAGAATCAATGGTTTCATTTACAAGGATTTGGCCATTTCAAGCTGATGAACCTAAACAAAGAGTTATGACCCTTCAAGATACAAATGAGAGTGAATAGAAGTGTTAAAGTGTAGTCATAGGAGTTTAATCTCTCCCAACAGCTTTGAGATGTTCCAAAGCCACTACCGAGAGCCATTGTTTGCTCTCTACTGGGTTTGAGTGATGAAACTTTATAAAAAGCTTTGATTCAGCCTTTTAGCACTTTTGATGACGTGATTAAGCATGCTACGAAGGTGTAGATACAAGTCAAAGTAAGAAACAAGTATTATAGCTTATATCATCTTTTGGTTAGTTATTAGAATCTCATAGAAGTTGCAAATGGTAATTGTTGGGAGTTGTAACAAGAAGACACATTTGGAGGCTGAAACAACACCTATTGATGTAAATATGAAGAATCAATGGTTTCATTTACAAGAATTTGGCTATTTCAAGCTGATTGACCTAAAAAAGAGTTATGACCCTTTAAGATACAAATGAGAGTGAATCGAAGTGTTGAAGTGTACTCATAGGAGTTTAATCTCCCCCAACAGCTTTGAGATGCTACCAAGGTGTAGATCCAAGTCAAAGTAAGAAACAAGTATTATAGCTTATATCATCTTTTGGTTAGTCATTAGAATCTCATAGGAGTTTCAAATGGTAATTGTTGGGAGTTGTAACAAGAAGACACATCTGGAGGCTGAAACTGTTAGAATTCAGAGTTTAAGTTTGCTAGAAACAAGAATGAGAGTAGCTGAATGAATAATAATAAGATTGAGAATAGAGAGATTTTATTATGTCTTATGAGATTTTATTATCTCAGTAGTTGTAAAGTGTTACAATGGATTACATATTTATAGAACTCTTAAACGCAAAAATAACTAGGTGTATCTTGTAGTTCAGAGTCTAATCTATCCGTTGGGAATAGTAATAGAGCCGTTGGAGTTCAAAATAGAGCTGTTGGAGACGAAAACAATTTGGGCGTCAGTTCTGGCCTTCTCTTCTTGGGCCTCTCTTCTTTTATTCCTTGTTAGATATTTGTTGCTTGATTAATACTCTCCCTCAAACTTAGCCGGAATGAATGTGGAGACTAAGTTTGATTTTCCAGAAACAAATCCTCACAACTACCTCATTAAAAACCTCACAAGTACAAAACCAGTGGGAAAAACTCCTTGTGAGAAAAAGAGTGTAGTGTCTCTGGAAATGGAGAGGCATGATCAAGGATGAGTGAGATCTATTAGTCCAAGCTTGCTCTGAATGTGGTTGCAAATCTTGAGACTTGTAGATTTGGTGAATATGTCAGCAAGCTGATCTTCGCTTCTTGTGTAGCATGGGAGGATTACTCCTTCAATGATCTTCTCTCTAACTTTGTGACAATCCACTTCTATGTACTTGGTTCGTTCATGGAAGACTGAGTTTGTAGCAATGTGAATTGCTGCTTGATAGTCACAATGCATGGTAATGGGACTTGTGCTCTCAATTCCCAGATCCTTTAGAAGCGCCTTTAGCCATACTAGCTCATTTGTGAGCTTCTTCATTGCTCTATACTCACTTTCAGCGCTTGAGCATGAGACGAATTTTTGCTTCTTAGATTTCCAGGTTACTAAGTTCCCTCCAATAAATGTGCAATAGCCAGTTGTGGATTTTCTATCCATCGTATCTCCAGCATAATCCGCATCACAATAGCCCTACAACTTCAAACTATTATTCTTTCCCATCCAAACACCTTGCCCTGGTGATCCTTTGATGTATCTCAGAATTCCTTCCACCATATTCCAGTGGTGCACCAAGGGCTCTTTCATGTGTTGGCTCACCTGATTCACAAAGCAAAGCATAGGTCAGGCCTTGTTATGGTTAAGTAAATTAACTTACCTACAAGCCGCCGGTATTGAAGCTGGATCTTCAAATGGTTTGTCAAGTGGATCTTGTCCTTTCTCCCCCTTTCTCCTGACCTTGTAGCCATCTTCCGAGAGGTGTCTTGGCGGTTTAGAACCTAATTTTCCTGTCTCTGTAAGCAAATCGAGTGAATATTTTCTTTGGGATAGAAACAAGCCTTCCGGAGAGGGCATATCTCTATACCTAGAAAATATTTAAGTTCACCTAGATCTTTTATATCAAATACAGATTTAAGAAAAAGTTTGGTTTCTTGAATACCTTGATCATTTTGCGAAATGATCAAGTCATCTACATATACCAAGACTACAATGATTCCTTGAGCACTTTGAGAAGTAAACAAGGTGTGATCACCTCTCGATCTTTTAAAGCCTTTGGCTGTTAGTGTAAAAGCTTAGCTTGTGGTACCAGGCTCTTGGGGGATTGCTTCAAGCCATAAATGGCTTTTCTAAGTTTGAAAACTTTGCCATGAGGAATTGAACTTTCAAGACCTGGTGGAGGCTTCATGTACACTTCTTCTTCAAGCTCTCCTTGGAGGAATGCGTTTTTGACATCCATTTGCCATAATTCCCAAGATAGATTGGTTTGCCAATGATAAAATCACTCGAACTGTATGGAGCTTAGCCACTTGCAAAGGTGTCCGTATAGTCTTCTCCATAAGTTTGAGTAAATCCCTTGCAACCATTAGGAGCTTTATACCTTTCGATTTCTCCATTGCTATGATACTTGATGGTGAATACCCATTTAGATGTCACAGCTCTTTTTCCCGAAGGTAGATCACTTACATCCCAAGTGTGATTTCTAACCATTGCTTCTATCTCAGCATCTATAGCATCCATCCAGACCTTGATTTTTTTTGCTTCTTCATAGGTCTTTGGAATGTAATGCTGCTCTATCTTTCTAAGGAATGCTTGATGATCTGATGGCAAGAGGGCAAGAGAACACTGAGCTTGGATAGGGTGAGCCACAACTTGATGGTTATAATAGACCCTAGTTTGTTTCCAATGGTTTGGACCAAATCTTTGGCGTGTGCTTCTTCGCAAGGTTTGCTGGTGCCTCTTCTTCCTCATGATATTCATTTTCCTGAATATCAGCTTCTGGTGGAGTTTCTTGATTAACTCCCCCTTGTTCATTTACTGCTTCGTCATTCTCTTGCTCATTTTGAACATTTATCCCTTCTTCTTGAATCTGATCTTCTTGATTGTTTGCAGGGGCTGTTTGATCTTCATTCATTTGAGGAAGACCCATGTGACTTAAAATGTGTTGAAGAGAGGCTGCTCGATCTGTTGTAGAGTCAGCCAAGTCTTTCACACTTTCCCAGCCCGACTTCTCAAAATAACTTTGATCTTCTAGGAATTTTACATCTCTAGACGTCATGATGCGTTTGGTGCTTGGATCATAGCATCTGTATCCTTTTTGAGTAGTGGAGTATCCAATGAACACGCTTCTAGTGCTTTTAGCATCTAACTTATTCCTTTGATCCCTTGGCACTAGGACAAAACAAACACTACCAAACACACGTAAGTGATTAATATTTGGTTTGGTTTTGTTTAATACCTCAAATGGTGATAAGTCATCTAAGACTTTTGTCACAAAGTATTTTAGGTTATCTCTAGATAGGCAAGGTGAGGTCCAAACATCAGAGTGAACTAAATCAAAACAATTCTCATATATTGATAAGGAGTTTCTGAAAACACTTCTGCAATGTTTTCCCATAATACAAGACTCACACTTAGAATTATCAAATACTACATTGGGCATAATTAATTTTAAAGCTCTAGAATGAGGATGGCCTAATCTAGCATGCCATAAATCATTTGAACTACTAGCTACATGATAGGAATTAATAAACGGCAAACTAGCAGAGTTGGAGCATCTAGAATGGTTCTTGAGATCTTCTAGAGTATACAACTCTCCCAACAGCTTTGAGATGTTCCAAAGCCACTACCGAGAGCCATTGTTTGCTCTCTACTGGGTTTGAGTGATGAAACTTTATAAAAAGCTTTGATTCAGCCTTTTAGCACTTTTGATGACGTGATTAAGCATGCTACCAAGGTGTAGATCCAAGTCAAAGTAACAAACAAGTATTATAGCTTATATCATCTTTTGGTTAGTCATTAGAATCTGATGTGATTCTCCTACCACCCGAGAAAACCTACGTGCCTTGTTCAGATCAAATGATGTGCAAGCTCAATTTTCACATTTCAAAAACCCCTTGGACTATAATTTCAACTCATCAGAGGTTCACATCGAAGTGGAATCGGTCCAATCAGAGTTCATATGAAGGAGATATGCAATATACAAGTCAGATGATCTCCGAATTACGCGATTTAGACCTATGCGCGTTCAATGAAGTATTCCGACCAAACCAGGAGGACTTAAGCTACAAAATAAATTTTCCTGGCATCTTGATCCACTCCAGAACCACGTCCAGTTGGAATCTCATCAAAATCATTTCAGACTCAAAAGATATGAATTTTACAATTCAATGGATCTGCTTCAGGCCCTATTGCGCGATTGAGCCAAAGATTATGATGCACAGCCCAACTCAGGTACGATCTCGACGTAAAAAAAATTGGAGAATCTTATTGGATCTCTTAGGTTTCCAACAAGCCCAAGAAAAGAAGGAAATTCCATCGGATGAGAAAGATACACTCTATTTGCTAAGATGGGTCAATCTGGTTCAAAACTTGAAGAGTTCTATACTCAATTGGTTTGCAAGCTTCCAGACTTATGTTTGGCATCCAGGAGGTATTCCTACCAAGTCCACAAGGCCCAAATAGTGATCCATTTCGTGGAGCTGAAGTACAAAAAGTACAAGAAGTACAAGAATTATTTTATTTTCTTTTGTTTTAAGTTTTATTTTATTTCCAGCAATTAATATTGCTTAGATATTTTCTACTCTTCCTTGTGCTATATAAGCACGCCTAGACCATCACAAATAATAAATCAACTTTCTTTTCAACATATTTTAGAGTGAATCTCTTTAGTTCTTTTAGAACTTTCGATTGCTTGGTGAGTAATATCCAACAATCAAATCGATTCATCTCGGTGTGTCATATCCGAGGAATCAAACCTTGTCTTGTCTAAGTGTGTCATATCCTAGGAGACATTGAGGTATATCAAGAGCCTTCCGCAACTCTTGTGTGACCATTCGATCCATCATCTATCCATCTATCCATTTCCACAACTCGAAAGTGTCGAATCCTTGGGAGGATCGCATCAGAATCTCATAGGAGTTTCAAATGGTAATTGTTGGGAGTTGTAACAAGAAGACACATCTGGAGGCTGAAACAACACCTATTGATGTGAATATGAAGAATCAATGGTTTCATTTACAAGGATTTGGCCATTTCAAGCTGATGGACCTAAGAAAAGAGTTATGACCCTTCAAGATACAAATGAGAGTGAATAGAAGTGTTAAAGTGTAGTCATAGGAGTTTAATCTCTACCAACAGCTTTGAGATGTTCAAGAGCGATTGAGCCATTGTTTGCTTTCTATTGGGTTTAAGTGATGTAACTTCTTAACAGGCTTTGATTCAGCCTTTTAGTACTCTTGATAACGTGATTAAGCATGCTACGAAGGTGTAGATACAAGTTAAAGTAAGAAACAAGTATTATAGCTTATATCATCTTTTGGTTAGTTATTAGAATCTCATAGGAGTTTCAAATGGTAATTGTTGGGAGTTGTAACAAGAAGACACATCTGGAGGCTGAAACAACACCTATTGATGTAAATATGAAGAATCAATGGTTTATTTTACAAGAATTTGGCCATTTCAAGCTGATTGACCTAAAAAGAGTTATGACCTTTCAAGATACAAATGAGAGTGAATAGAAGTGTTAAAGTGTAGTCATAGGAGTTTAATCTCTACCAACAGCTTTGAGATGTTCAAGAGCGATTGAGCCATTGTTTGCTTTCTATTGGGTTTAAGTGATGTAACTTCTTAACAGGCTTTGATTCAGCCTTTTAGTACTCTTGATAACGTGATTAAGCATGCTACGAAGGTGTAGATACAAGTTAAAGTAAGAAACAAGTATTATAGCTTATATCATCTTTTGGTTAGTCATTAGAATCTCATAGGAGTTTCAAATGGTAATTGTTGGGAGTTGTAACAAGAAGACACATCTGGAGGCTGAAATAACACCTATTGATGTGAATATGAAGAATCAATGGTTTCATTTATAAGGATTTGGCCATTTCAAACTGATGGACCTAAAAAAAGAGTTATGACCCTTCAATATACAAATGAGAGAAAATAGAAGTGTTGAAGTGTAGTCATAGGAGTTTAAGCTCTCCCAACATCTTTGAGATCTTCCAAACCCACTACCGAGAGCCATTGTTTGCTCTCTACTGGGTTTGAATGATGAAACTTTATAAAAAGCTTTGATTCAGCCTTTTAGTACTCTTGATAACGTGATTAAGCATGCTACGAAGGTGTAGACACAAGTCAAAGTAAGAAACAAGTATTATAGCTTATATCATCTTTTGGTTAGTTATTAGAATCTCATAGGAGTTTCAAATGGTAATTGTTGGGAGTTGTAACAAGAAGACACATTTGGAGGCTGAAACAACACCTATTGATGTAAATATGAAGAATCAATGGTTTCATTTACAAGAATTTGGCCATTTCAAGCTGATTGACCTAAAAAAGAGTTATGACCCTTTAAGATACAAATGAGAGTGAATCGAAGTGTTGAAGTGTACTCATAGGAGTTTAATCTCTCCCAACAGCTTTGAGATGTTCCAGACCTACATCGAGAGCCATGGTTTGCTCTCTACTGGGTTTGGGTGATGAAACTTCATAAAAAGCTTTGATTCAGCCTTTTATCACTTTTGATGACGTGATTAAACATGCTACCAAGGTGTAGATCCAAGTCAAAGTAAGAAACAAGCATTATAGATTATACCATAGTTTGGTTAGTTCTTAGAATCTCATAAGAGTTTCTAATGATGAATACGGGGAGTGGTAGCAAGAATACTTATATGGATGCTTAAACAACACCTATTGATGTGAATATGAAGAATCAATGGTTTCACTAACAAGGATTTGGCCATTTCGAGCTGATAGACCTAAAAATAGAATTATGACTCTTCAAGATACAAATGAGAGTGAACAGAATTGTTGAAGTGTACACATAGGAGTTTAATCTCGCCCAACAGCTTTGAGATGTTGAAGAGCCACTACCGAAAGCCATTGTTTGCTCTGTACTGGGTTTGAGTGATGAAACTTCATAAAAGGCTTTCATTCATCCTTTTAGCACTCTTGATAACGTGATTAAGCATGCTACCAAGGTGTAGAGACAAGTCAAACTAAGAAACAAGTATTATAGCTTATATTATCTTTTGGTTAGTCATTAGAATCTCATAGGAGTTTCAAATGGTATTTGTTCGGAGTTGTAACAAGAAGACACATGTGGAGGCTGAAACAACACCTATTGATGTGAATATGAAGAATCAATGGTTTCATTTACAAGGATTTGGCCATTTCAAGCTGATGAACCTAAAAAAGAGTTATGACCCTTCAAGATAGAAATGAGAGTGAATAGAAGTGTTAAAGTGTAGTCATAGGAGTTTAATCTCTCCCAACAGCTTTGAGATGTTCCAAAGCCACTACGAGAGCCATTGTTTGCTCTCTCTTTGGGTTTAAGTGATGAAACTTTATAAAAAGCTTTGATTCAGCCTTTTAGCACTTTTGATGACGTGATTAAGCATGCTACCAAGGTGTAGATCCAAGTCAAAGTAACAAACAAGTATTATAGCTTATATCATCTTTTGGTTAGTCATTAGAATCTGATGTGATTCTCCTACCACCCGAGAAAACCTACGTGCCTTGTTCAGATCAAATGATGTGCAAGCTCAATTTTCACATTTCAAAAACCCCTTGGACTATAATTTCAACTCATCAGAGGTTCACATCGAAGTGGAATCGGTCCAATCAGAGTTCATATGAAGGAGATATGCAATTTACAAGTCAGATGATCTCCGAATTACGCGATTTAGAACTATGCGCGTTCAATGAAGTATTCCGACCAAACCAGGAGGACTTAAGCTACAAAATAAATTTTCCTGGCATCTTGATCCACTCCAGAACCACGTCCAGTTGGAATCTCATCAAAATCATTTCAGACTCAAAAGATATGAATTTTACAATTCAATGGATCTGCTTGAGGCCCTATTAGCGACTGAGCCAAAGATTATGATGCACAGCCCAACTCAGGTACGATCTCGACGTAAAAAAAATTGGAGAATCTTATTGGATCTCTTAGGTTTCCAACAAGCCCAAGAAAAGAAGGAAATTCCATCGGATGAGAAAGATACACTCTATTTGCTAAGATGGGTCAATCTGGTTCAAAACTTGAAGAGTTCTATACTCAATTGGTTTGCAAGCTTCCAGACTTATGTTTGGCATCCAGGAGGTATTCATACCAAGTCCACAAGGCCCAAATAGTGATCCATTTCGTGGAGCTGAAGTACAAAAAGTACAAGAAGTACAAGAGTTATTTTATTTTCTTTTGTTTTAAGTTTTATTTTATTTCCAGCAATTAATATTGCTTAGATATTTTCTACTCTTCCTTGTGCTATATAAGCACGCCTAGACCATCACAAATAATAAATCAACTTTCTTTTCAACATATTTTAGAGTGAATCTCTTTAGTTCTTTTAGAACTTTCGATTGCTTGGTGAGTAATATCCAACAATCAAATCGATTCATCTCGATGTAATACATATCCGAGGAATCAAACCTTGTCTTGTCTAAGTGTGTCATATCCTAGGAGACATTGAGGTATATCACGAGCCTTCCGCAACTCTTGTGTGACCATTCGATCCATCATCTATCCATCTATCCATTTCCACAACTCAGAAGTGCAAGATCCTTGGGAGGATCGCATCAGAATCTCATAGGAGTTTCAAATGGTAATTGTTGGGAGTTGTAACAAGAAGACACATCTGGAGGCTGAAACAACACCTATTGATGTGAATATGAAGAATCAATGGTTTCATTTACAAGGATTTGGCCATTTCAAGCTGATGGACCTAAGAAAAGAGTTATGACCCTTCAAGATACAAATGAGAGTGAATAGAAGTGTTAAAGTGTAGTCATAGGAGTTTAATCTCTACCAACAGCTTTGAGATGTTCAAGAGCGATTGAGCCATTGTTTGCTTTCTATTGGGTTTAAGTGATGTAACTTCTTAACAGGCTTTGATTCAGCCTTTTAGTACTCTTGATAACGTGATTAAGCATGCTACGAAGGTGTAGATACAAGTTAAAGTAAGAAACAAGTATTATAGCTTATATCATCTTTTGGTTAGTTATTAGAATCTCATAGGAGTTTCAAATGGTAATTGTTTGGAGTTGTAACAAGAAGACACATTTGGAGGCTGAAACAACACCTATTGATGTAAATATGAAGAATCAATGGTTTCATTTACAAGAATTTGGCCATTTCAAGCTGATTGACCTAAAAAAGAGTTATGACCCTTTAAGATACAAATGAGAGTGAATCGAAGTGTTGAAGTGTACTCATAGGAGTTTAATCTCTCCCAACAGCTTTGAGATGTTCCAGAGCCACTACCGAGAGCCATTGTTTGCTCTTTACTGGGTTTGAGTGATGATACTTCATAAAAAGCTTTGATTCAGCCTTTTATCACTTTTGATGACGTGATTAAACATGCTACCAAGGTGTAGATCCAAGTCAAAGTAAGAAACAAGCATTATAGATTATACCATAGTTTGGTTAGTTCTTAGAATCTCATAAGAGTTTCTAATGATTAATACGGGGAGTGGTAGCAAGAATACTTATATGGATGCTTAAACAACACCTATTGATGTGAATATGAAGAATCAATGGTTTCACTAACAAGAATTTGGCCATTTCGAGCTGATAGACCTAAAAATAGAATTATGACTCTTCAAGATACAAATGAGAGTGAACAGAATTGTTGAAGTGTACACATAGGAGTTTAATCTCGCCCAACAGCTTTGAGATGTTGAAGAGCCACTACCGAAAGCCATTGTTTGCTCTGTACTGGGTTTGAGTGATGAAACTTCATAAAAGGCTTTGATTCATCCTTTTAGCACTCTTGATAATGTGATTAAGCATGCTACCAAGGTGTAGAGACAAGTCAAACTAAGAAACAAGTATTATAGCTTATATTATCTTTTGGTTAGTCATTATAATCTCATAGGAGTTTCAAATGGTAATTGTTGGGAGTTGTAACAAGAAGACACATCTGGAGGCTGAAACAATACCTATTGATGTGAATATGAAGAATCAATGGTTTCATTTACAAGGATTTGGCCATTTCAAGCTGATGAACCTAAACAAAGAGTTATGACCCTTCAAGATACAAATGAGAGTGAATAGAAGTGTTAAAGTGTAGTCATAGGAGTTTAATCTCTCCCAACAGCTTTGAGATGTTCCAAAGCCACTACCGAGAGCCATTGTTTGCTCTCTACTGGGTTTGAGTGATGAAACTTTATAAAAAGCTTTGATTCAGCCTTTTAGCACTTTTGATGACGTGATTAAGCATGCTCTGAAGGTGTAGATACAAGTCAAAGTAAGAAACAAGTATTATAGCTTATATCATCTTTTGGTTAGTTATTAGAATCTCATAGAAGTTGCAAATGGTAATTGTTGGGAGTTG
>CM051367.1:2804866-3166675 GCA_028015245.1 Cardamine occulta
TGCTACGAAGGTGTAGATACAAGTGAAAGTAAGAAACAAGTATTATAGCTTATATCATCTTTTGGTTAGTTATTAGAATCTCATAGGAGTTTCAAATGGTAATTGTTGGGAGTTGTAACAAGAAGACACATCTGGAGGCTGAAACAACACCTATTGATGTGAATATGAAGAATCAATGGTTTCATTTACAAGGATTTGGCCGTTTCAAACGGATGGACCCAAAAAAAGGGTTATGACCCTTGAAGATACAAATGGGAGTGAATATAAGTGTTAAAATGTAGTCATAGGAGTTCAATCTCTACCAACAGCTTTGAGATGTTCAAGAGCGATTGAGCCATTGTTTGCTTTCTATTGGGTTTAAGTGATGTAACTTCATAACTGGCTTTGATTCAGCCTTTTAGTACTCTTGATAACGTGATTAAGCATGCTACGAAGGTGTAGATACAAGTCAAAGAAACAAGAAGTATTATAGCTTATATCATCTTTTGGTTAGTTATTAGAATCTCATAGGAGTTTCAAATGGTAATTGTTAGAATCTCATAGAAGACACATCTGGAGGCTGAAACAACACCTATTGATGTGAATATGAAGAATAAATGGTTTCATTTACAAGGATTTGGCCATTTCAAGCTGATGGACCTAAAAAAGAGTTATGACCCTTCAAGATACAAATGAGAGTGAATAGAAGTGTTAAAGTGTAGTCATAGGAATTTAATCTCTACCAACAGCTTTGAGATGTTCAAGAGCAATTGAGCCATTGTTTGCTTTCTATTGGGTTTAAGTGATGTAACTTCATAACAGGCTTTGATTCAGCCTTTTAGTACTCTTGATAACGTGATGAAGCATGCTACCAAGGTGTAGATCCAAGTCAAAGTAAGAAACAAGCATTATAGCTTATATCATCTTTTGGTTAGTTATTAGAATCTCATAGGAGTTTCAAATGGTAATTGTTGGGAGTTGTAACAAGAAGACACATCTGGAGGCTGAAACAACACCTATTGATGTAAATATGAAGAATCAATGGTTTAATTTACAAGAATTTGGCCATTTCAAGCTGATGGACCTAAAAAAAGAGTTATGACCCTTCAAGATACAAATGAGAGTGAATAGAAGTGTTAAAGTGTAGTCATATGTGTTTAATCTCTCCCAACAGCTTTGAGATGTTCCAAAGCCACTACCGAGAGCCATTGTTTGCTCTCCACTGGGTTTGAGTGATGAAACTTTATAAAAAGCTTTGATTCAGCCTTTTAGTACTCTTGATAACGTGATTAAGCATGCTACGAAGGTGTAGATACAAGTCAAACTAAGAAACAAGTATTATAACTTATATTATCTTTTGGTTAGTCATTAGAATCTCATAAGAGTTTCTAATGATGAATACGGGAGTGGTAAGCAAGAATACTTATATGGATGTTTAAACAACACCTATTGATGTGAATATGAGGAATCAATGGTTTCACTAAAAGGATTTGGCCATTTCGAAGTGATGGACCTAAAAATAGAGTTATGACTCTTCAAGATACAAATGATAAGTGAACAGAATTGTTGAAGTGTACACATAGGAGTTTAATCTCCTTAACAGCTTTGAGATGTTGAAGAGCCCATATCGAAAGCCCTTGTTTGCTCTGTCTGGGTTTGAGTGATGAAACTTCATAAAAGGCTTTGATTCAGCCTTTTAGCACTCTTGATAACGTGATTAGCATGCTACCAAGGTGTAGATCCAAGTCAAAGTAAGTAAACAAGTATTATAGCTTATATCATCTTTTGGTTAGTCATTAGAATCTCATAGGAGTTTCAAATGGTAATTGTTGAAAGTTGTAACAAGAGACACATCTGGTGGCTGAAACAACACCTATTGATGTGAATATAAAGAATCAATGGTTTGTTTACAAGGATTTGACCCCGGTTCAAGGTGATGGACCTAAAAAAGAGTTATGACCCTTCAAGATACAAATGAGAGTGAATAGAAGTGTTAAAGTGTAGTCATAGGAGTTTAATCTCTACACTTTGAAATTTTGTTCAAGAAGCGATTGAGCCATTGTTTGCTTTCTATTGGGTTTAAGTGATGTAACTCATAACAGGCTTTGATTCAGCCTTTTAGTACTCTTGATAACGTGATTAAGCATGCTACGAAGGTGTAGATACAAGTGAAAGTAAGAAACAAGTATTATAGCTTATATCATCTTTTGGTTAGTTATTAGAATCTCATAGGAGTTTCAAATGGTAATTGTTGGGAGTTGTAACAAGAAGACACATCTGGAGGCTGAAACAACACCTATTGATGTGAATATGAAGAATCAATGGTTTCATTTACAAGGATTTGGCCATTTCAAACTGATGGACCTAAAAAAAGAGTTATGACCCTTCAAGATACAAATGAGAGTGAATAGAAGTGTTAAAGTGTAGTCATAGGAGTTCAATCTCTACCAACAGCTTTGAGATGTTCAAGAGCGATTGAGCCATTGTTTGCTTTCTATTGGGTTTAAGTGATGTAACTTCATAACAGGCTTTGATTCAGCCTTTTAGTACTCTTGATAACGTGATTAAGCATGCTACGAAGGTGTAGATACAAGTCAAAGTAAGAAACAAGTATTATAGCTTATATCATCTTTTGGTTAGTTATTAGAATCTCATAGGAGTTTCAAATGGTAATTGTTAGAATCTCATAGAAGACACATCTGGAGGCTGAAACAACACCTATTGATGTGAATATGAAGAATAAATGGTTTCATTTACAAGGATTTGGCCATTTCAAGCGATGGACCTAAAAAGAGTTATGACCCTACAAGATACAAATAAGAGTCAAATAGAAGTGTTAAAGTGTAGTCATAGGAGTTCAAAATCTCTACCAACAGCTTTGAGATGTTCAAGAGCGATTGAGCCATTGTTTGCTTTCTATTGGGTTTAAGTGATATAACTTCATAACAGGCTTTGATTCAGCCTTTTAGTACTCTTGATAACGTGATTAAGCATTACGAAGGTGTAGATACAAGTCAAAGTAAGTAAACAAGTATTATAGCTTATATCATCTTTTGGTTAGTTATTAGAATCTCATAGGAGTTTCAAATGGTAATTGTTAGAATCTCATAGAAGACACATCTGGAGGCTGAAACAACACCTATTGATGTGAATATGAAGAATAAATGGTTTCATTTACAAGGATTTGGCCATTTCAAGCTGATGGACCTAAAAAAGAGTTATGACCCTTCAAGATACAAATGAGAGTGAATAGAAGTGTTAAAGTGTAGTCATAGGAGTTTAAGCTCTCCCAACATCTTTGAGATGTTCAAAGAGCAATTGAGCCATTGTTTGCTTTCTATTGGGTTTAAGTGATGTAACTTCATAACGAGGCTTTGATTCAGCCTTTTAGTACTCTTGATAACGTGATTAAGCATGCTACTGAAGGTGTAGATACAAGTGAAAGTAAGAAATAAGTATTATAGCTTATATCATCTTTTGGTTAATTATTAGAATCTCATAGGAGTTTCAAATGGTAATTGTTGGGAGTTGTAACAAGAAGACACATCTGAGGCTGAAACAACACCTATTGATGTAAATATGAAGAATCAATGGTTTAATTTACAAGAATTTGGCCATTTCATGCTGATTGACCTAAAAAAGAGTTATGACCTTTCAAGATACAAATGAGAGTGAATCGAAGTGTTGAAGTGTAGTCATAGGAGTTTAATCTCTCCCAATAGCTTTGAGATGTTCCAGAGCCACTACTGAGAGCCATTGTTTGCTCTGTACTAGGTTTGAGTGATGAAACTTCATACAAAGCTTTGATTCAGCCTTTTATCACTTTTGATGACATGATAAAGCATGCTACCAAGGGGTAGATCCAATTCAAAGTAAGAAAGACATTATAGATTATACCAATGTTTGGTTAGTTCTTAGAATCTCATAAGAGTTTCTGATGATGAATACGGGGAGTGGTAGCAAGAATACTTATATGGATGTTTAAACAACACCTATTGATGTGAATATGAGGAATCAATGGTTTCACTAAAAGGATTTGGCCATTTCGAGCTGATAGACCTAAAAATAGAGTTATGACTCTTCAAGATACAAATGAGAGTGAACAGAATTGTTGAAGTGTACACATAGGAGATTAATCTCCCTTGACTTTGAGATGTTCAAGAGCCACTACCGAAATCCATTGTTTGCTCTGTACTGGGTTTGAGTGATGAAACTTCATAAAATGCTTTGATTCAGCCTTTTAGCACTCTTGATAACGTGATTAAGCATGCTACCAAGGTGTAAATCCAAGTCAAAGTAAGAAACAAGTATTATAGCTTATATCATCTTTTGGTTAGTCATTAGAATCTCATAGGAGTTTCAAATGGTAATTGTTGGGAGTTGTAACAAGAAGACACATCTGGAGGCTGAAACAACATCTATTGATGTGAATATGAAGAATAAATGGTTTCATTTACAAGGATTTGGCCATTTCAAACTGATGGACCTAAAAAAAGAGTTATGACCCTTCAAGATACAAATGAGAGTGAATAGAAGTGTTGAAGTGTAGTAATAGGAGTTTAAGCTCTTCCTGACTTTGAAATGTTCCAAAGCCCTACCGAGAACCATTGTTTGCTCTCTACTGGGTTTGAGTGATGAAACTTTATAAAAAGCTTTGATTCCTTTTAGTACTATTGATAACGTGATTAAGCATGCTACGAAGGTGTAGATACAAGTCAAAGTAAGAAACAAGTATTATAGCTTATATCATCTTTTGGTTAGTCATTAGAATCTCATAGGAGTTTCAAATGGTAATTGTTGGGAGTTGTAACAAGAAGACACATCTGGAGGCTGAAACAACACCTATTGATGTGAATATGAAGAATCAATGGTTTCATTTACAAGGATTTGGCCATTTCAAGCTGATGGACCTAAAAAAAGAGTTATGACCCTTCAAGATACAAATGAGAGTGAATAGAAGTGTTAAAGTGTAGTCATAGGAGTTTAATCTCTACCAACAGCTTTGAGATGTTCAAGAGCGATTGAGCCATTGTTTGCTTTCTATTGGGTTTAAGTGATGTAACTTCATAACAGGCTTTGATTCAGCCTTTTAGTACTCTTAATAACGTGATTAAGCGTGCTACGAAGGTGTAGATACAAGTGAAAGTAAGAAACAAGTATTATAGCTTATATCATCTTTTGGTTAGTTATTAGAATCTCATAGGAGTTTCAAATGGTAATTGTTGGGAGTTGTAACAAGAAGACACATCTGGAGGCTGAAACAACACCTATTGATGTGAATATGAAGAATCAATGGTTTCATTTACAAGGATTTGGCATTTTCAAACTGATGGACCTGAAAAACGAGTTATGCCCCTTGCAGATACAAATGGGAGTGAATATAAGTGTTAAGAGTGTAGTCATAGGAGGTTCAATCTCTCAACAGACTTTGAGATGTTCAAGAAGCGATTGAGCCATTGTTTGCTTTCTATTGGGTTTAGATGTAATGTAACTGGCTTTGATTCAGCCTTTTAGTACTCTTGATAACGTGATTAAGCATGCTACTGAAGGTGTAGATACAAGTCAAAGTAAGAAACAAGTATTATAGCTTATATCATCTTGTGGTTAGTTCTTTGAATCTGATAGGAGTTTCAAATGGTAATTGTTAGAATCTCATAGAAGACACATCCTGGAGGCTGAAACAACACCTATTGATGTGAATATGAAGAATAAATGGTTTCATTTACAAGGATTTGGCCATTTCAAGTGATGGACCTAAAAAAGAGTTATGACCCTTCAAGATACAAATGAGAGTGAATAGAAGTGTTAAAAGTGTAATCATAGGAGTTTAATCTCTACCAACAGCTTTGAGATGTTCAAGAACAATTGAGCCATTGTTTGCTTTCTATTGGGTTTAAGTGATGTAACTTCATAAGGCTACTTTGATTCAGCCTTTTAGTACTCTTGATAACGTGATGAAGCATGCTACCAGAGGTGTAGATCCAAGTCAAAGTAAGAAACAAGCATTATAGCTTATATCATCTTTTGGTTAGTTATTAGAATCTCATAGGAGTTTCAAATGGTAATTGTTGGGAGTTGTAACAAGAAGACACATCTGGAGGCTGAAACAACACCTATTGATGTAAATATGAAGAATCAATGGTTTAATTTACAAGAATTTGGCCATTTCAAGCTGATGGACCTAAAAAAAGAGTTATGACCCTTCAAGATACAAATGAGAGTGAATAGAAGTGTTAAAGTGTAGTCATATGTGTTTAATCTCTCCCAACAGCTTTGAGATGTTCCAAAGCCACTACCGAGAGCCATTGTTTGCTCTCTACTGGGTTTGAGTGATGAAACTTTATAAAAAGCTTTGATTCAGCCTTTTAGTACTCTTGATAACGTGATTAAGCATGCTACGAAGGTGTAGATACAAGTCAAACTAAGAAACAAGTATTATAACTTATATTATCTTTTGGTTAGTCATTAGAATCTCATAAGAGTTTCTAATGATGAATCTGAGGAGTGGTAGCAAGAATACTTATATGGATGTTTAAACAACACCTATTGATGTGAATATGAGGAATCAATGGTTTCACTTTAAAAGGATTTGGCCATTTCGAGCTGATGGACCTAAAAATAGAGTTATGACTCTTCAAGATACAAATGAGAGTGAACAGAATTGTTGAAGTGTACACATAGGAGTTTAATCTCCCCATGACAGCTTTGAGATGTTGAAGAGCCCCTATCGAAAGCCCTTGTTTGCTCTGTAGTGGGTTTGAGTGATGAAACTTCATAAAAGGCTTTGATTCAGCCTTTTAGCACTCTTGATAACGTGATTAAGCATGCTACCAAGGTGTAGATCCAAGTCAAAGTAAGAAACAAGTATTATAGCTTATATCATCTTTTGGTTAGTCATTAGAATCTCATAGGAGTTTCAAATGGTAATTGTTGAAAGTTGTAACAAGAAGACACATCTGGTGGCTGAAACAACACCTATTGATGTGAATATAAAGAATCAATGGTTTCGTTTACAAGGATTTGACCGGTTCAAGCTGATGGACCTAAAAAAAGAGTTATGACCCTTCAAGATACAAATGAGAGTGAATAGAAGTGTTAAAGTGTAGTCATAGGAGTTTAATCTCTACCAACAGCTTTGAGCTGTTCAAGAGCGATTGAGCCATTGTTTGCTTTCTATTGGGTTTAAGTGATGTAACTTCATAACAGGCTTTGATTCAGCCTTTTAGTACTCTTGATAACGTGATTAAGCATGCTACGAAGGTGTAGATACAAGTGAAAGTAAGAAACAAGTATTATAGCTTATATCATCTTTTGGTTAGTTATTAGAATCTCATAGGAGTTTCAAATGGTAATTGTTGGGAGTTGTAACAAGAAGACACATCTGGAGGCTGAAACAACACCTATTGATGTGAATATGAAGAATCAATGGTTTCATTTACAAGGATTTGGCCATTTCAAACTGATGGACCTAAAAAAAGAGTTATGACCCTTCAAGATACAAATGAGAGTGAATAGAAGTGTTAAAGTGTAGTCATAGGAGTTCAATCTCTACCAACAGCTTTGAGATGTTCAAGAGCGATTGAGCCATTGTTTGCTTTCTATTGGGTTTAAGTGATGTAACTTCATAACAGGCTTTGATTCAGCCTTTTAGTACTCTTGATAACGTGATTAAGTATGCTACGAAGGTGTAGATACAAGTCAAAGTAAGAAACAAGTATTATAGCTTATATCATCTTTTGGTTAGTTATTAGAATCTCATAGGAGTTTCAAATGGTAATTGTTAGAATCTCATAGAAGACACATCTGGAGGCTGAAACAACACCTATTGATGTGAATATGAAGAATAAATTGTTTCATTTACAAGGATTTGGCCATTTCAAGCTGATGGACCTAAAAAAGAGTTATGACCCTACAAGATACAAATAAGAGTCAATAGAAGTGTTAAAGTGTAGTCATAGGAGTTCAATCTCTACCAACAGCTTTGAGATGTTCAAGAGCGATTGAGCCATTGTTTGCTTTCTATTGGGTTTAAGTGATGTAACTTCATAACAGGCTTTGATTCAGCCTTTTAGTACTCTTGATAACGTGATTAAGCATGCTACGAAGGTGTAGATACAAGTCAAAGTAAGAAACAAGTATTATAGCTTATATCATCTTTTGGTTAGTTATTAGAATCTCATAGGAGTTTCAAATGGTAATTGTTAGAATCTCATAGAAGACACATCTGGAGGCTGAAACAACACCTATTGATGTGAATATGAAGAATAAATGGTTTCATTTACAAGGATTTGGCCATTTCAAGCTGATGGACCTAAAAAAGAGTTATGACCCTTCAAGATACAAATAAGAGTGAATAGAAGTGTTAAAGTGTAGTCATAGGAGTTTAAGCTCTCCCAACATCTTTGAGATGTTCAAGAGCAATTGAGCCATTGTTTGCTTTCTATTGGGTTTAAGTGATGTAACTTCATAACAGGCTTTGATTCAGCCTTTTAGTACTCTTGATAACGTGATTAAGCATGCTACGAAGGTGTAGATACAAGTGAAAGTAAGAAATAAGTATTATAGCTTATATCATCTTTTGGTTAATTATTAGAATCTCATAGGAGTTTCAAATGGTAATTGTTGGGAGTTGTAACAAGAAGACACATCTGGAGGCGAAACAACACCTATTGATGTAAATATGAAGAATCAATGGTTTAATTTACAAGAATTTGGCCATTTCATGCTGATTGACCTAAAAAAGAGTTATGACCTTTCAAGATACAAATGAGAGTGAATCGAAGTGTTGAAGTGTAGTCATAGGAGTTTAATCTCTCCCAATAGCTTTGAGATGTTCGAGAGACCACTCTAAGAGCCATTGTTTGCTCTCTACTGGGTTTGAGTGATGAAACTTCATAAAAAGCTTTGATTTAGCTTTTTATCACTTTTGATGACGTGAAAAAGCATGCTACCAAGATGTAGAAGCAAATCAAAGTAAGAAATAAGCATTATAGATTATACCAATGTTTGGTTAGTTCTTAGAATCTCATAAGAGTTTCTCGATGATGAATACGGGGAGTGGTAGCAAGAATACTTATATGGATGTTTAAACAACACCTATTGATGTGAATATGAGGAATCAATGGTTTCACTTAAAAGGATTTGGCCATTTCGAGCTGATAGACCTAAAAATAGAGTTATGACTCTTCAAGATACAAATGAGAGTGAACAGAATTGTTGAAGTGTACACATAGGAGTTTAATCTCGCCCAACAGCTTTGAGATGTTGAAGAGCCACTATCGAAAGCCATTGTTTGCTCTGTACTGGGTTTGAGTGATGAAACTTCATAAAAGGCTTTGATTCAGCCTTTTAGCACTCTTGATAACGTGATTAAGCATGCTACCAAGGTGTAGATCCAAGTCAAAGTAAGAAACAAGTATTATAGCTTATATCATCTTTTGGTTACTCATTACAATCTCATAGGAGTTTCAAATGGTAATTGTTGGGAGTTGTAACAAGAAGACACATCTGGAGGCTGAAACAACACCTATAGATGTGAATATGAAGAATCAATGGTTTCATTTACAAGGATTTGGCCATTTCAAGCTGATGGACCTAAAAAAAGAGTTATGACCCTTCAAGATACAAATGAGAGTGAATAGAAGTGTTAAAGTGTAGTCATAGGAGTTTAATCTCTACCAACAGCTTTGAGATGTTCAAGAGCGATTGAGCCATTGTTTGCTTTCTATTGGGTTTAAGTGATGTAACTTCATAACAGGCTTTGATTCAGCCTTTTAGTACTCTTAATAACGTGATTAAGCATTCTGAAGGTGTAGATACAAGTGAAAGTAAGAAACAAGTATTATAGCTTATATCATCTTTTGGTTAGTTATTAGAATCTCATAGGAGTTTCAAATGGTAATTGTTGGGAGTTGTAACAAGAAGACACATCTGGAGGCTGAAACAACACCTATTGATGTGAATATGAAGAATCAATGGTTTCATTTACAAGGATTTGGCCATTTCAAGCTGATGGACCTAAAAAAAGAGTTATGACCCTTCAAGATACAAATGAGAGTGAATAAAAGTGTTAAAGTGTAGTCATAGGAGTTTAATCTCTTCCAACAGCTTTGAAATGTTCCAAAGCCCTACTAAGAGCCATTGTTTGCTCTCTCTTGGGTTTGAGTGATGAAACTTTATAAAAAGCTTTGATTCAGCCTTTTAGTACTATTGATAACGTGATTAAGCATGCTACGAAGGTGTAGATACAAGTCAAAGTAAGAAACAAGTATTATAGCTTATATCATCTTTTGGTTAGTCATTAGAATCTCATAGGAGTTTCAAATGGTAATTGTTGAGAGTTGTAACAAGAAGACACATCTGGAGGCTGAAACAACACCTATTGATGTGAATATGAAGAATCAATGGTTTCATTTACAAGGATTTGGCCATTTCAAGCTGATGGACCTAAGTTATGACCCTTCAAGATACAAATGAGAGTGAATAGAAGTGTTAAAGTGTAGTCATAGGAGTTTAATCTCTACCAACAGCTTTGAGATGTTCAAGAGCGATTGAGCCATTGTTTGCTTTCTATTGGGTTTAAGTGATGTAACTTCATAACAGGCTTTGATTCAGCCTTTTAGTACTCTTAATAACGTGATTAAGCGTGCTACGAAGGTGTAGATACAAGTGAAAGTAAGAAACAAGTATTATAGCTTATATCATCTTTTGGTTAGTTATTAGAATCTCATAGGAGTTTCAAATGGTAATTGTTGGGAGTTGTAACAAGAAGACACATCTGGAGGCTGAAACAACACCTATTGATGTGAATATGAAGAATCAATGGTTTCATTTACAAGGATTTGGCCATTTCAAACTGATGGACCTAAAAAAAGAGTTATGACCCTTGAAGATACAAATGGGAGTGAATATAAGTGTTAAAGTGTAGTCATAGGAGTTCAATCTCTACCAACAGCTTTGAGATGTTCAAGAGCGATTGAGCCATTGTTTGCTTTCTATTGGGTTTAAGTGATGTAACTTCATAACTGGCTTTGATTCAGCCTTTTAGTACTCTTGATAACGTGATTAAGCATGCTACGAAGGTGTAGATACAAGTCAAAGTAAGAAACAAGTATTATAGCTTATATCATCTTTTGGTTAGTTATTAGAATCTCATAGGAGTTTCAAATGGTAATTGTTAGAATCTCATAGAAGACACATCTGGAGGCTGAAACAACACCTATTGATGTGAATATGAAGAATAAATGGTTTCATTTACAAGGATTTGGCCATTTCAAGCTGATGGACCTAAAAAAAGAGTTATGACCCTTCAAGATACAAATGAGAGTGAATAGAAGTGTTAAAGTGTAGTCATAGGAGTTTAATCTCTACCAACAGCTTTGAGATGTTCAAGAGCGATTGAGCCATTGTTTGCTTTCTATTGGGTTTAAGTGATGTAACTTCATAACAGGCTTTGATTCAGCCTTTTAGTACTCTTGATAACGTGATTAAGCGTGCTACCAAGGTGGAGAAGCAAGTCAAAGTAAGAAACAAGCATTATAGCTTATATCATCTTTTGGTTAGTTATTAGAATCTCATAGGAGTTTCAAATGGTAATTGTTGGGAGTTGTAACAAGAAGACACATCTGGAGGCTGAAACAACACCTATTGATGTAAATATGAAGAATCAATGGTTTAATTTACAAGAAATTGGCCATTACAAGCTGATGGACCTAAAAAAGAGTTATGACCCTTCAAGATACAAATGAGAGTGAATAGAAGTGTTAAAAGTGTAGTCATATGTGTTTAATCTCTCCCAACAGCTTTGAGATGTTCCAAAGCCACTTCAAGAGCCATTGTTTGCTCTCTCTTTGGGTTTGAGTGATGAAACTTTATAAAAAGCTTTGATTCAGCCTTTTAGTACTCTTGATAACGTGATTAAGCATGCTTTCGAAGGTGTAGATACAAGTCAAACTAAGAAACAAGTATTATAACTTATATTATCTTTTGGTTAGTCATTAGAATCTCATAAGAGTTTCTAATGATGAATACGGGAGTGGTAATAAGAATACTTATATGGATGTTTAAACAACACCTATTGATGTGAATATGAGGAATCAATGGTTTCACCTTAAAAGGATTTGGCCATTTCAGAGTGATGGACCTAAAAATAGAGTTATGACTCTTCAAGATACAAATGAGAGTGAACGAAATTGTTGAAGTGTACACATAGGAGTTTAATCTCGCCCAACAGCTTTGAGATGTTGAAGAGCCACTATCGAAAGCCCTTGTTTGCTCTGTAGTGGGTTTGAGTGATGAAACTTCATAAAAGGCTTTGATTCAGCCTTTTAGCACTCTTGATAACGTGATTAAGCATGCTACCAAGGTGTAGATCCAAGTCAAAGTAAGAAACAAGTATTATAGCTTATATCATCTTTTGGTTAGTCATTAGAATCTCATAGGAGTTTCAAATGGTAATTGTTGAAAGTTGTAACAAGAAGACACATCTGGTGGCTGAAACAACACCTATTGATGTGAATATAAAGAATCAATGGTTTCGTTTACAAGGATTTGACCGGTTCAAGCTGATGGACCTAAAAAAAGAGTTATGACCCTTCAAGATACAAATGAGAGTGAATAGAAGTGTTAAAGTGTAGTCATAGGAGTTTAATCTCTACCAACAGCTTTGAAATTTCAAGAGCGATTGAGCCATTGTTTGCTTTCTATTGGGTTTAAGTGATGTAACTTCATAACAGGCTTTGATTCAGCCTTTTAGTACTCTTGATAACGTGATTAAGTATGCTACGAAGGTGTAGATACAAGTCAAAGTAAGAAACAAGTATTATAGCTTATATCATCTTTTGGTTAGTTATTAGAATCTCATAGGAGTTTCAAATGGTAATTGTTAGAATCTCATAGAAGCACATCTGGAGGCTGAAACAACACCTATTGATGTGAATATGAAGAATAAATTGTTTCATTTACAAGGATTTGGCCATTTCAAGCTGATGGACCTAAAAAGAGGTTATGACCCTACAAGATACAAATAAGAGTCAATAGAAGTGTTAAAGTGTAGTCATAGGAGTTCAATCTCTACCAACAGCTTTGAGATGTTCAAGCGATTGAGCCATTGTTTGCTTTCTATTGGGTTTAAGTGATGTAACTTCATAAAAGGCTTTGATTCAGCCTTTTAGTACTCTTGATAACGTGATTAAGCATGCTCTGAAGGTGTAGATACAAGTCAAAGTAAAAAAAAATTATTATAGCTTATATCATCTTTTGGTTAGTTATTAGAATCTCATAGGCGTTCCAAATGGTAATTGTTGGAATCCAATAGAAGACACATCTGGAGGCTGAAACAACACCTATTGATGTGAATATGAAGAATAAATGGTTTCAGTTACAAGGATTTGGCCATTTCAAAGCTGATGGACCTAAAAAAAGAGTTATGACCCTTCAAGATACAAATAAGAGTGAATAGCAGTGTTAAAGTGTAGTAGTCAGGAGTTTAAGCTCTCCCAACATCTTTGAGATGTTCAAGAGCAATTGAGCCATTGTTTGCTTTCTATTGGGTTTAAGTGATGTAACTTCATAACAGGCTTTGATTCAGCCTTTTAGTACTCTTGATAACGTGATTAAGCATGCTCAAAGGTGTAGATACAAGTCAAAGTAAGAAATAAGTATTATAGCTTATATCATCTTTTGGTTAATTATTAGAATCTCATAGGAGTTTCAAATGGTAATTGTTGGGAGTTGTAACAAGAAGACACATCTGGAGGCTGAAACAACACCTATTGATGTAAATATGAAGAATCAATGGTTTAATTTACAAGAATTTGGCCATTTCATGCTGATTGACCTAAAAAAGAGTTATGACCTTTCAAGATACAAATGAGAGTGAATCGAAGTGTTGAAGTGTAGTCATAGGAGTTTAATCTCTCCCAATAGCTTTGAGATGTTCGAGAGCCACTACTGAGAGCCATTGTTTGCTCTGTACTAGGTTTGAGTGATGAAACTTCATACAAAGCTTTGATTCAGCCTTTTATCACTTTTGATGACATGATAAAGCATGCTACCAAGGTGTAGATCCAATTCAAAGTAAGAAACAAGCATTATAGATTATACCAATGTTTGGTTAGTTCTTAGAATCTCATAAGAGTTTCTGATGATGAATACGGGGAGTGGTAGCAAGAATACTTATATGGATGTTTAAACAACACCTATTGATGTGAATATGAGGAATCAATGGTTTCACTAAAAGGATTTGGCCATTTCGAGCTGATAGACCTAAAAATAGAGTTATGACTCTTCAAGATACAAATGAGAGTGAACAGAATTGTTGAAGTGTACACATAGGAGTTTAATCTCGCCCAACAGCTTTGAGATGTTGAAGAGCCACTATCGAAAGCCATTGTTTGCTCTGTACTGGGTTTGAGTGATGAAACTTCATAAAAGGCTTTGATTCAGCCTTTTAGCACTCTTGATAACGTGATTAAGCATGCTACCAAGGTGTAGATCCAAGTCAAAGTAAGAAACAAGTATTATAGCTTATATCATCTTTTGGTTACTCATTACAATCTCACAGGAGTTTCAAATGGGAATTGTAGGGAGGTGGAACAAGACACATCTGGAGGCTGAAACAACACCAATTGATGTGAATATGAAGAATCAATGGTTTCATTTACAAGGATTTGGCCATTTCAAGCTGATGGACCTAAAAAAAGAGTTATGACCCTTCAAGATACAAATGAGAGTGAATAGAAGTGTTAAAGTGTAGTCATAGGAGTTTAATCTCTACCAACAGCTTTGAGATGTTCAAGAGCGATTGAGCCATTGTTTGCTTTCTATTGGGTTTAAGTGATGTAACTTCATAACAGGCTTTGATTCAGCCTTTTAGTACTCTTGATAACGTGATTAAGCATGCTACGAAGGTGTAGATACAAGTGAAAGTAAGAAACAAGTATTATAGCTTATATCATCTTTTGGTTAGTTATTAGAATCTCATAGGAGTTTCAAATGGTAATTGTTGGGAGTTGTAACAAGAAGACACATCTGGAGGCTGAAACAACACCTATTGATGTGAATATGAAGAATCAATGGTTTCATTTACAAGGATTTGGCCATTTCAAGCTGATGGACCTAAAAAAAGAGTTATGACCCTTCAAGATACAAATGAGAGTGAATAAAAGTGTTAAAGTGTAGTCATAGGAGTTTAATCTCTTCCAACAGCTTTGAAATGTTCCAAAGCCACTACCGAGAGCCATTGTTTGCTCTCTACTGGGTTTGAGTGATGAAACTTTATAAAAAGCTTTGATTCAGCCTTTTAGTACTATTGATAACGTGATTAAGCTTAAGGTGTAGATACAAGTCAAAGTAAGAAACAAGTATTATAGCTTATATCATCTTTTGGTTAGTCATTAGAATCTCATAGGAGTTTCAAATGGTAATTGTTGAGAGTTGTAACAAGAAGACACATCTGGAGGCTGAAACAACACCTATTGATGTGAATATGAAGAATCAATGGTTTCATTTACAAGGATTTGGCCATTTCAAGCTGATGGACCTAAAAAAAGAGTTATGACCCTTCAAGATACAAATGAGAGTGAATAGAAGTGTTAAAGTGTAGTCATAGGAGTTTAATCTCTACCAACAGCTTTGAGATGTTCAAGAGCGATTGAGCCATTGTTTGCTTTCTATTGGGTTTAAGTGATGTAACTTCATAACAGGCTTTGATTCAGCCTTTTAGTACTCTTAATAACGTGATTAAGCGTGCTACGAAGGTGTAGATACAAGTGAAAGTAAGAAACAAGTATTATAGCTTATATCATCTTTTGGTTAGTTATTAGAATCTCATAGGAGTTTCAAATGGTAATTGTTGGGAGTTGTAACAAGAAGACACATCTGGAGGCTGAAACAACACCTATTGATGTGAATATGAAGAATCAATGGTTTCATTTACAAGGATTTGGCAGTTTCAAACTGATGGACCTAAAAAAAGAGTTATGACCCTTGAAGATACAAATGGGAGTGAATATAAGTGTTAAAGTGTAGTCATAGGAGTTCAATCTCTACCAACAGCTTTGAGATGTTCAAGAGCGATTGAGCCATTGTTTGCTTTCTATTGGGTTTAAGTGATGTAACTTCATAACTGGCTTTGATTCAGCCTTTTAGTACTCTTGATAACGTGATTAAGCATGCTACGAAGGTGTAGATACAAGTCAAAGTAAGAAACAAGTATTATAGCTTATATCATCTTTTGGTTAGTTATTAGAATCTCATAGGAGTTTCAAATGGTAATTGTTAGAATCTCATAGAAGACACATCTGGAGGCTGAAACAACACCTATTGATGTGAATATGAAGAATAAATGGTTTCATTTACAAGGATTTGGCCATTTCAAGCTGATGGACCTAAAAAAAGAGTTATGACCCTTCAAGATACAAATGAGAGTGAATAGAAGTGTTAAAGTGTAATCATAGGAGTTTAATCTCTACCAACAGCTTTGAGATGTTCAAGAGCAATTGAGCCATTGTTTGCTTTCTATTGGGTTTAAGTGATGTAACTTCATAACAGGCTTTGATTCAGCCTTTTAGTACTCTTGATAACGTGATGAAGCATGCTACCAAGGTGTAGATCCAAGTCAAAGTAAGAAACAAGCATTATAGCTTATATCATCTTTTGGTTAGTTATTAGAATCTCATAGGAGTTTCAAATGGTAATTGTTGGGAGTTGTAACAAGAAGACACATCTGAGGCTGAAACAACACCTATTGATGTAAATATGAAGAATCAATGGTTTAATTTACAAGAATTTGGCCATTTCAAGCTGATGGACCTAAAAAAGAGTTATGACCCTTCAAGATACAAATGAGAGTGAATAGAAGTGTTAAAAGTGTAGTCATATGTGTTTAATCTCTCCCAACAGCTTTGAGATGTTCCAAAGCCACTACCGAGAGCCATTGTTTGCTCTCTACTGGGTTTGAGTGATGAAACTTTATAAAAAGCTTTGATTCAGCCTTTTAGTACTCTTGATAACGTGATTAAGCATGCTACGAAGGTGTAGATACAAGTCAAACTAAGAAACAAGTATTATAACTTATATTATCTTTTGGTTAGTCATTAGAATCTCATAAGAGTTTCTAATGATGAATCTGAGGTGGTAGCAAGAATACTTATATGGATGTTTAAACAACACCTATTGATGTGAATATGAGGAATCAATGGTTTCACTAAAAGGATTTGGCCATTTCGAGCTGATGGACCTAAAAATAGAGTTATGACTCTTCAAGATACAAATGAGAGTGAACAGAATTGTTGAAGTGTACACATAGGAGTTTAATCTCGCCCAACAGCTTTGAGATGTTGAAGAGCCACTATCGAAAGCCCTTGTTTGCTCTGTAGTGGGTTTGAGTGATGAAACTTCATAAAAGGCTTTGATTCAGCCTTTTAGCACTCTTGATAACGTGATTAAGCATGCTACCAAGGTGTAGATCCAAGTCAAAGTAAGAAACAAGTATTATAGCTTATATCATCTTTTGGTTAGTCATTAGAATCTCATAGGAGTTTCAAATGGTAATTGTTGAAAGTTGTAACAAGAAGACACATCTGGTGGCTGAAACAACACCTATTGATGTGAATATAAAGAATCAATGGTTTCGTTTACAAGGATTTGACCGGTTCAAGCTGATGGACCTAAAAAAAGAGTTATGACCCTTCAAGATACAAATGAGAGTGAATAGAAGTGTTAAAGTGTAGTCATAGGAGTTTAATCTCTACCAACAGCTTTGAGATGTTCAAGAGCGATTGAGCCATTGTTTGCTTTCTATTGGGTTTAAGTGATGTAACTTCATAACAGGCTTTGATTCAGCCTTTTAGTACTCTTGATAACGTGATTAAGCATGCTACGAAGGTGTAGATACAAGTGAAAGTAAGAAACAAGTATTATAGCTTATATCATCTTTTGGTTAGTTATTAGAATCTCATAGGAGTTTCAAATGGTAATTGTTGGGAGTTGTAACAAGAAGACACATCTGGAGGCTGAAACAACACCTATTGATGTGAATATGAAGAATCAATGGTTTCATTTACAAGGATTTGGCCATTTCAAACTGATGGACCTAAAAAAAGAGTTATGACCCTTCAAGATACAAATGAGAGTGAATAGAAGTGTTAAAGTGTAGTCATAGGAGTTCAATCTCTACCAACTTTGAGATGTTCAAGCGATTGAGCCATTGTTTGCTTTCTATTGGGTTTAAGTGATGTAACTTCATAACAGGCTTTGATTCAGCCTTTTAGTACTCTTGATAACGTGATTAAGTATGCTCTGAAGGTGTAGATACAAGTCAAAGTAAGAAACAAGTATTATAGCTTATATCATCTTTTGGTTAGTTATTAGAATCTCATAGGAGTTTCAAATGGTAATTGTTAGAATCTCATAGAAGACACATCTGGAGGCTGAAACAACACCTATTGATGTGAATATGAAGAATAAATTGTTTCATTTACAAGGATTTGGCCATTTCAAGCTGATGGACCTAAAAAAGAGTTATGACCCTACAAGATACAAATAAGAGTCAATAGAAGTGTTAAAGTGTAGTCATAGGAGTTCAATCTCTACCAACAGCTTTGAGATGTTCAAGAGCGATTGAGCCATTGTTTGCTTTCTATTGGGTTTAAGTGATGTAACTTCATAACAGGCTTTGATTCAGCCTTTTAGTACTCTTGATAACGTGATTAAGCATGCTACGAAGGTGTAGATACAAGTCAAAGTAAGAAACAAGTATTATAGCTTATATCATCTTTTGGTTAGTTATTAGAATCTCATAGGAGTTTCAAATGGTAATTGTTAGAATCTCATAGAAGACACATCTGGAGGCTGAAACAACACCTATTGATGTGAATATGAAGAATAAATGGTTTCATTTACAAGGATTTGGCCATTTCAAGCTGATGGACCTAAAAAAAGAGTTATGACCCTTCAAGATACAAATAAGAGTGAATAGAAGTGTTAAAGTGTAGTCATAGGAGTTTAAGCTCTCCCAACATCTTTGAGATGTTCAAGAGCAATTGAGCCATTGTTTGCTTTCTATTGGGTTTAAGTGATGTAACTTCATAACAGGCTTTGATTCAGCCTTTTAGTACTCTTGATAACGTGATTAAGCATGCTACGAAGGTGTAGATACAAGTGAAAGTAAGAAATAAGTATTATAGCTTATATCATCTTTTGGTTAATTATTAGAATCTCATAGGAGTTTCAAATGGTAATTGTTGGGAGTTGTAACAAGAAGACACATCTGGAGGCTGAAACAACACCTATTGATGTAAATATGAAGAATCAATGGTTTAATTTACAAGAATTTGGCCATTTCATGCTGATTGACCTAAAAAAGAGTTATGACCTTTCAAGATACAAATGAGAGTGAATCGAAGTGTTGAAGTGTAGTCATAGGAGTTTAATCTCTCCCAATAGCTTTGAGATGTTCGAGAGCCACTACTGAGAGCCATTGTTTGCTCTGTACTAGGTTTGAGTGATGAAACTTCATACAAAGCTTTGATTCAGCCTTTTATCACTTTTGATGACATGATAAAGCATGCTACCAAGGTGTAGATCCAATTCAAAGTAAGAAACAAGCATTATAGATTATACCAATGTTTGGTTAGTTCTTAGAATCTCATAAGAGTTTCTGATGATGAATACGGGGAGTGGTAGCAAGAATACTTATATGGATGTTTAAACAACACCTATTGATGTGAATATGAGGAATCAATGGTTTCACTAAAAGGATTTGGCCATTTCGAGCTGATAGACCTAAAAATAGAGTTATGACTCTTCAAGATACAAATGAGAGTGAACAGAATTGTTGAAGTGTACACATAGGAGTTTAATCTCGCCCAACAGCTTTGAGATGTTGAAGAGCCACTATCGAAAGCCATTGTTTGCTCTGTACTGGGTTTGAGTGATGAAACTTCATAAAAGGCTTTGATTCAGCCTTTTAGCACTCTTGATAACGTGATTAAGCATGCTACCAAGGTGTAGATCCAAGTCAAAGTAAGAAACAAGTATTATAGCTTATATCATCTTTTGGTTACTCATTACAATCTCATAGGAGTTTCAAATGGTAATTGTTGGGAGTTGTAACAAGAAGACACATCTGGAGGCTGAAACAACACCTATAGATGTGAATATGAAGAATCAATGGTTTCATTTACAAGGATTTGGCCATTTCAAGCTGATGGACCTAAAAAAAGAGTTATGACCCTTCAAGATACAAATGAGAGTGAATAAAAGTGTTAAAGTGTAGTCATAGGAGTTTAATCTCTTCCAACAGCTTTGAAATGTTCCAAAGCCACTACCGAGAGCCATTGTTTGCTCTCTACTGGGTTTGAGTGATGAAACTTTATAAAAAGCTTTGATTCAGCCTTTTAGTACTATTGATAACGTGATTAAGCATGCTACGAAGGTGTAGATACAAGTCAAAGTAAGAAACAAGTATTATAGCTTATATCATCTTTTGGTTAGTCATTAGAATCTCATAGGAGTTTCAAATGGTAATTGTTGGGAGTTGTAACAAGAAGACACATCTGGAGGCTGAAACAACACCTATTGATGTGAATATGAAGAATCAATGGTTTCATTTACAAGGATTTGGCCATTTCAAGCTGATGGACCTAAAAAAAGAGTTATGACCCTTCAAGATACAAATGAGAGTGAATAGAAGTGTTAAAGTGTAGTCATAGGAGTTTAATCTCTACCAACAGCTTTGAGATGTTCAAGAGCGATTGAGCCATTGTTTGCTTTCTATTGGGTTTAAGTGATGTAACTTCATAACAGGCTTTGATTCAGCCTTTTAGTACTCTTAATAACGTGATTAAGCGTGCTACGAAGGTGTAGATACAAGTGAAAGTAAGAAACAAGTATTATAGCTTATATCATCTTTTGGTTAGTTATTAGAATCTCATAGGAGTTTCAAATGGTAATTGTTGGGAGTTATAACAAGAAGACACATCTGGAGGCTGAAACAACACCTATTGATGTGAATATGAAGAATCAATGGTTTCATTTACAAGGATTTGGCCATTTCAAACTGATGGACCTAAAAAAAGAGTTATGACCCTTGAAGATACAAATGGGAGTGAATATAAGTGTTAAAGTGTAGTCATAGGAGTTCAATCTCTACCAACAGCTTTGAGATGTTCAAGAGCGATTGAGCCATTGTTTGCTTTCTATTGGGTTTAAGTGATGTAACTTCATAACTGGCTTTGATTCAGCCTTTTAGTACTCTTGATAACGTGATTAAGCATGCTACGAAGGTGTAGATACAAGTCAAAGTAAGAAACAAGTATTATAGCTTATATCATCTTTTGGTTAGTTATTAGAATCTCATAGGAGTTTCAAATGGTAATTGTTAGAATCTCATAGAAGACACATCTGGAGGCTGAAACAACACCTATTGATGTGAATATGAAGAATAAATGGTTTCATTTACAAGGATTTGGCCATTTCAAGCTGATGGACCTAAAAAAAGAGTTATGACCCTTCAAGATACAAATGAGAGTGAATAGAAGTGTTAAAGTGTAATCATAGGAGTTTAATCTCTACCAACAGCTTTGAGATGTTCAAGAGCAATTGAGCCATTGTTTGCTTTCTATTGGGTTTAAGTGATGTAACTTCATAACAGGCTTTGATTCAGCCTTTTAGTACTCTTAATAACGTGATGAAGCATGCTACCAAGGTGTAGATCCAAGTCAAAGTAAGAAACAAGCATTATAGCTTATATCATCTTTTGGTTAGTTATTAGAATCTCATAGGAGTTTCAAATGGTAATTGTTGGGAGTTGTAACAAGAAGACACATCTGGAGGCTGAAACAACACCTATTGATGTAAATATGAAGAATCAATGGTTTAATTTACAAGAATTTGGCCATTTCAAGCTGATGGACCTAAAAAAAGAGTTATGACCCTTCAAGATACAAATGAGAGTGAATAGAAGTGTTAAAGTGTAGTCATATGTGTTTAATCTCTCCCAACAGCTTTGAGATGTTCCAAAGCCACTACCGAGAGCCATTGTTTGCTCTCTACTGGGTTTGAGTGATGAAACTTTATAAAAAGCTTTGATTCAGCCTTTTAGTACTCTTGATAACGTGATTAAGCATGCTACGAAGGTGTAGATACAAGTCAAACTAAGAAACAAGTATTATAACTTATATTATCTTTTGGTTAGTCATTAGAATCTCATAAGAGTTTCTAATGATGAATACGGGGAGTGGTAGCAAGAATACTTATATGGATGTTTAAACAACACCTATTGATGTGAATATGAGGAATCAATGGTTTCACTAAAAGGATTTGGCCATTTCGAGCTGATGGACCTAAAAATAGAGTTATGACTCTTCAAGATACAAATGAGAGTGAACAGAATTGTTGAAGTGTACACATAGGAGTTTAATCTCGCCCAACAGCTTTGAGATGTTGAAGAGCCACTATCGAAAGCCCTTGTTTGCTCTGTACTGGGTTTGAGTGATGAAACTTCATAAAAGGCTTTGATTCAGCCTTTTAGCACTCTTGATAACGTGATGAAGCATGCTACCAAGGTGTAGATCCAAGTCAAAGTAAGAAACAAGCATTATAGCTTATATCATCTTTTGGTTAGTTATTAGAATCTCATAGGAGTTTCAAATGGTAATTGTTGGGAGTTGTAACAAGAAGACACATCTGGAGGCTGAAACAACACCTATTGATGTAAATATGAAGAATCAATGGTTTAATTTACAAGAATTTGGCCATTTCAAGCTGATGGACCTAAAAAAAGAGTTATGACCCTTCAAGATACAAATGAGAGTGAATAGAAGTGTTAAAGTGTAGTCATATGTGTTTAATCTCTCCCAACAGCTTTGAGATGTTCCAAAGCCACTACCGAGAGCCATTGTTTGCTCTCTACTGGGTTTGAGTGATGAAACTTTATAAAAAGCTTTGATTCAGCCTTTTAGTACTCTTGATAACGTGATTAAGCATGCTACGAAGGTGTAGATACAAGTCAAACTAAGAAACAAGTATTAAACTTATATTATCTTTTGGTTAGTCATTAGAATCTCATAAGAGTTTCTAATGATGAATACGGGGAGTGGTAGCAAGAATACTTATATGGATGTTTAAACAACACCTATTGATGTGAATATGAGGAATCAATGGTTTCACTAAAAGGATTTGGCCATTTCGAGCTGATAGACCTAAAAATAGAGTTATGACTCTTCAAGATACAAATGAGAGTGAACAGAATTGTTGAAGTGTACACATAGGAGTTTAATCTCGCCCAACAGCTTTGAGATGTTGAAGAGCCACTATCGAAAGCCATTGTTTGCTCTGTACTGGGTTTGAGTGACGAAACTTCATAAAAGGCTTTGATTCAGCCTTTTAGCACTCTTGATAACGTGATTAAGCATGCTACCAAGGTGTAGATTCCAAGTCAAAGTAAGAAACAAGTATTATAGCTTATATCATCTTTTGGTTAGTCATTAGAATCTCATAGGAGTTTCAAATGGTAATTGTTGAAAGTTGTAACAAGAAGACACATCTGGTGGCTGAAACAACACCTATTGATGTGAATATAAAGAATCAATGGTTTCGTTTACAAGGATTTGACCATTTTAAGCTGATGGACCTAAAACAAGAGTTATGACCCTTCAAGATACAAATGAGAGTGAATAGAAGTGTTAAAGTATAGTCATAGGAGTTTAATCTCTACCAACAGCTTTGAGCTGTTCAAGAGCGATCGAGCCATTGTTTGCTTTCTATTGGGTTTAAGTGATGTAACTTCATAACAGGCTTTGATTCAGCCTTTTAGTACTCTTGATAACGTGATTAAGCATGCTACAAAGGTGTAGATACAAGTGAAAGTAAGAAACAAGTATTATAGCTTATATCATCTTTTGGTTAGTTATTAGAATCTCATAGGAGTTTCAAATGGTAATTGTTGGGAGTTGTAACAAGAAAACACATCTGGAGGCTGAAACAACACCTATTGATGTGAATATGAAGAATCAATGGTTTCATTTACAAGGATTTGGCCATTTCAAACTGATGGACCTAAAAAAAGAGTTATGACCCTTCAAGATACAAATGAGAGTGAATAGAAGTGTTAAAGTGTAGTCATAGGAGTTCAATCTCTACCAACAGCTTTGAGATGTTCAAGAGCGATTGAGCCATTGTTTGCTTTCTATTGGGTTTAAGTGATGTAACTTCATAACAGGCTTTGATTCAGCCTTTTAGTACTCTTGATAACGTGATTAAGCATGCTACGAAGGTGTAGATACAAGTCAAAGTAAGAAACAAGTATTATAGCTTATATCATCTTTTGGTTAGTTATTAGAATCTCATAGGAGTTTCAAATGGTAATTGTTAGAATCTCATAGAAGACACATCTGGAGGCTGAAACAACACCTATTGATGTGAATATGAAGAATAAATGGTTTCATTTACAAGGATTTGGCCATTTCAAGCTGATGGACCTAAAAAAAGAGTTATGACCCTTCAAGATACAAATAAGAGTGAATAGAAGTGTTAAAGTGTAGTCATAGGAGTTTAAGCTCTCCCAACATCTTTGAGATGTTCAAGAGCAATTGAGCCATTGTTTGCTTTCTATTGGGTTTAAGTGATGTAACTTCATAACAGGCTTTGATTCAGCCTTTTAGTACTCTTGATAACGTGATTAAGCATGCTACGAAGGTGTAGATACAAGTGAAAGTAAGAAACAAGTATTATAGCTTATATCATCTTTTGGTTAGTTATTAGAATCTCATAGGAGTTTCAAATGGTAATTGTTGGGAGTTGTAACAAGAAGACACATCTGGAGGCTGAAACAACACCTATTGATGTAAATATGAAGAATCAATGGTTTAATTTACAAGAATTTGGCCATTTCATGCTGATTGACCTAAAAAAGAGTTATGACCTTTCAAGATACAAATGAGAGTGAATCGAAGTGTTGAAGTGTAGTCATAGGAGTTTAATCTCTCCCAATAGTTTTGAGATGTTCCAGAGCCACTACTGAGAGCCATTGTTTGCTCTGTACTAGGTTTGAGTGATGAAACTTCATACAAAGCTTTGATTCAGCCTTTTATCACTTTTGATGACATGATAAAGCATGCTACCAAGGTGTAGATCCAATTCAAAGTAAGAAACAAGCATTATAGATTATACCAATGTTTGGTTAGTTCTTAGAATCTCATAAGAGTTTCTAATGATGAATACGGGGAGTGGTAGCAAGAATACTTATATGGATGTTTAAACAACACCTATTGATGTGAATATGAAGAATCAATGGTTTCACTAACAAGGATTTGGCCATTTCGAGCTGATAGACCTAAAAATAGAGTTATGACTCTTCAAGATACAAATGAGAGTGAACAGAATTGTTGAAGTGTACACATAGGAGTTTAATCTCGCCCAACAGCTTTGAGATGTTGAAGAGCCACTATCGAAAGCCATTGTTTGCTCTGTACTGGGTTTGAGTGATGAAACTTCATAAAAGGCTTTGATTCAGCCTTTTAGCACTCTTGATAACGTGATTAAGCATGCTACCAAGGTGTAGATCCAAGTCAAAGTAAGAAACAAGTATTATAGCTTATATCATCTTTTGGTTAGTCATTAGAATCTCATAGGAGTTTCAAATGGTAATTGTTGGGAGTTGTAACAAGAAGACACATCTGGAGGCTGAAACAACACCTATTGATGTGAATATGAAGAATCAATGGTTTCATTTACAAGGATTTGGCCATTTCAAGCTGATGGACCTAAAAAAAGAGTTATGACCCTTCAAGATACAAATGAGAGTGAATAGAAGTGTTAATGTGTAGTCATAGGAGTTTAATCTCTCCCAACAGCTTTGAGATGTTCCAAAGCCACTACCGAGAGCCATTGTTTGCTCTCTACTGGGTTTGAGTGATGAAACTTTATAAAAAGCTTTGATTCAGCCTTTTAGTACTCTTGATAACGTGATTAAGCATGCTACGAAGGTGTAGATACAAGTCAAAGTAAGAAACAAGTATTATACCTTATATCATCTTTTGGTTAGTCATTAGAATCTCATAGGAGTTTCAAATGGTAATTGTTGGGAGTTGTAACAAGAAGACACATCTGGAGGCTGAAACAACACCTATTGATGTGAATATGAAGAATCAATGGTTTCATTTACAAGGATTTGACCATTTCAAGCTGATGGACCTAAAAAAAGAGTTATGACCCTTCAAGATACAAATGAGAGTGAATAGAAGTGTTAAAGTGTAGTCATAGGAGTTTAATCTTTACCAACAGCTTTGAGATGTTCAAGAGCGATTGAGCCATTGTTTGCTTTCTATTGGGTTTAAGTGATGTAACTTCATAATAGGCTTTGATTCAACCTTTTAGTACTCTTGATAACGTGATTAAGCATGCTACGAAGGTGTAGATACAAGTGAAAGTAAGAAACAAGTATTATAGCTTATATCATCTTTTGGTTAGTTATTAGAATCTCATAGGAGTTTCAAATGGTAATTGTTGGGAGTTGTAACAAGAAGACACATCTGGAGGCTGAAACAACACCTATTGATGTGAATATGAAGAATCAATGGTTTCATTTACAAGGATTTGGCCATTTCAAACTGATGGACCTAAAAAAAGAGTTATGACCCTTCAAGATACAAATGAGAGTGAATAGAAGTGTTAAAGTGTAGTCATAGGAGTTCAATCTCTACCAACAGCTTTGAGATGTTCAAGAGCGATTGAGCCATTGTTTGCTTTCTATTGGGTTTAAGTGATGTAACTTCATAACAGGCTTTGATTCAGCCTTTTAGTACTCTTGATAACGTGATTAAGCATGCTACGAAGGTGTAGATACAAGTCAAAGTAAGAAACAAGTATTATAGCTTATATCATCTTTTGGTTAGTTATTAGAATCTCATAGGAGTTTCAAATGGTAATTGTTAGAATCTCATAGAAGACACATCTGGAGGCTGAAACAACACCTATTGATGTGAATATGAAGAATAAATGGTTTCATTTACAAGGATTTGGCCATTTCAAGCTGATGGACCTAAAAAAAGAGTTATGACCCTCAAGATACAAATGAGAGTGAATAGAAGTGTTAAAGTGTAATCATAGGAGTTTAATCTCTACCAACAGCTTTGAGATGTTCAAGAGCAATTGAGCCATTGTTTGCTTTCTATTGGGTTTAAGTGATGTAACTTCATAACAGGCTTTGATTCAGCCTTTTAGTACTCTTGATAACGTGATGAAGCATGCTACCAAGGTGTAGATCCAAGTCAAAGTAAGAAACAAGCATTATAGATTATACCATAGTTTGGTTATGGATGCTTAAACAACACCTATTGATGTGAATATGAAGAATCAATGGTTTCACTAACAAGGATTTGCCTATTTCAAGATGATAGACCTTAAAATAGAGTTATGACTCTTCAAGATACCAATAAGAGTGAACAGAATTGTTGAAGTGTAGTCATAGGAGTTTAATCTCTCCCAACAGCTTTGAGATGTTCCAGAGCCACTACCGAGAGCCATGTGAGTTTCCTAGCAGACCTCTTATTCTGGAAGCTAGGATGTTGTGTCGAGTTTATTTATTCCATTTCTTATGGATTTCTCCGCTTATATTTTGGAGGTTTAGTCCAGCAATGTCTGTTGTTTTTTTTTTTTTTGAATATTATGTTAAATTATATTCAAGAAATCAACTTTTTTACCACAAATGTATCAGTTTTTGAAAGGGTAAAACAGAGCTCTATAAATTAAACATTAATGATGGTTGCCTCATTAAACCCAAATCAGGAAAATCCAATTGGGACAAAACCTGATTTGGGAAAAAGAGTATAAACCATCACCAATAGAGCAGAAAATTTTGAATTAAGATTCCTTAAAAGTGCTGAAAAAGTGGATGTCTGAATTTGCTGAGAGGCTGCTACATACGATTTAACTTCGAGAGGCAAACCAGAGCGGCATCCCCTCGTGGAACCGAGTATCACCTTGAGCTTTGATCGCTGATATCTGGTTCCTCACTTGCTTATCGATCCACTGAACTAGAGTATCAGAGCGATGAGGCTGCTCCCCATGTCTTCGAGCATTCCTTTCTCTCCAGATTGTGTATATTGATGCCTGAAAAACATAACGGACAAGATAATTCCATGTTGAATCAAGGTGAGGGTGAGAGATGAAACCTAGTATCGTCGACCAGTTGGTGGAGAACTGAGTTCCAAAGATGCCCTTGGCAATAGCTGCCCAGAGGCCTGAGTTGTATCTGCAGGTAAAGAACAGATGATCTCGAGTTTCCATAGTATTAGGGCAGAAAGCACACTGCCCAGAGGCACCAGCGTTCCAAGTGATCATACGGTCCCCGGTAGAAAGACGATTTAAAACTACTACCCAAGTACAAAAGGAGAATTTTGGAGAGGACCGAGAAAACCATATTCCTTTTCACCATGCAACCCCGAGAAAACCATATTCCTTCTGACCAATTATCCAACCAAAACGATGTTGTAGTTCCATTTCCAAGTTCCACCTTACATAGAGATTTGGCTACAGCTCTAGCTTTTAGGAGCTTCTTCCACATCCAAGAACCAAGGGTAGTAGTTTCATGAATAGCCCAGAATGTGCCGTGCTTGATCAAGTTTATCTGTATCCATTTGACCTACAGCGAAGGGCTGTGAGAAACTATCCTCCAAACCAGCTTTAGGACACTAACCTTGTTTACTTCTTTCAACGACCGAAGACCCAACCCTCCTTCACTCTTTGGTTTACAAAATTCATGCCAAGCAACCTTTGCACTGTTATTTGATAGGCCCGGACCAGACCAAAGGAACGAAGAACACAATTTATTTATCTCATCGATACATATTTTTGGGAGGCAGAAAGCACCCATCCAAAAGTTGATTACACTCCAAAGGACAGAGCTAATCAGATTCAACCTTCCTGCAAAGGACAGAAACTGAGTCGTCCAAGAACTAATTCTACTTCTAAGATGTTCCAGTAACGAAGAGTAATCTGAGGCGGCAAGGCACTTAGTGACGAGAGGGAGCCCAAGATATCGCACTGGAAGCGTACTTGAGGCAAAATGTCTGTTGTTACTTATATTGATTTCATGATTCTCATTGGTTTAGGTTTCAATGAAAGATGGAGTGTAGATTTATTGGTGTTTTGTGTTAACACTGTTTTTTCCCCTGACGAGATTGATATTTATGATGCAGTCTTGTGATTTGAGCCGAAGCTGGAAGAGATAGAGGGGTGGCTAACTGACCCTTGAACTTACAGAATTTCATTGAAATCCATTTAGGGTCAAGAATCTACAAATCCAAACTTGGCTTCCCGTTTGCTTCATCTCAAAAGTAAAACAAGAAATTGAAGGAGATTGAAGCTTAGATTTTAACACATGAAACAAAATATGCATTATCTTTTAATTATGTATTGTATTTTAATTATGTACTGTACTGTCTTTTTGTATCATTGCCTTTCATATAATGAAACAAAAAATTAAATTTGTTTTTATTATATTAATTTTTAAACCAATAAATAGTAATTTAAATATAATTATTGGGAAAAATAATACTATAGATTGTTATTAATAAAATAAAATTAATAGAAATATAAATACTAATGAAAATAAAAATTGCTAAAAGTGAACAATTAATAACAATTTACAATTGCTATTGTAGAATATACAATTGCAGAGAAATAAATACTATATTAAATGAAGACACAATAGCAATGCCAAAAAACACTATCAAAAGTGACAGAGCTATTATCGCAGGCGATGTCAGAGCGCTGTCTACAACACTATGGTATCATTAGATAGCGTTTTTCCGATACTAAGAATACCCATTTTTCCTGTAGTGATAACTAAGTGAACTTATCGAACTTGTTAGAATTCTAGCATAGAATTTGTTATGGATTAATTGGATATCTATGTTCTAAGGATTAGCACTGCGGAAGTAGGTTAGGCTGGTTGTTGTGTTTCGAGTTCTAGAACTATACATAAATCTCTATTCCGGTTAGATTTCTATCAATCATCGAATCCCTGCGATTTTCCGAATCCATACTTTTTCTTTTAATTGTTTACATCTCAATGTTACTGCTTTTATATTCTGTTTTATCGTGACAACAGAAATTCCCATATTTTATTCTAGCTCTGTTTAAGCATCATAAGTCTAAAGTACACTCTAGTACTTGTGAATTTGTTCCCGTATTTACTACCACAAATTTAACCTTGCATTTGTGGTTTAGTTTACCGGGTTACAATGATAATAGGGATTTTGCAAGAAAACTAGATTAGCAACACTAGGATTGTAGATTTCGTTTTAAATCTAAGCTATATTATGGTGGTGTTTTTAGAAACCAGAATCAAACTCAAATAAAGCGAAAATACTAAAAAAAAGATTTGAAATCAATAAGATAAAAGCAATGAGTCTAGGGAATGATATTGATTAAGATGAAATGATGAATGTATGATGATGCAAGAACACATGAAGAACAATGTCTTAGGCTAAAGAATCATTAAGTAAACTAATCAATTCTCATGGAATTAGTCTCTACACTAATCAATGAATCATCAACAACTCTCATTGCCAATTCAAATGACTAATGAGCATTAACAAGTTCTAATTCAACCACTAATCACCCTAATCAACTACTATCATAGGCTAGGCATGAAAAGCACATTTAAGTTTCAATCAAACATTTTAACAAACACCTTGTGGGCATGAAAATGTAAATGATCCAGACTAACAATATCTTGCCTAATCTAGCATTATTAGCAACCTAAATGAAATACTAACATATAATCTAGCCCTAAACATCATCAACAATTCATCAATCATCTTAATTACAAAACCCTAAACTCATTTAAAAGAATACTTCCTCATAGCTATGAAAACACGAATCAATTGGTTTGATTGACGCATAATCACAATTATAAGAAGAATAGATGAAAGATTTAAGAAGATAAGAAGATTTGATACTTTGAATCAAGAGATCTCATACAAAGGCTCTTAAAAGGCTAAACAAAATGTCATAAACAAAGCATACCTTTCTAATTAGGTGATTTAGGGTATTTATGGTTCAAAAGAAAGAAAAATAAAAAGTCAACACGAAATAGAAAAGTTAACAAAAGTGTAAAACTCGGGGTGACTATCGACCTAGTCAATAGAAACTTGTCAGGTCGATAGGGTGATCGATTGATTTTTTAGGTCGTTTTTCAGCTTTGTATCGACGTGGTAACGTCGATAGGCTCTGGTCAATAAGAAGTGGTCGATATGATCTAATTCAGCCATATCTCTCTAACCACAGCTCGGATTGGATCCAAATCACTCAAGTAAAAAGCTAACTCGATTCTCTACACGGAGCTAGATCACAACAGAGTGCCTTCATATTTGTTGATCTTTGAGGCACTTTGGAATGGTTCTAAAACAACATTTTTTCCTTTTGATCCATTTAACTCCATTTGATTCCCCATCCAAGCTTCGAGTCCCAAAACTCCTAAAAAGACTCAAAATACTATGCAAATGCAATAAATGAAGCTATATGCTCCTAACATGTGAAACATTAAAGTAAAGACTAAAATGCTTATTTACAACTTAAAGTGATGTGAAATGGAACAAAATGTGATAGAAATGAATGTTAAAATCATGTAAAAACATACATATCAATTTCCCCAAACTTGCTTCTTGCTTGTCCGCAAGCAAACAACAAGAATCAAACAGGAGAAAAGTTTGAAGGCGGGGATTGATGCGATCCTCCCAAGGATTCGACACTTTCGAGTTGTGGAAATGGATAGTTGGATAGAGGGGTAAAACGAAATGAAAAGGATAGTTGGATAGAGAATGGGTCGAATGGTCGCACAGGAGTTGCGGAAGACTCCTGATATGCCTCAATGTCTCCTAGGATATGACACACCTAGACGAGACAAGGTTTGATTGTTGGATATTACACACCAAGCAATCGGATAGTTCTAAAGAACTGAAGAGAATCACTCTCAAGGTTTTTATAAAAAAAAGGTTGATAAGTTGTTCTTCTCCATAGAGATTACACGAATTATATAGCAAAGGAAACTTCAGAACTAAGCCAAGCAACAATAAATGGTCTTGGAATTAAAAGAAAATAAAAGAAACAAAATATCTATAAGTGAAATGGACTCCTGAACTTCTTTGGCCGAGATGTACTCTTGCTGGGGCTTACTGGGCTTGCTGGGCTTGGTAGAAATACCTCCTGGATGCCAAACATAAGTCTGGAAGCTTGCAAACCAATTGGGTCTAGAACTCTTCAAGTTTTGAACCAGATTGACCCATCTTCGCAAATGGAGTGTATCTTTCTCATCCGATGGAATTTCCTTCTTTTCTTGGGCTTGTTGGAAACCTAAGAGATCCAATAAGATTCTCCAATTTGTTTTACGTCGAGATCGTACCTGAGTTGGGCTGTGCATCATAATCTTTGGCTCAGTCGCGCAATGGGGCCTGAAGCAGATCCATTGAATTGTAAAATTCATATCTCCCAAGTCTGAATCGGCGTTGTTGTGATTCCAATTTTCCCAGATCCTCTGATGATTCAAGATTCCAGAATAATTTGTTTCATAGCTTGATTCCTTCTGGTTTGGATGGAAATAATTATTCAACGCACGTATGTCTGAATCGCGTAGGCTGGGAATCACTTGACTTGGAAGTTGAATAACTTCTTCACCTAAACTCGGATTGGACTGATTCAACTTCGATATGAACCTCTGATGAGTTGAAATTATAGTCCAAGTGGTTGTTGAAATGGGAAAATTTAGCTTGGACTTCATTTGGTCTGAACAAGGCACGTGGGTTTTCTTGGGTGGTAGGAGAATCACATCATACTCCTCCTCTTGAAAAAGTTTCGTCCTCGAAACTGTACAATCCTGAGCTAGGAAGTGTTGATACAAGTCTGGTGGCCTCTCCTTGATTAGCATGGGAAAAAGGACTCCAGGGGGTTTACCTTTTACTTGAATGTGCCATGTCGTATGAAATAACTTCTCCCATTGCACATTCCTTTCCCTTTGGGCTGGCGTATTCGGAGATGGCTTTCCTACCAACAATTCCCACATTGCAGCACCGTCTTCACTATTGTTCTCTTGTTCATTGGTTTTAGTTTGCTCACACCATGAGGTTCTTGCAACCAATAAATTTCCCTTGGTAACAACCTCTTCACAATTTTCGTCCAATGATGGAATATAAGTAGATTCAATTTCCCCTTCAGTTTGGTGGTGGCATGGTGTCACCGGTTCAGCTCCTTTGAGAATCTCCTTGGATAAGATGGCTTCCTCATTCTTTGACTCAAGCAACAACTGATCTTGGTAGATCTTCTTTTTCTCCGATGATGACAATGAATCAAAAACTACTTGGGCTTCTTTTGGTTCTATTTCTCCTTTATCTCGAGCCTTTGAAGTACTAACCTTGGCCTTCCCTTTAGCTACTGGATTTTCGGTGTAAGACTTAAAGAACGCCTTTGGTTTTGAAATAGGCTGCTCTTCCCATATTTGTCTAAGTCTCCTTTGGTTGTCTTGAGATGACTTATCATCACGATGGTAGTAATAAGTTGCCTCCTCATCTCTTGGTTGCCTCAGGTAGTTTATCTCTCTTCTTAGAGGACTCTCTTGTGATCTCCTTTGAACTTTTTCTGGTTTACTCTTTTTCAATAAACCGAAAGACATCTCTTTTTTTTTCTCTTAATCTCACAAAATATTTCTCTGTAATCTCTCAAGAAATCTTTCTCAACAGTTTGTATAGAACAACACCAGCCAAATCGATGGTAATTCCAACAGTCCACAAAAAAAGAAAATGAAGAATTGAGATAGATAGCAAAGAAATTTTGTGTTTTCCCAAGCAAACAAAAGAGATTTGATAGACTAAAATCTGGAAAATGATAGAACAAATGAAGATCAAAGTTTTCCTGTTTTCTCAGCAACAAACAATTTTTGTTTTTTTTTTTTGAATAAAAACGTAACTGATCGGATAGGGAGTTGATCAGTCACTTTTGAGTGTGTAGAATTTTTTTTTTTTTTTTTTTGACTGAAGATCGGACTAGATCTTTAGGATAGAAGAAAAAAAAGATTGAAAAGAGTTTTAGGAACGGTGGGAAGGTGAGAAGATGATAGAAAATAGATACAAACTCGAAAATGTGCTCTGATACCAAATGATGCGATCCTACCAAGGATTCGACACTTTCGAGTTGTGGAAATGGATAGTTGGATAGAGGGGTAAAACGAAATGAAAAGGATAGTTGGATAGAGAATGGATCGAATGGTCGCACAGGAGTTGCGGAAGACTCCTGATATGCCTCAATGTCTCTTAGGATATGACACACCTAGACGAGACAAGGTTTGATTGTTGGATATTACACACCAAACAATCGGATAGTTCTAAAGAACTGAAGATAATCACTCTCAAGGTTTTTATAAAAAAAAAGGTTGATAAGTTGTTCTTCTCCATAGAGATTACACGAATTATATAGCAAAGGAAACTTCAGAACTAAGCCAAGCAACAATAAATGGTCTTGGAATTAAAAGAAAATAAAAGAAACAAAATATCTATAAGTGAAATGGACTCCTGAACTTCTTTGGCCGAGATGTACTCTTGCTGGGGCTTACTGGGCTTGCTGAGCTTGGTAGAAATACCTCCTGGATGCCAAACATAAGTCTGGAAGTTTGCAAACCAATTGGGTCTAGAACTCTTCAAGTTTTGAACCAGATTGACCCATCTTCGCAAATGGAGTGTATCTTTCTCATCCGATGGAATTTCCTTCTTTTCTTGGGCTTGTTGGAAACCTAAGAGATCCAATAAGATTCTCCAATTTGTTTTACGTCGAGATCGTACCTGAGTTGGGCTGTGCATCATAATTTTTGGCTCAGTCGTGCAATATGGCCTGAAACAGATCCATTGAATTGTAAAATTCATATCTCCCAAGTCTGAACCGGCGTTGTTGTGATTCCAATTTTCTCAGATCCTCTGATGATTCAAGATTCCAGAATATTTTGTTTCATAGCTTGATTCCTTCTGGTTTGGTTGGAAATAATTATTCAACGCACGTATGTCTGAATCGCGTAAGCTGGGAATCACTTGACTTGGAAGTTGAATAACTTCTTCACCTAAACTCGGATTGGACTGATTCAACTTCGATATGAACCTCTGATGAGTTGAAATTATAGTCCAAGTGGTTGTTGAAATGGGAAAATTTAGCTTGGACTTCATTTGGTCTGAACAAGGCACGTGGGTTTTCTTGGGTGGTAGGAGAATCGCATCAGGGATTCATAACCATGAGAAAGTTCACCAAGCCACCAACACCATGCAACCAAGATAATAAATTAAGCAAAAGCATCAAGCAATATAAGTCCGAACCTCCAATCAACTGTCCTCTTTACACTTATCGCAACTCCTAATTTCTTATTCTAAGATAGAACTCAAAGATCTCCACAAGGAATTATGCAAACAACTCTTTAACATTCAAGTAAGCGTAATAGCGTGCAGTGTCGCTTAGAGATTGTCAATCGCTCTCAATCGGTTTAGGGTAAAGCCATTTAGAGGTGGTTCATCACAACTGTAGGGTTTCTCTCAAGCAAATAAGGAATGTTGAAATTAGACAAAAACTATCTAAGAAAGAAAACAATTTATGCATACAAGTTCAACCTCTATTGTTCTACCCAATCTCAGACTCCAAACATCAAATCCTCATTTTCATTCTCATTTTTAGAGGCATATCTCTACTAACTTTTCTATTTTCTTCATTGACTCACCTCAAACTCTCTTTTCACAATCCTCTAAGGAAATCCCTTCTCTTATTACACTATGACTATATTCATCTCTTTTCTATTCTCCTTGGCTTCCTCATTCTTTTCTCTTTTTTCTTTTTTTTTTCTTTTTTTTATATTCATTCTTTTCACAAAAAAATTTCTTTTTTTAAGGAAGCATCAAGGTACATTTCATAGCTTAGAGTGTAGACTATATTTCCACATTTGGATTCCCTTAGAGTTTTACTTCTTCCCTTCACTTTCTTTTCATTCCTCAATCACCAAGTATAAACCACTTAACAACTCTATTCATTTTACCAATTCCGCGCCTAGATGCTAGCCGTTAATGTTCCAGCTCCTACTAATAGAGGTTAAGCATTGTCGTCTCCAATACTCTCAAGATTTTGTCCATGTTAACATTATCAAAAAAAAGCCTCACACAATAAAGAATAGTATTGGTCAGAACAAAAGCTTTGGGTTTATGGTGTGGGAGTATCCTAATGGTGAGGATAGCTACTTGAGTTAACAAAGGGTGGCAAAATGAATAATATAACTCATGTATTTTAAAGTGACCATGAAAGCGCATTTTGAGCCACTAAGTGAGATAATTAAGTCCAAATTACGTTCCACTTAGATAGAGTTGAAAGCAAGCTAGCAAGTTTTAATCATGAGACTATCATTCAAGTTGACGAGATCAAAGAGTAAAGATTCAAGCCTTTCAAGACCAATGAAGCACTACAAGAGTATTATCAAGGTGATCATGTCTTAAGCTAAAAACTTATCATGGTGAATTTAAATCATTATTCCCTATGCAAATGCAAACTTAAATGCTTCTAGACTCGATCTTAATATGCAAATGACACTATATGCTTCTTTTGTGCTTTTAAAAGTTTTAGGATTTTTCAATGCACGTAAGTGTATGCATGAAACTTAAGTATGCAAAAAGGAAGATATGAACACAAAAAATGACATTAGAAGATGGGTCTCTCCCCCAAACTTACTTCACACCATCTCGGTGTGAAATAAAACTCAAGAAAGAGACCATAAACACACAAAATCAAAAACAAAAATTCAACAAGAGAGAATAATGGTATATACAAGGGAAATAGAGAGCCATACCTTGCCCTAGTCGGGAACCTTAGGGAGATTAGGAGATAGTGGGATCAAAGGAATCCATTGTGTTGGGGAGGATGGTGAAGCATGAGTAGCAAAGAATTTGGGTGGAAAAGACTTTGTGAGGAGTTCTTGGAGCTTGTTCACCACTGGCAACAAATGCTAGTTGGATGGGAAGGAGGGTAGCTTGTTTCTTCTTGCTTTTCTTTTTCTTCTTTTTCTTCTTTTTCTGCTTTTACCATTCCTTACCTTAATAGATTCTCTCATGCTTTGCTCAATCTCATTCTCTATAGTGGTAGAGAAGAGAGAGTCCAAGCAAGCTCCATCTAGTGCTAAAGCATCTTCAAAATTACCATAACCCAAAGCATCCTCATCATGAAATGTTTTCTTCTTCTTGCAAGCTATTGGGGGTGAAGCTAAATCATTTCTTGAATCCATGCCAACATCTTTGACCTTTGATTCATGTTTGGGGTCTCCAATTGATCTATTTAAACCATTGGGACTTTATTTCTCATCAATCTCAACATCAACAATTGGTGATATAACACAACACAAATCCTTTAGTTTGTCTTTTGACAAAGAGAGTTGGACCAATTTGGATTTTATGGTTTCTATATGTGAGGCTAATTGCTCAATCTTCAAGTTCAACTCATCACATATGTCATCCATCTTCCTAGCAATCGCTCCTAACTTTGCATCAATCTCAATAGTACCCACTTGTTGACCTTCTATGACTTGATTAAATAGCTTTCTTGTTTCTTCATCTTGGGTAGATACTTGAGAACCTCTAAAGTATCCTTGTTGATGTCTTTGAACTTCATTATGAGACCATTGATGGACAAGTAGCTCTCCTTGTTCTACGGTGAGGTTTGCAAATCTCCATTTGCTAGCCGCATCCAATATCAATTTAAGCTCATCATGAACTCCCCAATATAAAATACTAAGGATGGCTTGCTTGTTGAATCTACGATGAGGGCAATCTCGAGTATATCCCTTAAGTCTTTCCCATGCTTCATGAAAAATTTCATGAATTCCTTGTTTGAAGCTCAAGATGTCCCTCCTAAATTGGAATTTTTTTTCTTAGAGTAGTTTCTTAGAAGGAAAATCTTCTTGAAATCATCCCAAGAATTTACCAAATGAGATGGTATAGCTGTCTCTCATTTGCTTGCTTTTTGTCCAAGAGAAAATGGGAACAACATAAGCATGATACTATCTTCGGACACACCACCAATCCTAAACGTGCTACACAACCTCTGAAAGGAGTCCAAATGATCATAGGGATTCTCCATTGCTAGCCCCAAGAACTGAGAACCTTGAATCAATCTAATCAAACTTCTCTTGATCTCATAAGCATTGGCTTATATTGGGGGAGGTTTTATTCCATATCTCGATTCATGATAATGAGGAGCCTCAAAGCTTCCTATTGCTGATGTGCTCTTTTGATCATTTATCAGGCTTGATCTTGATGCTTGAGGTTGTACAGCTTGAGGATTGCTTCTTTGAGTTTCTATGTCCAACCCCTCAAATGATGTTGTATCTCTACCTCTCTTCTTTTTGTTTGGGTATCTTCTAAAGCATAAGAAAATCAATGAAGACAAGTTAGTAACTATAAACCAAAGAAAATTCATCATCTCAACTAGATGTATGAATTGAATCATATGCACAAAAAGTTAAATAAAACAAAAATTAAAATCTTAGTCTTGAAAGAAAATCAAATCCTAATGGCTATTGCTAGTTTTTCCGGCAACAGCACCAATTTGATAATAGGGATTTTGCAATCCAAGGTTATCAAATAACCTTATATGCTATTGAGCATAAAAGGTATCGATTCTCAAAAAAACTAGATTAGCAACACTAGGATTGTAGATTTCGTTTTAAATCTAAGCTATATTATGGGTGGTGTTTTTAGAAACCAAATTCAAACTCAAATAAAGCGAGAAATACTAAAAACAGATTTGAAATCAATAAGATAAAAGCAATGAGTCTAGGGAGTGATATTGATTAAGATGAAATGATGAATGTATGATGATGCAAGAACACATGAAGAACAATGTCTTAGGCTAAATAATCATTAACTAGACTAATCAATTCTCATGGAATTAGTCTCTACACTAATCAATGAATCATCAACAACTCTCATTGCCAATTCAAATGACTAATGAGCATTAACAACAAGCTCTAATTCAACCACTAATCACGCTAATCAACTACTATCATAGGCTAGGCATGAAAAGCACATTTAAGTTTCAATCAAACATTTTAACAAACACCTTGTGGGTATGAAAATGCAAATGATCTAGACTAACAATCTCTTGCCTAATCTAGCATTACTAGCAGCCTAAATGAAAGACTAACATATAATATAGCCCTAAACATCATCAACAATCCATTAATCATCTCAATTACTAAACCCTAAACTCATCTAAAAGAATACTCAGTCGTAGCTATGAAAACACAAATCAATTGGTTTGATTAATGCATAATCACAATTATGAAAAGAATTGTTGAAAGATTTACGAAGATAAGAAGATTTGATACTTTGAATCAAGAGATCTCACACAAAGACTCTTCAGAGGCTAAACAAAATCTCATAAACAAAGCATACCTTTCTAATTAGGTTTTTGAGGGTATTTATAGTCCAAAAGAAAGAAAATTAAAAATTCAACACGAAATAGAAAAGTCAACAAAAGTGTAAAACTCGTGGTGACTATCTACCTGGTCAATAGAAACTGGTCAGGTCGATTGGGTGATCGATAGATTTTCCAGGTCGTTTTTCAGCTTTGTATCGATGTGGTGATGTCCATAGGCCCTGGTCGATAGGAAGAGATCAGGAGGATCTAATTCAGCCATATCTCTCTAACCACAGCTCAGATTGGCTCCAAATTACCTCCAGTAGAAAGCCAACTTGATTCTCTATAAGTTTCATGAAGAGCTTAAGAGCTAGATCACAACAGAGTGCCTTCATATGTGTTGATATTTGAGACACTTTGGAATGGTTCTAAAACAGCATTTTTTTCTTTTGATACATTTAACTCCATTTGATTCCTCATCCAAGCTTCAAGTCCCAAAACACCTAAAAAGATGCGAAATACTATGCAAATGCAATAAATGAAGCTATATGATCCTAACATGTGAAACATGTAAACTAAAGACTAAAATGCTTATTTACAACTTAAAGTGATGTGAAATGGAACAAAATGTGATGGAAATAAATTTTAAACTCATGCGAAAAAACATGCATATCATTAAAATTCGAGACATTATCTATAATGGAAAACAAAAAATTTATTTGTAAGACACCGAGAGTGGCTGTAAACAAAAATTCACACTTGATTATTTAGTGGATGTTTGTAAGGATCGGTCCTTGCACGAGACGTACTCTCTAGTTGTAGAGGTGTTCGTTAAATTTTTGTGTGTTGATGAGTTCTTTAATGTTTAACAAACCTAAAATAATCAGAAGAAAATACTTAACAAGTGGTATCAGAGCATCTTGGTTCTGTAATTCCTAAAGAGATCCAAAAAGAGTTGTGTATGGTTATAGTTTCTGCCTGAAACAAAATAATCATGGACGCAAACTCAAGAAGGTTTAAGGTGGAGAATTTTTGAAATAGACTTTTAGAATTCTTGAAGTCGTCTAAAATTTTTAGCATATTCTCGTTTGCTTTTACACCCATATCACAACCCAATTAGTTTTGGCATATTTAGAGTTTAATTAGGAGCCCATTAGCTGTTTGTAAATCCTAGGGCAAGTCAATACAAATAGAATTCAGACCCTAATTAGAAACTCGAGATATAAGTTAGAGAGAGAGAGAGCAAATAAGAACCCTAGCTAGCAGCCCAGCCCTCCGCCGTCTAGGCTTCATTGCCGGCCTCCGTGCGCCTTGGTTTGCGTGTGGTTTGTCATGTTGCTTTGTGCTGTAGTAAAATCCATCTAGTTTCATAGTTTCGGTAAGCTCTATAATCCTAAACTCCAAGTTATGTATGTAGAAACCCAAGAATTAGGTGTCTGAATGGATTTTTGATCATTGTTGTTAAAACTATCTAGTTATCTTCAAAGATGATAGAAAATGAGATGATAGGGACATGAAAAAGTTACAAAAAGGAACTCAAGCAGCAAAGGTTTGGAAACCCTACCCAGGGACTGCATGATGCGGTAAGCTCAAGATGTGATTCATGGATCCTCTAGTGCTTTTAGATTAATCATTTTCTTCTGAGGGAAATGTGGGTGTTAGGAGTCTAGATTGTGTGATGCATTAGGGTTATATTTATGATATGTGAGAAGCTCTGCAGGTGGAGATAACTCTTACTGTAGAGTAGATCAAGCTGGTCAGTATGTAGGTCTGGCTAAGCCAGGATGCAGCTCTTTATCCAGTCGACTGACCACAATTCGGCTTAAGCCGAGTTGATCTTAATTATTTCTTTGTTTGCTACGTTCATATAATTTGATTGGGATTGTATTGCATGAGTTAGAAAGGAACAGTATAAATTGGAAACTGAAGTGCATGAGAACATTAGGTTGTTGGATTCCATGAGGAATATAGAAAACTATGACTTTATGTTATCATAGTAGTGTATGGAGATGTAGATGTATATTATGATCATGTGGGAGAAAGGAGTAATTATCATTAAGTAAACCTTCAAACCGTTTACTGATATCTCCTTCTATGTATGCAGGGTTAGGTCTGAAGGAGTTATGTATGCAATGAATGGTTATATGTGAGAGTTTTGCGTGAAAAGAGTGATTTTGATTTGGTTTTGATTTCTTGTTCGCCCTATGTGGCAGGACCCAGAAGCAGCCGACACCATGTCCACCCAAGGGTTTGAATAATAAGTGTCACAGTATTTCATACAATTACAAAATTACCGTCGGATTCGAACAAGGCGTCACTTTAAAGAGGTTCTGGCTGGTCATTTGTTGGATGGACTTCAACGGGGCTTTCATACTTTAGTTTGGGAGACGACAAAAAAATGATCGCTAATGACTGTGAACGAGGTCATCATTCTCGCAAGAGACGCGCATAACAGGTTTGAACATTTCACAGGGGCACTTAAAATGCTACCCCGGGCTTTAAACCATATATGCATTTTGGCAAGAAAATTGAAGATTCAAATTCGGTATGAATATTGAGAGATTCTAAAAAGAGTCGATTAAAAATAGCCATTAAAAGTTAAATGACATTATGAATTAGCCACTTCCCTATCTTGGTTTGGAATTTGGCATTCCAGCATTTGTGAAATGACACTTTAATCCTTTATTTTAATGAGTATCTATTTTTTTTTTTTTGCATGAGTTTTTATAGACAAATGCATGCAATGTGTTTTGTCCATGAAACGATCATGTTTAGGTAGTTGATAGATTTTGTTTAGGTTCTATATTTATAATTTAGGGTTTATTTTTCTAATTTTACATGTTTTATGGATGCTCTACTATGTTACCTGAAGTTTTTGTTTGTCCATGTGTTTTTTTAGACAAATACATGAAATGTGTTTTGTCTACGAGACAATTCTTTTTGGGTAGTTAAGACATTATGTTTGGATTCTCTATTTGTAATTAGGGTTATTTGGCAAAGTAGTACATTTTTTAGAAAATAATTTAACATTTGGTACATTCACTATTCACAATTAAATAAACAAACACACACTACTCCCCTCTAATAGCTTTCCTCTAATAGCTTAAAATAGTATTTTATTGAAAATGACCAAAATACACTTAACAGTTTTATCTCATTCTTTTTAATATTTTTGTATACTGACTCGTCTCGTACAACGACTCGACTTGTACACCAAATCATATTGTACACCAAGTCTCTTTGTACACCAACTTGTCTCATACGTGGGTGTACATTATGTGTGGCGTAGAGCATAATGAACACCAAAATTTCTCCGTACACCAAATCGCTTTGTATGCTGATTCTCCATGTACACAAAAATAGGATATGAGATGGTGTACAAGATGCACAAGATCTTGATGTCCGATCTAGTACACCAAAATTAAATGTAAAATGGTGTACAAGATGGTGTACAAGAATTTTTTGTCACGTTGATGGTGTATAAAAGACGGTGTATAGAATCGGTATTCAAAGATGTTGTACATAACTGTTGTACAAAGTCGGAATATTAGATGATTTTTTATTGTACATTTATGCAAAATTGGTCTTGCTAGATTTACAAAAATATTTTAAAATATATTTTAAAAAATAAAATTTTGTTTTTATATTTTATTATGTTTGATTTATGAGATATATAAAGAAATAATTTTTGAAAAAAACAAGAGAGAAAGAAAGAGAAAAAAAAACGAAGAAAAAATAAAAAAAAGGATCAATGGCACATCCTGTAATTATGCAAATAAGTTTGGGAGAAAAATATAAATTCAACAGCTTGCTACAATAAAACTGTATTTTTCCACTAATTGTAAATAATATAATATCTTCTAACCTAGTTACTTTTGAAAAATGTACTATTCACCCAACTAACTCTTGTAAATAAATGTTTAGTTTTCATGTTTGAATTCTCTATTTATAGTTTAGTCCATGTGTTATTATGGAAAACTTTTATGCAAAATGATATAAAAACGTTATGCACAATGATTTTGAGTGAACAATAATAACCAATCACAAATTTTATGTGAATATTGAGTTTTGACAATACTCTTTTGTGAAATTAGTTAAGTTAATTGACTAAAAAAAAATTAAAATTAATAGTTAAATAGTTAACCATCAACCTATTAAAATCCAACCGTTTAACATATCAACCCATTTATCAATCACCTCATTTCACTTATCAATTCATTAGAATCGAAATTTTCAGCACATTAAAGTTTATGGATTATATTGGATTATATGGATGACGTATGCTTCATTTTGATTTTTGACACCCTTACCTGGAGAGTTAGAGCTATAAATTTATAAATTACATTGATATTGTCATATCTCTTCTTTTATTTATTTGGTTATTTTAATAACTTATAGGTGTCATCCACTGTGGTTATTTTAATAACTTAATAGATGTCATCCACTAACATATGCGGTGATAATAAATGTTTAAAAATCGATACTATATATATTTTTAATTTAATAGTATAATTAAGATATTGGTAAAGAGACTTTTTTATTCGTTCAGAGTACTCTAGGTATATGTTTATTATTCCATGTTAAAATATTTTCTGATTTTTGATGAATGATCTATGTTATTATATATATTATATATATATATTAAAATATTATATATATATTAAAATATTTTATTCTTTTTATTTAATATAATATATTTAATTTAAATTTTAAATAAATTTAATATATAGCTTTTTGCATCTTAAGAGCTATTTAAAATATCAAAATATGTTGGAATTTTTGTACTGATTATTCGCATAGGAAATTGGTATGTTTTATTTTAGATCAATATAAGATTGCAGAAATTCTTACGCAAAGATTGTATCTTGGATGGTTGGATCAGTAGCTCTTAAGATGAGTTCCGGGTGAATTAATTAGTTGAAAATGTTGATCAACAAAAGCAGCATTGGGTCGAGATTTGCAAGCCTTAAATTAAGATCGAAGCGTGCTTCGGTGTGGCAGCTTTTAAGTAACAAAGAAACAAAAGAAATGGAAACCTTAAAACTTTAGCATTCTTCCCTTGTTTATTTCTTTTTCATACTTTACCACTTTAGTTTCATAACCAATTTAAATAATATGGATTCGTTGTATATTCGTCCCCGTGCAAAGAGTAAGTGGATGCTTATGGTGCTTTTGTAATCATGTGTCACATTCCATATATACACTCTAGGAAAAATATAATTAAGGTAAAAAATAAGTCAATAAGTAGACGTTCTGAGATCTCGGGACTCTTGATCATACCAAAGACCAAACCACAGATCACTGCTAAGATACACAAATCTTGTGGATGGAACTATATTTGATTATCCGCAACTTGTTCAATTCTATGGGTTGTTGTAATGTGCCACCTCTTATTCAGGCGCAGCTAGAAGTAAGTTAGTTCAGCATCACGCCTTGTCTTAGTTATTGGCTCCTCATTGTCAGTTTAAACAAAAGATTATATATTCTTGTAAACAGATGGGGTTATATAATGAAGTTGAGCGCAAAAGCCTTTTGGAAGAAGAAACAGATTCCCCACAAACTAAAGCATCTTCTGGACGTTATCGAGAATGCAGAGCTAAAGCACCTAAGAACAGTGTGTCCCAGAGCTTTGAATTTTGATTGATTAACAACTTTTTTTTTTAAATCATTTAAATTTTCGTCCATATTTAATAAGAGAGAGAAATGATTTAATTTTTATTTATTTAATATTTAATATTTTAAATGTTAATTGTTTTTTACTTGTGTTTAGATATATGGATATAAGGTAACATACAAATACATTTTTGCTATTAATGAGATTTTTGTTTGTTCTTTATTTCAACAGCATTACATGTAATATTTTTAAAACTTAAATTTTACTTTCAAAATATGCTTCCCTTTTAATAGTATAAATAAAATAAATTAAACTAAGTAATATGGTATAATTAGATATCAATTCTTAGTATTTGAATTTTGATTGGTTAACAATTGTTTTTTTAAAAATCATCTAAATTTCTGTCCATATTTAATAAGAGAGAGAAATGAGTTTAATTTTTATTCATTTATTATTTCATATTTTAAAAAGAATTAATTGTGTTTACTTACATGGATATAAGGTAAGATACAAAGACATTTTTGACATTAATGAGATTTTTGTTGTGTTCTTTATTCCAGTAACATTACATGTAATATTTGTAGAACTTAAATGTTACTTTCAAAACACTCTTCACTTATCCCTACATCCACACAATCTTTATATCTAATAAAAAATAAATATTAAAAGATTTTAATAATATAGAAACTAACATTAGTTTCCTAAAATCTTCTATCCAATATAAACCAATATACTCGAAAAAATTTGAATCTCCGTACATCTTTATTTGATCTTATTTTTAAATTATTTTAAATTAATATATAATATATATAATTAATAAAATATTTCAATTTTTTTTACATATGTTGTGACTCAAATTTAAAAAAAGGACTTAAATTACTCAACTGATGAAGGAAACAATGTGTTTGTTCAATATCACATCTCGGCTAAGAAATTTTATAAAAAAACTTCAAATATTATCTTTATACTATTAAATTGAAGTACAAATAATTATCCATGTATCCAAACAACAAGTAGTTATACATGTGTCCAATCACTCCCATATTTAGTTGCTTTATTTTTCTTCTTTCTAAATAAATAATAAATTAATTCTCTATAATCATTTTCTTATCGAATATTGAAATTTTAATAGTATAAATTATCATTCTCCTATCATCTTTGTTTGATCTTATTTTTAAATTATTTTAAATTATTATATAATGCATACAATTAATAAAATTTTAGATTTTTTCTGCATATGTTGTAATTAATATTTTTTTAAACGGACATATATTACTCAATAGTGTATATTCAATGTTCCACATCTGTAGAAGTGTCAATCGGATCAGTGACCCTCGGGATAAGTACAAGTAGATCCACCATAAGGCGATGGACATAAAAATCGGGCATTATGGACAAACCCATAGTGGACTGGAGATTTAGGTGGATTTTTCCACGGATTAGGGGGTTGGCCCGCAGACTACCAATTTTTAATAAAAATAAATAAATTATATATATATAAATAAATAATTGTATATAGTTGATGAAATATAATTTATAGTATATTTGAAAATATAAAGAGTTTATATATATAATTAGAATATTTTGAAAAAGAGAATATTAAAAATATTTCTATATTAAAAAGTTGTTAATTTTAATTTTTAAAAATATTTTATTTATTTAAATTATAAGAATCAAATCTGTGGAGCAGCTCGCTAACCCATTGGAAATTGCAGAGTAGGCTTGGACATAAGAACTACTTACAACAACAACAAAATTGGTATATACATCAACTATCCAACAACCATAACACTTACATATAACTAAAAAACAAAAATTATAAAAAGTAAATGAACAAAATCTAGAAATCTATAAATTATCTGGAAAACTGAACACAAAATATTAGACAGTAAAATATAAATATTTGTTACAATGATTAAGAAAACATTAACCCTCGGTGTATCGCAGGTTCGATTCTAGTTTAGGTACTAAAAAAACAGTAGTAGCATATTTGCTAGCTAAATAATTATTTTCTAATGAGATTTTTTGTAATATGCGTCATGATCTATGGTTAATTTGCTATCAACATTGCTCAAATAATAATAGACTCCATAATATGAAAACTAAAATCAGAATGAGGAAGAAAAATATATCGTGTTGTAAGTCTATTATTCCTTGCATTATAGAATTAGTTATATTTTTATGGTTGTTAAAATCTTATGATTATTTTATATGTTTTGTAAAATATATATATATATATATAAATAAAGATACTTATATTTAGTTCATTAATATTTTAGTTGTATTATTAGGTATAATGTATTTATAATTTTTTGTACGATTGGTGTTATATATTATTCTGTATGTTAGTATTGTATTTTTTTAATTTGGGTAAGTAGATTTATAAGTTGTGTTATTTATTTAAATAATATATTCTACATTGATAATTGGTGCTAGCGTCCGGGTGTAATATTTTTAAAAATATTATTTATTATTATAAATCATATATGTTAATTAGTATGAGTACTTATCTATTTTATGGATTGCGTTTTGTTTCATTAATAAATAAATAAATAAAAAAACTAAACCTCGTTGTCTAAATAGATCCCATGAGGGTAAACCAGCTGTTGAGGAGGCTGGTCAGGCATGAATTTAACATATAAGGTGCGGGAGCAACTTTATAACATTTTGTGTGTGTTTTATTTCCTGTGTTGTAAATTTGGATATTATTTGTTCTTCCTTTATGAGGTATTCTTTAACAAATTATTGACGGTTAAATATAAGGGTATGGTGATAAAATAATATTATAAATATGAGAAGAAGAAGTTGTAGAGAAGAGACGTTTGATTTTCTTAAGTTGATATTGTGATGATTTCTCTAATTACAATCATGCTTATATATAATAGAGAAAAATTAATAAAACAGTATAACACTTGGTGGTCAAGGCAGCATATTTACCGGATGATACTCGAGATTTTGGACGTTTTATGGAGCTTGTTCGATGTTTGGTCCGAACACGGCTCCGTAATAGACCCAACAGAGAATCTCAAATTCTAGCCCGATCATGGCTATGTTTTCTTCAATCATTCTTCCCAAATTTCCTCATATCATTAGACATTGAATCTTGAGTTGATCCATCTAAACAATTGCAATATTATCCAAGATTCGCGAATTCGCAGTAGCGGATTGGTGATGGTGCGGTCGCAGTGAGGAACAGAAAAAATCTTTCGATTTGGACTTATTCTTTCAAGATTTTCCTTGATCATCACTCTCAAAGTACTCAATTCTCATTGGGTACCCGATTATAGGTCAGTTGACCGAGTATTTCTTAAAAATTCTCTTACCTTTGCGAATCTCGTAGCCGCGGAACGATGTCGGCTAGGATCATGATGTTGATAGATGGCCATCTTCGAATCTGAGCCTCTTTCTCTGAAATCTCTTCGATCAAAACTTCCTAATATCTCCCTTCTCAGTGAGTATCAAGTTGTAGCTCCTTTGATCGAGTGGATTTTAATATTCACTCTCCTTTGTGAATCATGAGATCGCAGATTGGTCGCGATGCTCAAAAGCTTATAATCCTCGAAACTTGAATCCTTCTTTCAAAAGTGTCTCGATCATTACTCTTGAAATACTCATATGATGTATAGTGTCCAATCCTTGGTCATTTGATCGAGTAAATTGGGATATTTTCACAAAGCACGGATGACTCGGTTGCGGCTTAGAACGGATGGAAGCAGCCTTGACTTGGTCTAATGCAAATGGATGGTGTTGGGAAATGGTGCATGACTCCTCAGGGTTGTGTTGCCAGCTTTGGGAAGCTCCATAAGACTCAGAAGTGTATCAATCAACAATACTTCTCGAAGGTCCTCAAGAACCTCGAAACCTCGGTCATAGGGTCTCGTGACCGGGGGTCTGGCTTTATTGGGACCTTGTCACGGCCCTCCGTGACCTAGGTTTGGCTTCATATTTTCGTGCTTCAAGTTGGAGATGAGGTTTGCTTGGTGGGGACTTTCAACATTGATTTCAATGACATTATCAGTTTGTTGCCTTCCACATACATCGGCCAAACGAACTTGACCAAACTTGGGATTCTTCTTGCAACCTTGAAACGAACCTCTGGATGTTGCCACCCTCAGACCTCGGTCACAAGCCCTCGTGACCGAGTCTTGCCCTTCTTGGGACCTTGGTCACAGGCCTCTGTGACCTAGATCGTCTCCAACTCAACTTTTTCTCTTTTTTTGATTTTCTGTTTTCTTCTTTTGTATTTTCTTTTCGTTTTTATGTGAATCCTGAAATAAAACATAGAAATATCAAAAGCAAAAGGAAATCTAAACTAAAAAGGAAAAGAAAAGTTACAAGTGGTTTGCCTCCCACTAAGCGCGCTTGTTTAAAATCTTTGCCTAGACTTTGGTTCTTCTCCTATGTGAGGTGAGTAGAGTTCTCTGTCATTAGAAAAAGTCTCTTAGTCCTTTCAAGCTTTGGTGGCTTCCTTTTGAGATCACCTTTTTCCTTGTTCTCCATGGCACTGTATCAAGCAACACAGGAGGATAAGTTTTTAACCTTCTTATCTATGTTTCTATCAAACTGGTTTTGAGCTGCCTTGTGTGCTTGGTGATGAGGAGGTCGTAGAGGCCAATGGAGAGGTATCGGAACGGTCCTTGACCTTCATAAATGATGTGAGGTGATGGAGAAGGTCGTGCTCCACAGTTAGCATGCTCGGGAGTTACTCTTCGACGTTGAAATCGCCTAAAGATAATGTTTTCAACGATTTCTTCTTGCGGGGTCCTTGTAGCCGTACAAGGGTAAGCATCAGTGGATTTACTTTCATATTCTCCTTCTTGGGGACCCTTCTGCAGAAAATACTCAAACTCCTTGATGTTCACCTCGTTTTGTTCCTCCTCTCCTTTAAGCTTATCTTCCATATTTGCTTCAAAGCTTTCTTCTTTTCCAACTACTTTGCGTTCGAGTTTTCTTAGGGGCTGGGAGTTTTCTTGACATGTGATGGCACTACATAGCTCAATATACCACGAATCTCCTTTTCCCTTAGAGCCAAGGTGTTGGTCTTCTTTTTCATCAAGGAAGTGATGTTCATCGCCCCTTTCTTCTCCTAGTTGAAAGAGGACTTCACTTTGGTCATGGAGGTTCACTTCTCTTAGCTTTTCCGAGTGATCTTCTAAGTTTCCTGTAGGTATGACAACCTTTTTCTATAGAGCATCAGTAGGAAAATAAGGATACTCACCACTGTTTTTGAAAAAAATTTCATGTTGACTCCCATTAGCTCCTTTTACTTGATATGCTTCTCTTTGACCATAAATCCTTCTTTCCTTGTGTTCTTCTTCTTGATCTTCTTGCACAAACCTAGATGGACGTGGTGCTTGATAATCTTCCAGAACTTGGTGCTGAGGAGAAGAAAAAATAGTATCTTGGCCCTCATTAGACAAAGGAGGACTCCAAGAAGTGACTGGTGTCGGTTTCCAATCAATGTTTTCACCATCTTGTGGCGACTGAGCCAATGGGCTAGGATTGCCCTGGTCTTGGGTTGCTTCTTGAGGTCCTGGCTGCCCAATAGTGTTGATTTCAAGAGAATCCATGATGCACAAAACTTCATCTGTCTCATTATTTTCTTCTACATACAAGAGATTTTCAGCATTTTCTTCTCTTATCCATTCAATGGGCTTCTCTGGGTCAGTGAGCTGTTGTTGTTGAACTTCAGGTTCTTCTTCTTCTTCATAAGTGATGCTCGCTTTTTCATCCTTCCATTTGGTGTATTCATTAGGATCGAAGAATCCATGTTCCAAGGCCTCTACCTTCAGTTCAAAACTACCGTCCATGGCCTCGATGGCTGATACTATATTCATGATCATGGCTTCGTGGTGTTGAGCATACTCCTTCTGGTTCAGCAGCTCGTTGTTAAGCTCATCAGCACGCTTAATGTGGCAAGCGATATCAGAGATTTTTGTATCAAAATCAATTTCCATCTTCGAGAAGTTAGGATTGAGTCTTTCCATGAACTTCTGCTTCTCCGAGGCAAGTTATTGCATTAAGCTCCTTGACCTCGTCATTAGTGTGCATGCTCCCTGAAGTGAATGGTTCATAAGTATTGATGCTCATAACTTCATGTGAATCAAAGTTTTGATCCATAGAATGGTAGAACTGATCCAATTAGTGTGGACTGAATGAATGAGCTGCTCCATTGCGATGTTAATGAGGTGGTATCATTGGGCGATCTCCAGAGGATCGAGAGTGTGATGAACATCCAAAGTGCCTCATCAATGATATACCACGAGATGGCTGAGAGTAGTCGTGGTAAGCTCCAGATAGTGAGCTAGAGAATGGTCTGGAGGAGTGTCCATCCATGGTGTTGTGGTGCACCAACTACTGCGCAAGAGTAAGGTGGTGAAACTTCTTCGGGAGAGCGTCGAAGTCCATCTTCAAGGTCTCCTGAAAAAATGAAATCACAAAGAAAAATCAGTAGTACAATGTTCTAGACGTTACTCTAGTTCGTAAATTTTCAAACAAGCAATCTCTCCCCAGCAACAGTGCCAAAAAATTGATGTGGAGTAGGATTTATTCTCCAGAGTTTTCCTTTGGACACACAATCAACAATCTGCAAGATCACAACAATCACATGTAGTACTTAAGGTATATCGATGCCACAGAGAGAGATGTTGTTTTGCAAGTTAAGAGGAACAAGTAAAGCTATAACTTAATAATAAAAAAGTTGGGTTTGTTGTGTTCCGCAACAAGTAAAGCAAAGAAATCGAAGTAAAACAATAAATGAAGATGTTGTGTGCTCGAGGGTTCGCCGATGTTCTGTGATCAAACAATTCAAGATAAATTCAAATAATAAATGTCTACTCCTAAGTCTCGGACTATGAAACACAAAAGTTCGATTAACCTATTACCATAGAGAAAATTGGCTAAAGTCTATATGTCCTGCAACTCAACTTCCACAGGCAACAACACATATGTCAAATCTAATATCAAGTTCAATCCTAGTCCATAAAACTCCATAATTAAGTGGTATGTACTTGTTATGACATGGTAGTCATCTAATCTAGGTTCAAAAAAACTAAGCAAGCGGATAGCTTTACCTAGATACCTAAGATCAATAGCTAGTTCATGATGCTAAGTATATGCATTAAGAGGAGATCAGACCGAAAGAATAGTATAGACGATGATGCAACTACAATAAACTTGCCACTTAAACCAAACAGACCGAAAGAGATCTGAGTGCACCAAGCTCCCTTGCTTAAAGGAATCATCAAAGAAAGGTGAAAGTGATTCATAGACATAAAATAAGGTTTAAAGATTATAAAATATTCAGAGATTGTAGAGGAAAGAGATGGTGGATCTTCAAGAGCTTCTACGAGCAAGGGAGCTTGGTGCGCCTCCTCTTCATCATCCCTAGGGTTTCTGTGGTAGTCTTGAGGCGTGATGTAGTTGCACTATGAAGGCACACGAAACCCTTAAGGCTTAGATGAGTATTTATAGGTCTTGGGGCACAAGAAATCATTTTTAGGGTTTTAGAGGCTAAACTCGTCGTTTTGGTAAATGTGGAGGCAGAGGGGCCAGGCTTCGGTTACGGGTGCTTCTGACCGAGGTGCTCAAGAAGCCAGGCCTCAATCACGGGTGCTTGTGACTGAGGTGAGGGAGCTTTTGGCTTCATTCAACATGTCTTCACTCCTTGGGATGCATCTTCTAAACGGCTGAATGGATTGTATTGATTATTACTCCAGGTGAATCTTGACTCTTCCAGCTTTCCAATGATATGGAGAACTCTAAATTTGGTCCATGGAAAAGTCTTCAAGTGTTTCCAAACTTCTGGTGTTCTGAAACTACCTTAAAATGAGTTTTGCTCATATTTTGTCCATTTTCCATAAAACCTGTAAAACCTCCTCATTGACACTAACAATACTTGATAATAGCTTATTTAGCCTTGAAATCACACCAATCTCTCAAAAAAAAATTTGAAAACCATTGTAAAAAGGGGTCAAAATATGATGTTATCATTAGTGTTAATACACACCAACTCCTGCAGCTCGGATATTTGCACTTTTTCTGCAATTCAGCTCTGCAATCCTTGTCTCCATCACAAAAGTGTCTTCCTCTAGCAACTTGTCATTGAATAGAATCTCGTCATGGAGCCTAGTCTGGAAGATATGATCACCACTCCAATCTTCAAGCTCAGAAGCTTGCTTATTTGCTTGCTCACTAGAACCCAACTCGTTGACATACCCAGCAGTAATGTCTGTGGAGGTGTCTACAGAGAATGTTTGACCATCAGTTGTGGGTGTCTTTCTCATCTTGTCCATTTCAAAGTTCATGACCAGATCACCCAAATTCAAACCAATCATGCTTCCCCTTACATCAATCATGGCACAAGCTGTAGCCAAGAAAGGTCTTCCTAGAATTAGAGGATCCTTAGGTTCTTTCACGTATTAAAACACCACAAAGTCTGTGAGAATCAAGCAACCTCCAAAATTTACTGGAACATCTTCTAAGACACCTTCTGGAATCTTTTTGGACTGATCAGCCAAGATAAGATAAATCCTCGTCGGCTTGAAATCAGTCATACCAAGTCTAACAGCAACATTTCGAAAAGCACTAAACTGCAAATAAGGAAAACTCTAGGGTAGTTTTGATATTCTGAAACTGTGTCTGCGACTCGGGTCGACCGACATTAGTGGGTTTGTCGGTCGACACAATCACCAAGGTTGCTCTCCTCTTGTGACAAAGCCCGCACGAATTTGATTTTTGGCTCCTTTCCAAAAGGCCTTATACTAACTGGATATTGACTTGTTTTATATATTACAAACTTATTTTCTAATCTTCCGATGAGGGACCTTAGTTTGTCTCCCATTAACTGTTTTATTTCAAACTAAACTAAATGAAAACAAAAATAAGTATCAACATATCAACACCAAAACAACAACCATTTATAAAGCATAAGGTTGTTTAACATCTAATCTTTTTTTACCAAATTCTAAAACACCTGAAATGATTTCAATATTAGTAAAAAAATTTTAGTTGCTTCAAGTATTTTAAAAAACATTATTTGACTCAAAATAATTTGTGATTAAGGTGTAATAAGTTTGAATTTGTTTGTAGCTATGTAAGTAACTATAAAGTTGTTAATCATTGAAAGTATAATGATGTTGGTTTTAGTTTTTTGTAGTTTGTGTAATTAAATTATATATTTTAACTAACCCGTGTTTATTATATATTTTGACTAACTCACGATTATTAAATTATCCCGTAATTTTGTTATAATAAGCTGTGATATATCTTCAAGAAATCGAAGTTATATATATACTAAGTTGATGATCTAACCCTAAAATAAATTCGTTAAAACTAAAATTAAAAGGGAAATTCAATAAAAATACACCAAGTATTTATCGATTTCCATAAAAATACACCAACTTTTTGGGTACCCAAAAAATACATGAGTTAATTATTTCTTCCATTATAATACACAAATTTTTAAATTAAATCCATTTAACATCAAATCCGTTTATTTTTTAATTTTTAAGTACAAATAATATTTAATAATAAATTATTTTATAAAACTAAAACAATAAGTCCTAAAATACTTTTAAAATCTTAACCAATTATGTAAAAATTCCAGAAATTAAAATACTAAACTATAAAATTCATAAAATCAAAATAATTTCTTATATTATTTAAATATTTAAATAAGTCTAAAATTTATAATTTATTTTAAAGATACAAACTATTTTCATATGGAATACCTTTTACGAAAATATTAATTCAATAACTATTCAAATACTTTTAAAAAAGTTATTACTAAATATAAGGTAAATTATATATATCATCCTTTTCAAAATCATATATTTATATATCTTATATTATTTACATCAAAAATTACCCAAATCACAAATAAATACAACCGATATTATTATATTCACCCAAAATATATTTGCGATGTAATTTTCAAAAAAATAATCGTAAATTTATTAATGAAAGTTTATGAACTTAAAGATTTATATTTTAACTTTTAATTAAACATATTAGGATTTTCATCTGTTTTTATTTATTTATTTATCAATTGGAAGTTTTACAAGTTTAATTTTTATAATAAGACTTATTTTATGTTTTTAAAATGTTTAAATAATTTTATTGGAGTTTAAAAAATACTCTATCAGATTAACTTTTATATTAATTAAAAATCAAAAGTTTTTATTTCTGTAAATCTTAGATGTTAAATGGATACAATATGCAAGTTTGTGTATTATAAAGAAGAAAAAAGTAGTTCATGTATTTTTTTGGGCACCTAAAAAATTTGTATATTTTAGTAGAAATCGATAAATAGTTGGTGTATTTTTATGGAATTTTTCAATTAAAAAAAGAAACAAGTACATGATTTAAATTTTGATGATAACAATTTAGAAAATCGATTTTTGTTTGGATCGATCGGTATCGTAGTTTTGAAGACATTGATTTTAACTAAATACCGGATTAGAAAGAATTCAAAGGAGGAGGAGGTTAATAATTTTAAATTGAATAGAGGTTGATATTTTGAAAATTCTAATGAACTTGACCAAAACTTGAGATCTGAATCCCATATTTAAGCTAAATAAATCTGCAAAACAATGGCTTATTAATGAGATGAATTTTGGAATCAATATTTCAAATCAACCAATATAATAATTGGTTGGCATATATTCACTTGTATGTGAATATTCCTTCCTTGCAAGAGAAAAAATTGATCATCAAAACTATAATTCTTATGTTAAGATACATATATAATATATAATTCAAGTGGAAAATAAATGAATCGAATAATTAACAATTGAATTGAATTATTATATCATAAAGGTTTAGGGCGACAAAATAAGGTATACCTCATAAGAAAATATCATGTGTTATAATCACAAAAGAAATTATACCTCATATAAAATATTATTTAAGTAACATGCAAAAAAGTAATATAGTTCTTTTACAATATATATATATATAATTTAACAGAGTCGTTAACTCTAAATTATTTAGTGTAAATATAGAAGAAACATATTCCAGAACTAATGCATTCAAATCAAATTAATCAGTGGGAGATTATTTTGAATTTGCAATTAATGAAAAGTTACTTTTGGAAATTTGCAATAAGTAGTTTTAGTTTTATTATTTATATGGGAAAATACCTTAAAACACACATCAATTCATTACCATTTGTTAGAAAAATTCACAAACAATTTAGGCTCCCAAAAAATACCCAGACTATATATTAGTGCTCTTTAGTTCACAAACATTCAAAATTTGCTAGTTTAACATTGCGAATTTGATTCCGTTTCTTCGTTTAACGGAATGACTTGAACGACGTTTATAACATAACGGGTTTAAAAAAAAACTCTAAATTTTTCCTCAAATCGCAAAAATCCTAAATTTATTTCTTTTTTCAATTTCACTTCTCTTTCGGTGAATCCATCTCTCAATGAGTATTCCAACTTCTTTACTCGATTCACCCAGTTTACATCTCTAATTCGATACTAAAGGAGCTTCAGCGTTTTACTTTCTTCAAGATTTTTACCACAAGGTGAATGGCTTTTCAAATCTTCTGCTTATGTTCCTTAGCTCGCTTCCATCTCTTAGCACTAAGCATTATTTCTTGAATTGAAACCCTGAACTCATCAACATCAAGCCAGGAGACAAAATCTACAATGGATTGTATAAGTGCAGCTTCCTACTCCAAACCATAAGCACATAAGGGATATACTCTATGATAACGAAGAGAAATCAACAGATTTATGGACTTGGATCATCAGCTTTAGAATGTTATATGTAACAAAGAGTTGATTTTTTAATAAGAAACAGACAAATGAAACCCAGATCTGGTTCTTACCGTAACAGATCTTCACACAATCTCTCTCCTCTCTCTCTTTTTAATCGTCATTGTCTTGTAATTGTGATGATAAAATCACTACGCTCACTCTTTTTTTTTCTCATTCATTTTCTTTTTTGTGATCTATTCAATTTGAATTCGAATCTGTTTGTGTGTTAACGAAATGGTCAATACTTCACTGTGGATTCTTAACTAGATTGACTTTGAAGTCCAAAATTATTATAATTTTGACTTTTAATTGAAATTTTTTCATTTTGTAAAACTTTTAATTAGATTGATTTCAGATGAGTTTTTGGGGTTTCAGATGAATTGGAATTTGGAATTTCAAGTCATTGAGAGATGGATTGACAGAAAGAGAAGTGAAATTGAAAAAAGTAGTAAATTTAGGGTTTTTGCAATTTGGGAAAAATTTAGAGTTTTTTTTTTAAATCCGTTATGTTATAAACACCGTTCAAGTCATTCCGTTAAACGAAGAAACGGAGTCAAATTCGGGATGTTAAACTAGTGAATTTTGAATGTTTGTGAATTAAAAGAGCACTAATATATAGTCTGGGTATTTTTTTGGGAGTCTAAATAGTTTGTGAAATTTTCTAGCAAATGGTAATGAGTTGAGGTGTTTTTAAGGTTTTTTCTCTATTTATATTTATTTAGGTAGATGAATGTTTGGATATATGAATAAGTATAAAGATGTTTGGATACATGGATTCTTCATTTGTATTTCCATTTTAATAGTATAGAGATTCCTCATTTATACTTCAATTTTAATAGTATAGAGATTTTAGAAAACAAAACATAAAATTGTAGCATTGTTAAGAGTTGCTCAAATAATATATATCCAAACAAAAAGATATATAATTGGAATAGGTATGTGATTTTTACGTGACTATTAAACATATGCATTAAACTATCCATCTTTCTCCTTATTAGACTATATACATTGGTTGCTTTTATCAACACCCTCATTTATACTCTACATCATATTCTCTCTCTTCCACCTAATATTTCAACACCCTCTTCCTTTACAATAGTTTTGTTTAATAAAATTCAATACCATACCCTACTATTTTTATTTAAAATAAAATTTTATATGTTTTTATTTTTGTAATTGCATATTAATTAAATTAAGATAATAGAATTTTAATAATTTTAGTTTTTTTTTGTATTTTATTTTCTTAACTGATTTTTTTTCAGGTAATAAAATAATAATTAATGATAATTGTTATATATATATATATATATTACAAAAAATGATACAATACATTAAACAAACACACCCAATAAAATACGCATAACTTAACTCACAAACAATAAATTCAACTCAGATCTAGCACGCACATGATTTGCAAATAAAGGTAGCACCTCTGTCAAGAATGCTTGTGGATTACTAGACCCACTTACCTGGGATTGATCATAATCGGTCGAAAATTGCATATATGTATCTCGCTAATCCTCAACAATCATATTATGCAATATGATACATGACCTCATGATGATAGTTAAATCAGCTATATCCCACATGCGAGCTGGTTTATGAATGATTTTGAATCGAGCTTGTAACACTCCAAATGCACGTTTGATGTCTTTCCGACATCCCTCTTGATGTTTTGCAAATAACTTGTCTGACTCACTTTGAGGAATTCTAATTGATTTGATGAAAGTTGGATAAGAAGGGTAGATACCATCATCTAGATAGTATGTCATATTATACGGACGTTGATTCACAAAAAAGTTCACCCTTGGAGTATTTCCTTTGCTCAACATCATCGAACACTGGCGAACTGTCTAGAACATTTATATCGTTCAATGTGCCTAGACATCCAAAAAAGGCATGCCAGATCCATAGATCATGAGATGCAACAACTTCAAGAATAACAGTGGTGGTTCCCTTATCTCCCCGAGTAAATTGTCCTTCCCATGCTGTGGTACAATTTTTCCACTCCCAATGCATGCAATCAATACTCCCAATCATCCCCGAGAACTCCCGACTTTCACTAATTTGCAGTATTCTTTGCAAATCATCGTGAGTTGGCGCTCTGATATACACTTCCTTATACAATCGTATGATTCCTTTACAGAATCTACACAAACACTCCAATGTTGTTGTACCTCCTATTTTGATGTATTCATCGACCGCATCGGCCGTCATACCATATGATAGCATTCGCATAGTTGTGGTACATTTTGCTAATGGAGATATACCTTCTTTATTGGCTGCATCAACTCTTTGAGTGAAGTAAATGTCACTGCTTGCGATTCGAAGGAAAACATGTTTTCGCATCCGGTATCGCCGACGAAACATTGCATCGCCATATGTAGGTTGATTGGCAAAGTAATCGTCAACTGGCCTTTGATTTGCCGCTGCATGATCTCTTTTGTAATATTTCCTCTTGGTGTGAGTTGCATAGTCTTCCTCAATTTTGTTTCGACGCTCTCTAAACATGTTGACAATATACCTCTGCTCGATTTCAGACTGGTTTTTGTAAGCTTCAATATCAAAAAGAAATTCTAATGGATCCATTGATATTTTTTAGTAAGATGATATTTATGGAATTGGTACATCAATAGAAGAATGACCCTTCATGTATAAGAAATTCAGTGGTTGAAATCAACGAACTCAAACAGATAATAAAATGTAGTGAATTAAGAGATAAAGTTTGGATTCTCTCAGCAAAAGCCAAAAGCCACAGATGCATGCATCGACAAAACTAAAATTATTAAAGCATAAAACAACAAAATGTGTACATAACACATAAATAAAATTATTAAAGTATAAACAACAAAATGTATACAAACACACATGACTAAAATTATTAAAGCATAAAACAACAAAATGTATACAGATACACTAGACTAACATTATTAAAGCATAAAACAATAAAATGCATAAAGACACACATGACTAACATTATTAAAGCATAAAACAACAAAATGCATACAGACACACATGACTAACATTATTAAAGCATAAAACAACAAAATGTATACATACACACATGACTAACATTATTAAAACATAAAACAATAAAATGTATAAAGACACACATGACTAACATTATTAAAGCATAAAACAACAAAATGCATACAGACACACATGACTAACATTATTAAAGCATAAAACAACAAAATGCATATAGACACACGACTAACATTATTAAAACATAAAACGATTAAAATAGAATCACTTGAAAAAAATTAATTTGAAAATAGATTGTGGTTCAACTCCTTCAACAATTATTTACTCTGGTCATCGAGATGCTCTTTTGCAGTTAGCTTCATAAACATCTTCATCTTCTTGGCTCGAGTCCTCTCTTTCATTAATTGGTTTGCCTCCTCCTACTGCGTGGCTATTATTTCCAATCGTTCCAACTCTCGCTCTTTGAACTGTTTGTATTCATTCCAAAATTCATTGACCACTTCCAAGGCTGCACCCTTTCCTTTTTTTTTACCTTTTTTTTAGCTGCATCCCTCCCCATCGGACGAGCAATAGATCCCACCAAGTTTGAGTCACTTGCATCACTCTCGTGGGATCTTTTAGATACATTGCTTCTAGATCCTGTATTTCCTCCTACTTAACTACTATGACGTGGTTGATCACGGATTGCGAGTCATTCTGATATTAAATTAAAATGTCCATTCCCACCGCTTGTATATAGTTCATACGCTTTCGCCAAAACATCATTCTCCGACCATCCGCTTTGTTGCATACGTTTAGCGTTGTCATAAGCACTAGTCCATTTGTCCAAAAATTTGTTGATGTAGTTGTGATGATTTCTGCACGAAACTCAATCACGCGGAGGATCGAATGAGCAATGCTCATTACAATACTCCAAAATTTTACCCTAGTATGCTTCACTTTTTTGGTTTCTGCCAACAACGTTGTCTGTTCCATATTTTATCCACTCACTAAGTAGCACCAAATTTTGAGCAGTGGTCCATTTGGGGCCTCTCCGGCGAGCATTAGTTGAATCTTTTAGATTTGGAGTGGTTTCATTAACACCGCTTGTGCCACCAAGAGCTATTTGTATAGAAAACTCGGGGAACTCAGCTGCTTCGACATTCAAAACATTTTCATGCCCTGTTGGAGTAGAAGAATAAAGGGATGCTTAAGATGAATATGACATCACCGATCCATAATATGGTCGAAAGTTTGGAATAGTTGACGGCATGAAAAAATTTGGTGCAAACCAAAATTTGGTATATTTTGGGGTTGGACGGAAGGCTGATTTTGGAATTGATAAGGGTTGGGATTTGGATAGTTAAAAAGGTAACTAGAAGAATTTTGAGTGTTAAAAGGATCACTGTTAGAATCCATTTCATTAAAAAAATGTTTAAATGTTTAAACTAGAGTTTATCAGAGATTAATTAGAAACTTATAGTTCAAATTTAGTTTTTGTGTGTGTCCGAATCAAGTGAATCAAGTGAATCAAGTTTCTATTTATAGAGAAAAATAAATGATAAATTTTGGTATAAAATTAATTTGATATAAAATAATTGAGTTTAGATTATTAGATGAGATGAAATATCTCAGATATCTCATCAACCAATGAAAAGCCACTACTATTTCCTTATCCACAATTTATTCCATGATTTTTTCATTTATTTATTATGTCATTGGTTTAACCAATAAAAATTGTACACGTGGCAATTAGAGCGACCTATTTGCTATGCTTCAACATGTTGTAAATTATCAACTCATTTTTTGCCAACAAAATTACAACACCCTCATTGTACATAAAGCTGCCATGATTGAAAGAATTGCCAATGATGTTTCAAACGAGATGATGAATTATGTGCCATCAATTGATTTCGATGGTTTAGTTGGGAGGAAAGCTCATTTGGAAAATATGGAACCATTCTTACACCTTAGCTCCAATGAAGTCAGGATGATAGGGATCTGGGGTCCCTCAAGAATTGGTAAAAGCACAATCGCCAGATTTCTATTTGAAGAATACTCTCATGGCTTCACACTCAGGGTCTTCATGGAGAATATCAATGGTAAAAGTGAGTACAGCACTAAACTGCAACTACAAGAAGATTTCTTGTCGCAAATAATCAACCAGAGTGATGACAAGATTAATCATTTAGGAGTTGCAAAAGACAGATTAAAACACAAGAGAGTGTTTGTCGTTCTGTATGATGTGGATCAGTCGGTGCAACTAGATGCCATGGTGAAAGAAACTCATTGGTTTGGTCCTGGAAGTCGGATTATCATTACAATGCAAGATAAAAAGATTTTGAAAGCACATGGAATTCACCATATATACGAGGTGTGTTTTCCAACTGACGATGAGGCTCTTCAAATCTTCTGCATGTATGCTTTTGGTCAAAAGTCCCCATGTGATGGTTTTGAGAATCTTGCTAAGGTTGTTACACAACTTTCCGGTAAACTCCCTTTGGGACTAAGAGTTTATGGGATCTTTTTTCAAAGGAATGTCCAAGCATGAGTGGATAAGGGAAATACCAAGATTAAGGACTAGCCTTAAAGGAGAAATTGAAACCACTTTGATGTTCAGTTACAATGGCTTATGTGATGAAGATCAAGGTTTTTATTTCTTTATATAGCATGTATGTTCTACAAGGAGGAGTTATGTAGAAGTGACAGAGTCTTAGAAAGAATGCATAATCTCCAATTCTTAAGACTCTATGGTGATGCTAGTGACCTCAGATCAAACTTACCACAAAGTCTGAACTATCTACCTCCATTAGCAAAACTACTACATTGGACTAGTTTTCCGATGAAATGTCCGCCTTATAATTTTAATCCGGTGTTCCTCGTCGAACTAAACATGCCTTTCAGCAATCTTGAAAAACTATGGGAAGGAATTCAAGTAAGTTTAATTTTAGTTTTTTTTCTTTCTCCAAATAAATTTGTTGTGCTTCAGTTTTATTAAAGTCGACAATCTTTTTCTCTTTTTTTTTGTAAATTATTTTAGCTGAAAAATGGTTTACTTACTTCGCTGTCATTGAAATGTGTTCTCTGAGTTATTTTTCGTTGATAAGTTCACTACTAAGTGTATTATCATCTGGTTGTTTGCTTTGTTTTTCTATACAGACAATTAGAAATCTCAAGTGGATGGACTTGAGTTCTTCCTCAAACCTGAAGGAGCTTCCTGATCTCTCAACTGCCACTAATCTCGAGAAATTGAAACTTTCTAATTGCTCAAGCCTAGCGGAGCTCCCATCTTCTATTGGAAATGCTATTAATCTCGTGGAACTGGATCTTAGTTTTTGCACAAGATGGAGCTCCCATGTTCTATTTGGAATGCTACTAATATCGTGAAATTGAATCTTTGTGGTTGCACATGACTAGTGGAGTTCCCGTCTTCTTCTACTGGAAGTAGTATTAATCTCGAGGAATTGAATTTTAGATTTTGCTTAAGACTAATGGAGTTCCAACCTTCTATTGGGAATGTTATTAATCTCCAAAAGTTCAATATCTCCATTGGAAGAGGCACTAATCCAAGGACATTAAATCTCAAGGCTTGCTCAAGGCTCAAGGAGCAACTGGATATGGGAAATGCCACTAATCTCGAGCAACTTGATCTTACTGGTTGCTTAAATATGCTCCAGATACGATCCTCTATTCATACGGCCGCTATGAACCTCAGCAAAAATGGTCTACGTAATATTCCAAGGAAGGAATGGAAAATGCCGCTTTTGCTCCCCAAGGTTCTACAACTCAAAGATCTTTGTAAAAGCTGATTTTGTTTTCATTACTTACTTTAAGAAAAAAAAAACTCTTTAATTTCAACTTGAATAATGAATAATGCCCTTTTTATGATGCCAGTTTGATCAACCATATTGCACAAACTTTAACTGTATTCATAATCTGTTGGTAATCTAACAGATTACCAACAGATATCATTATAGTTCCTTTTAACTTGGTGTAGATAGTTTACAAACAATGTAACTAACCGAACTAGAACTAAGATCATCATAGAAAGTACAGTAACAATTGAAAGAGAACCAATATAACCAAAAAAAAAAAAAAACATTTTATTGTTCCAATGTTTAGAAGAAGTTTGAAATTGCTGGATTTCGTTTGATGCAAGGGATTTTACAACCTTTTTGAGTTTAATAAGGTTTCTACAAAGATTAAGCGACCGACATATTTGAGGAACCAAAACCAAAAACTGCATAGAATTGGTGAAAGGGTAGTGCATTTTTAACTACTTTATTTTTTCTCCAACACCATAAAAGGATGAATTTTGTGGAGTAAGAAACGCACTATAATCTAAAACCAAACATTAGACTTCATCCAAAACTTACACATACCAAAAGGCGTTAACACGATTCTCACAGTAGATATTTTTCGACAACCGTCCGTCCAAACTTCTCCTGAACATCCTTTGGTGTTTCGACCTGAGAAAGAAGAAAAGAGTTTTGTTCAGATTACAAGTTTTTTCAACTCAAATCCCCGTTTTTATTGATATTTTTGTCATTAGCTCTGTTCACTCACCGCATTCAAAGCCTTCAAAACTGCCTTAACAGTGTTGTATGAATTCCTTGAACCAATCACCTGAAGAATTTGAACCACAAACATATTGTAACTCCAATGGAAAACAAGAAACGATGTTACATCTCAGGATGAAGCAAAAATGCACCTTTGATTTGATGTTCTTGAAACCCGCTAGGAGCAAGATTGTTTTGACAACTCTCCCAGCTTTCATTCCCGTTGTTGTTGGTGCAGGCCATAGATACAACTAGCAGCAGATTCAAGTTTATAAAGGATAAGTGACGTCAATAGATCATATCATCATACTGTCATAAAGGAGCTCAAAATAAATACCTTCGTTTTCTTGTAAGAAGTCTGGATTGCGTGTGCAATGGTGTGCTCCTCATGACGCTCTATGTAATGAAGATTCTGAAAGCATTTCTCATACGCCTGTTTGCAATTGATAGAAATGAGACCATGACAACTAATTAAAGCCGGATATAGAAAGATGTATGAAGGCCTTATAACAGAAAAAGACGAATACCACAAGTTTTAAGTTTTATGTTCAGAAATCATAACCAATATAGAAATAAAGACATTCATGCACCAACCAATACCAAAGAGTATTCTCAACCAACCTAAAGTTGAACACAAGCTTTACATTGGTATAGTAATTTGGCAAATGGCATCAAGCTAGTTAAACTAAAGACAAAGTACGTACTCACGTAATACAAGTAAAACTTAACGAGAAGAAGCATACTATTTACTCTCGTTCTTACCTAATATAATGTTGTTCAGAAATCAAAATCGATATAGAAATAAAGACTTTGATGCAGAAACCAATACCAAAGAGTCTTCTCAACCAACCTAATGTTGAATACAAGCTTTACACTGGTATACTAATTTGGCAAATCGCATCAAACTAGTTTAATTAAAGACATACTATGTACTCTCGTCCTTACCTAACATAATGTTGTTTAAGATTTTCTATGCGAATGAATGGTGAAATTTTGAGTTGGAATTATGCCAATTGACCAAAAACTCAAGCTTTTAGAATGTCTCACAAACTCAAGCTTTTAGAATGTCTCACAAACTCAACGCTTAGCAGTATACACAAATCAAATCAGTATCCCGTTGTATCATAATCACAATGACTATCTTTGCAACAACCTGTTGAGACCTGTAGTATCTATCTTACTTAAGACATCACAGATATGTCTCTTCCATAAATCCTAGATGACAAATGGTAATGTGAGATTTACCTTCTGCATTGCAGACTGGCCAGTCTCAGCTTTTGCCTTTGCATACCCAATGATACCTTCATAGTTCCCGCAAACCATCAATGCAGTGTACCTTTCAACCCTGCCACCCTAAAAAGAAATGTCTTTTTTTTATAGCTGAGCAATTGAATAAGAAGACACTACAAAAGAGAGAAATGTTAGACAACTATACCTTTGTGACCTTACAAACTTTTTTTACATCTATCACATGCACATCATATCCCTGCAAAGATAAGAAATAACCACATCAGCATTAAGAATTAAAAAGAAAATTGAGGTAACAATTTCAGTAATTGATTGAGAGAAAAGACGAATGTCAATGTCCACCATGGGCCATGAAAAGAAAACTTCAGAACATACCCAAAAATATGAATCATGAAGCTTAACTTATAAGCACTAATGTAGCTACTAGACCACTGGCCTTCTAACATACTCATGTATTTAACAACATCAAAGCAAAGAAAGCGTTTTAAAACAACACCAAGCATGAAGCTTTTGGCTATGCGATTCTTGAAAAGAGCAGGTACAGCACTACAGCTACAATGGTTTTCACAAAACTATTCAAAATCCAGGCCGCTACGGCAAACTCTATTGCTTAGCAACCTATAAAAATCATCTGACATATGAAAATTGCTAGGAAACATCATGTTTACTGTAGCTCTAGCATCTTAATTTTTTAACTTCTGGACACTTTTAACTTATGTAACACAGATTATCACAAACTTATGTCAACTAATTTCACGGTATTGATTTGACTTAGTATTTTAGCTCCTGCACAACTGAGAGATGAGAATAAATGGAGAGAAACCACTTACTTTTCGGTACAACGGTTGTCTTTTCTTCTCAGTCAAAGCATTTCTCTCTTCAGCTAAATCTCTAATCTCCTCTTCCAATCTCTTCCCCTTCTTTCCAAAAGTATGATCAAGCTCAGAAAGCTTAAGTTCAAGTTTCTTATCAATAGCATTCAGCTTCTCCAACAAAATATCATCCCTCTCTTTCATATCATCAAACTCCTCTTCGTCATCATTATCATCATTGTCATCCTTAGAATCAGCAACAAGACGCTCTTCTCTTTCTTCACCACCACCTTGAACATTATCACGTTCGATAACTCCATAATTAGCTGGATTATTTGGATCAAAAGCCTCTTTCCACTCAACCAACCTCATAGCTCTGTTAAGTTTCTGCTGCAGAACAAACTTCTCTTTCCCTTCAGCTACCTTCAAACGATTCATTAACTCACCAATAACTCTATACTCATGTCTAAGTTTGAAATGTTTCTCCTCAAATTTGTCTAATTTGTTCATCCACTTAAAAGTCTCATCAAGGGTCTCTGCAAAAACAACCATACAACTTAAAAACATAAAAAGATGTCATTTTTAAAAGCAAATTCCAACTACAAAACCATACCTGACTTAACAAGGGTTTGAAGAAGTTCCTTATGTCTTTGAAACTTCTTATTAAAAATGTCTTCTTTTTTCCTTTCTTCATCCCAATCAACTTCGTCTAATTCACTATCTGAATCAGAAGACTCTTCACGTCTGTTTAATTCACCATCATCTTTCAAGTTTTGCTTTTTAAGCTTATCAATGAATGGCTGAATCCCTAAATAATCTTCTTCGTCTTCATCATCAATGTCTTTGTAATCAAGTCCTTGTCTTTGTCTATCTTCTCTCTCACGTTGCTTCTCTTTCTCCACTTCTGTTAATAGATCTCTCACTACTCTCTCTGCTTCTGCTGGTGAAAATGTACTTGAAGAGAAGAATCGGTACCTCTGTGATGAGATCCATGGAGATTGAGTTACAGGGAAGAATGAGATTCTTTTCGTTGAAACATCAAGATTGTAGCTTTGTCGGGTCAATGAGGATCTGAGTAGGAGACGAGGCCAAGACGACGCGCGAGATCTTAAGGACATTGTTAGTGGTTCATCAGATTGAAATGGAAGAGAAAATGAAATTTCAAAAACCTTTCTGATACTGATTCAGATGATTTTTAGGGTTTTTGGTGTGTTGAGTCATGACATCAGCTAACAAAACTGGGCTTTCACTTTACTCATGGGCCCAATCTGGTTTAATTTGAGGTCATAAAAGCTTAGTGGAATTTTTGGTCCAACTCCTCTTGATTTTGAACTCTCACCGTGTTTTATATTATTATGGGACCACTGCCTTAAACCCACCCCTTCAATTATTTTCCTCTATCCAATTGCAATCTAATTTACTAAATTGCAATCAATTTTTTTAAATCACATTTAGAAATAGCGATTATCCAAAATCCAATTTAGACTCGATCCAAAACCCGATTAAATCAATTTAACCCAAACTGATTTGTAAATCGATTAAACCCAATTAAATAAACTTAATTTCTTAAATCCCTAAATTAATTTGGAGATTTTTGGTTTGTTGTTTTTTATTTACGGTAAAATAATTTTATTATAAACAAAAACAAACAAAGTCACGATACAAGTAATTTGTTATCCAAAACGGTGGATAAATACAATTCGAAAAGAAAATGTTATTTGGAGGCCACTGTCTTGCTATCATATGGGCAGCTTCATTCTTGTTTTGAGTTACATGATTAAAACGAGAATGAAGCTGCCCATATGATAGCAAGACAGTGGCCTCCAAATCAAATTTAGACTCGATCCAAAACCCGATGATTTTTAAATCACATGCTTCTCCATGTCTTGAAATCTCTACTGATATTCAGTATTAATATATCTTCAAGCTGACCTTCTATGATGCGATGTAGAATTTGAGAATCTCCTTCAAAAATGATCTTCTTGAAACCTTTACACCAAACTGCTTGTAAAGCTACCAGTAATGCTTTTCCTTCGGCTTCTAATGCTGTTGTTGTGTTACCGAGATTCGTCGCTCCCCAAAATTTCGGAACTGCATCGCTATCTCGAATAATCCAGCCACCGCACGTGGATCTAAGTCGATAATAAAACCGACTTGGATAATACACGTGGATCTTATTCTTTCCCTATCATATGCCAAAGCCATTGACTTGGATCCCAAATGCACTGCCTTCTTCATGTGTCATTGATGCTTTATTTATTTTTCTGTCGTTTTGTTTTATTGTTGCTTAATTCGGTCTATTTATAGTAGAATCAATTTTGATTTTGTTATAGGTTTTTATTTAGTTTTAGTTTTTTTTTTCTCTTGTGAGATGTGTTGTTACCTTGATTCGGATAAGAAAACTTATGTGACGGTTTCTACTCAATGATTTGAGTAATTTTAATTGTTATCTTTAATGTAAAATTGTCATCAATTTGATGTTCCTCTGTTTATGTTTTGGTTATTATTGGAAAATGATTTGATGTTTCGACTCAATGATTTAAGTAATGATTTGGTACTAGATTATTTGATATGGTATGTTATCTTTTATTTTATTACAATGAGCAGAAGTTGTTGGAGATGCGAACAAAGCCATCGCGTTAGAACCTACATTGGCAAAGTCTTTTTGAACTGTTGATGTAGAGGTGTTTTTTTTTATGAAATCTTACATCTCTTCTCTAAGGGGGTGTATTGGACTGAATATTTAGTGAGATTTGAGTTTAAACTACAAATCATGTGTTATCGAAACATGAATTTAAAAATATTTTTTAAAATCCAACGATATTGAACTAATGATTTTACATGATTAGAATTTGATTTAAAAGTTTTAAGTGCGATTTGAGGGGATTTTTTAGTTAACTGACCGGCAGAGGTTACATGTGTGACACGAAGATTGCCACTTTGTACAAATTGGAGAACAAAATTATAGTCCATGTTATGTTCTTCATGCGGGAGTGGAACATCGGATTAACCGCCAAATAGGTTGCACTAATGTTGTCAAAATAAATGACAGGTTTGGCGGGACATTCAATACTGAGTTTCATCATGAGAGACGATATCCAACATATCTCGGCAGTGGTTGATGCTAGAGAACGGTACTCCACTTCAGTGGAAGATCGAGATACACTTGTTTGTTCTTGGAGGACCAAGCAATTGGGTGGCTGCCAAGATAGACAATGTAGGCATTAGTAGAAGTATAATCATCTTTATTACCTCCCTTATCTGCATCTATATAGGCATGAAGATCGGGTTTGTTATCAACACGAAGATGAATGCCATGTGATATAGTGGCTGCGAGATATCGTAGAAGGTGCTTCAAGGCGGACATGTGATCTGTGATGGGTCGATGCATGAATTGAGAGAGTTTATTGACAGCTAAGGAGATATCCAGTCTGGTGAGTGAGAGATATTGGAGACTGCCCACAACAATATGTGCCGTCATCCAAGACATTGCTGGAGAAGAGTGTAAGACAGGTACTCGAGCACAGCAGTGTGGGGATAGGCTTGGCATCATCCATGTTTGTCTTGTGGAGTAGATCTGTAACATAACGATGTTGTGTTATATGCATTCCCTCTATTGTGCGAGTAACTTATATTCTAAGAAAATAAGACAAATCACCAAAATCATTAAGTGAAAACGATTAGAAACGAAACTGATAAACCGAGAAATATGTGAGGAGTTGTTGCCTGTGATGATGATATCATCCACATAGACAAGCATGTAGAGGAGAACATTTTCCTTGTTGTAGATAAAGAGTGAAGCATCCGCTACTGAATTCTTGAATCCCGAGTGGAGAAGAAAGTTTTGTAACTCAGTGTACCAAGCGTGAGGCACTTGTTTGAGACCATATACGGTTTTTCTAAGTTTGCAAACCGTATGGGGATTGTCTTTGTCTTGGAATCCAGGTGGCTGAACCATATAGACTTTTTTGTCGAGATAACCTTGGAGAAAAAGGTTCTTGATATCTAGTTGCTTCAAAGGCCAATCTCGTCTGATAGTCGTACTAAGAACAATACGAATGGTGGCTGGTTTGATGATCGGACTGAATGATAGTCTATGACGGGCCTTTGATTATTTTCTTTAGCCACAAGCCGAGCCTTGTAGCGATATATAGTGCCATCAGGTTTCCTCTTAATAGTAAAGATCCACTTGCAACCAACAACATTTGCAGCATTGGATTTATTAACAAGATCTCATGTATGATTTCATATTTGTGAGTTGATTTCTTTACTCATTGCTTTACGCCAATGAGGGATTTTTAGAGCTTCAGCCACTGTCTTCAAAATCGTGTCCGTCAGTTTGGAGACCGTTGTGTTAAGGTTGAGCTTCTGGATTGGTTTTTGAGGTCGGGTATTTGTACGAAAAGGAACCGGTGGAGGAGTGATTTCCTCAACTTGAGGTTGTGAGGGCTATGATGATGAGACTGATGGAGTCACAGAATATGAAACTAATGGTTGAGGTTGTGGTAGAGCGGGCTGCAAAGTTGTTGAAGATGACATTGATCTGGATGGAGTCACCAAAGCCATAAGGGCCAGATCGATGGGAGGAGGAACTGTGGTAACCGGTTCTGTATGGATCTGTAGAAGAGTGGGTTGAGGAAGAAGGGAGACGATGGGTTGAGAGGATGGAGCTACAGCTTCGTCAGATGGAGATGACGCCAAGTTTTGAATAGGAGATTGCATCAAAAATGAATAAACTGTTTCATAAAAACAACATGATGTCGAGTATATATGCATGAAGTTTTTCTATCTAGACAAAAATAATCATGTTGAGTAGGAGAATAACCAAGAAAAACACATGGTGTCGAGCGAGCATCTAGTTTATGAGATGTATAGGACTTTAGCCAAGGAAAACATAAGCACCCAAAAACCAGTAAATTTTGATAACTCGGAGTGGTGCCATACAAATGATTAAAAGGGATTTGAAAACCAACGGTTTGTGATAGCATTCTATTAATCAGATAGACATATATGCCAAATGCGTATGTCCAATAGGAACTTGGCATAGAAGCATGAGACATAAGGGCTTAACCCGTCTCGACAATATGTTGATGACGTCTTTCAGCAAGCCCATTATATTCCAGCGTATGAGGACTCGTCATGTGAGTTTTACCATGACTTGAGAGAAATGTCAGTAAACCAATATATTCACCCCCATTATCCGTATATGAAGTTTGCAATTAGATTGAAATCGATTCTCAACAAAAAAATTTGAACGTCATAAACACATTAAGAACCTGAGATTTTTTGTTTTAAAGGATACAACTATGTGTATCAGATAAAATGATCAACAAATATAACATAATACTTAAAACCATCGATAAAAACAAGCGATGGAGTCCAAACATCTGAAAACAATATCTAAAGGAGATGAAGATATTAAGGTAGAAGTTATAAATGGTAACTTATGCATTTTATTAATAGAACAAGCAGTGCAAGGATGAGCGAGCAAAGCATTATTCGAAATAGGTAAACTAAATTGAGAAACAAGTTTTTGAAGAATAGGTAAAACAAGATGTCCGAGGTGAGAGTGCCAATCGGACAAAGATGTATTGACGGGTGGAAGCAAACGCTAGAGACAGTGGTGTAGATTATCGGTGATGAGGCCTACTCTTAAGTACCATCTTTAGGCTTGCTTTCCAAGCAAAGAGCTCCCATTTGTAAATTTCGAACCTGAAAGTATTTGGGTGAAAATGTTGGCACAACTCCGCTAGTGGTACACAATTTAAAAACAGATAGAGATTTTTATCAAGAAAAAGAACAAATTAGACATTATTTAAGAAGAAAAGACGAGTGTAAGATGGTAATAAAAAGGAACTACAGTGTGTGATTGGTAAGGCTGAGCCATCACCAAGGAGCACATCATCACCTCCACTGTATAGGTTATGAACCGTAAGGTTAGCTAAATCTGCATTCATGTGGTGTGAGGCCCCGGATTCAACCACTATGTTGATGAGTCGAAAAGCATAGTGATGTTTGCCCGAGGTGTAGATTGATGGTGCCACAGTTAAAACTGTAGACGTTGTTGTTGAGATAGTGGTGATGATTGCAAAAATTGTTGCGACCATTATTGTATTGACACTTGTCTTCGAATTAGATGAAACTTCTGGTAGTATTTGGCACTATGGCCTTGTACACCACAAGCTTGACACTTACCATTATATGGCTTGTTGAACTGAGATTGGCTGTTGTTGTAAGGACACGGCTGAGATGAGTTGTTGCTGTTGCGATTCTGATTGTAACTTTTAGAACGATGTTGCTGATAGAAATGAGTATCGACAACATTAGCCATGATTGGAGCAAGCGATGATGGTGCCACGGTTGAAACTGTAGAGGTTGGAGTTGAGATAGTTGCGATGATTGCTAAAATTGTGGCGACCATTGTTGTATTGACACTTGTCTTCGAATTAGATGAAACTTCTGGCAGTATTTGGCCTATGGCCTTGTACACCACAAGCTTGACACTTACCATTATATGGCTTGTTGAACCGAGATTGGCTGTTGTTGTAAGGACACGGCTGAGATGAGTTGTTGCTGTTGCGATTCTGATTGTAATTTTTAGAACGATGTTGTTGATGGAAATGAGTATCGACAGCGTTAGCCATGATTGGAGCAAGCGATGATGTCTCTGTGCAGAATATCATCACTTCACGGTTAAGAAAACATTCATAGAGCTTAGTTTAGGAGATTAGGTTGTCACGTCGATTGATGCATCAATGTACGGTTTGTATTCTTTACCTAATCCAGCAAGAATCTGCTCCGTAAGATCTTCTGCATCAAGAGGCTTCCCAAGGAGGGCAAGATCATCAGATTTAGCTTTCATGAGGCAGAGGTATTCATTATCGATTTTTTTCCTTTAACACAGGTGCAGAGTTGATACTTGAGTTGTCGAATATGATTACGGCTTGAATTCCCTAAAGCTTTAGCCAGACTGTCCCATACTTCCTTGGTTGTTGTGGCGGTGGAGATCAAGGGACTAAATCGGCTGAGATAGAGCACAAATCATGGCGTTGTATAACAAATGATCTTGATAGTACCAAGGAGCATAGGCAGGATTTGGAGCAGGAGCACCATTGACCACCATCGTAGGTGTTGGTACAGCAGAAGACACATCAATGGAGTGGTAACATTCATGACTCTGAAGCAGAGCCCGGACCTGGCTTTGCCACATGAGGTAGTTGTGAGGAATGAGCTTGGTAACACTCAACATATTCACTGAAAAAAGAGTGGCTTGGGGATTTTGTGTATTGAATACAGAGGTTCGTTCCGCAGATGAATAAGAGGTTGCCATGCTAGAAAATAGAAAAAGAAACAGAGAACTGATCAAATAGAAAACAGAGAAAAGCAACGAAAAAGAAGAAAGAGGGAGGCGTAAGAGAAGAGAGAAGAAAAAGGATCAGAGAATAGGTTAAAATCTAAAGAGACTCTGATACCATATTGAAGTTTATGAGAATCGATAATTTTATTATTGACTTAAGCTTGAATAAAACTTGAGTTATAAGCTATCCTAATGAGATTAGGATTGTGATCTTTAGAAGTTATCTAAAGACATATATATATATATATATATTTAAGAGTTATCTAAATATATTTCTTATATGAATAGGATTAAAGATTAAGTGCTTTCATAGATAAGGAGATGTCAAGCTTGTGATATAACTTATGAGTTTTAAGAGAGATTGAGAGCTTAGGGTTTTGAGTTATTTTCCTTGAGCTAATATTAACAAGAGAGTTATTCTTGTTAAACCTGTGTGTTCTTATTCCTTTACAAACTGGATTTGGTATTAGAGCTTAGGAATTCCAAGGCCACCATGAGCAAACAAAAGAGAGAAGTTGTCGAGTTAAATTCCAAGGAGATCAGATTTTCCTCCATTAAGTGTCTGATGCTAAACTCTTCTAACTACATTGTCTGGTCTATGCGAATGAAAATTGCTCTCAAAGTGAACAAGGTGTGGGAAACTATAGAAGATGGAGTTAAGAACGAAGATAAGAACAACATGGGAATTGCTTTATTGTTCCAATCCAGACCAGAAGTGTTGATCCTCCAAGTTGGAGACCTTGACATATCGAAACCAGTTTGGGATGCAAGAAAGGCGAGGCATGTTGGAGCTGAAAGAGTAAAAGAGGCTAGACTACAAACCCTAATGGCGGAATTTAATCAAACTTAGATGAAAGAAACTGATACGATTGATGTCTTTGTGGGAAACGTCTCAGAAATTTCATCCAAATCAGCATCTCTTGGAGAAACCATTGAAGAATCAAAGCTAGTCAAGAAGTTCCTGAAAAGTTTACCACGGAAAAAATACATTCATATCGTTGCAGCTCTTGAACAAGTTCTCGACCTTAACATAACTAGTTTTGAAGATATTGTCGGAAGGCTGAAGGCATATGAAGAAAGAATTGGTGAAGAATAAGAAGAAAAACAGGAAGATTAGAGCAAATTGATGTACGCCAACACGAACGTGCAAGCTTTCCATCAAGGAAGCTATGGTGATAGCAAAAGAAGAGGCCGAGATGGTCGCTTCACCAGGAGAGGAAGAGGCCATGGATGTTTTGAGAATTACCAAAATGGATCATACAGACAAGGATGTGAAAAAGAAAGAGATTATATGGTAATATGTTATTGATGCGACAAGTTAGGTCATTATGCATCCGATTGTCCTGATAGATTGCTTAAGCTTCAAGAAGCTATTGAGAAAAAGGAGGAAGAAACACAAGAAGCTAAGTATTTGATGATGCACGAGGTGGTGTACCTCAACGAGAAGAAGGTAAAACCAAATAGTTTTGAAACCACTGGAGACACAACAAACCGGATCTAAAGAGCAACATTATAAGTCTTGGCCAGACCACAGAAGCAGGTAGTGAAGTACGAATGAAGGAAGATCTTATGATCGAATAGGTCAATTGTTGGTGAAGACAACCAGGTCAAAAAATCGGTTGTACAAGGTCATATTGGAAGTTGAAGACATCAAGTGTTTGCAGCTAACGACATCAATCGAGTCAACCAAGTGGCATGCACGCTTGGGCCATTTTAACTTGGACATAATGAAGATGATGATCAACAAGGATTTAGTAACTGGTATACCATGCTTTACAGTTGAGAAAGAAACGTGTGTCATGCCTACTTGGAAAACAGACAAGGTAGTCATTCCCACAATCAACCTCGTACCGAGCCACACAAACTCTCGAGCTAATTCATGGAGATCTTTGTGGACCAATCGCACCTTCCACACAAATTCACGTTACATGTGATCAATTATGTTGAAATAAAAGAGTAAAACACTTGATAAGTCCAAATTCTTCAAGTTACTTGCTGAACAAGAAACGAGAGCTACGATCAAGACATTCCGAACGGATAGAGGTGGAGAGTTTGTATCTCATGAATTTCAAGCTTAATGTGATAAATATGGCATCAAGAGATACTTAACTGCACCTTATTCTCCTCGCCAAAACGGAGTAGTCAAAAGACGTAATCGGACGCTTTTGGAGATAACTAGGAGTGTTTTAAATCACATGAGTATACCAAACTATCTATGGAGAGAGGCTGTGAGACATGCTATCTATTTAATTAATAGGATTGCAACAAGATCACCCACTAAAACAACCCCATATGAAATGTTTAAGGGAAAGAAACCAAATCTTGGTCATCTTAGGGTATTTGGATTATCAGTTACGCAAAGACAAAGGCTGCTGGAAGAAAAACACTAGATGACAGATCGAGAATATTGGTGCACCTAGAAACCGAGCCTAGTTCGAAAGCCTATCATCTTTTTGATCCTACAACCAAGAAAATAATTGTAAGCCGAGATGTGATATTCGATGAAATTAAAAGTTGAAGCTGGAACAATTCAGAAAGAGAGTCTTATAAAAACTGTGGAACATTTGTGATTGATATATGAGAGTTCGGCAATAATGGCGTTAGGAGAAACGAAACTAAAACGGAACTAGAAGATAACACACACGCCACTCGAGCTATGAATGAGGACGTTCTAAACGAAGAAGATACGGTAGAAGATGAGAACAGCAGCATTGGAGATGAGATCGATGAAGACGATGGTGGTGATGAGCTGCATGAGTCACCACCACAGTTAAGGAGATCTACGAGACAAAAAAGGAAGCCAACTTATTTGAATGATTATGCTCTTCTCGCTGAAATAGAGTGTGAGCGACTCTTGATGATAATAAATGAGGAGCCATGGAATTTTCAAGAAGCAAGAGAGTTAGAAGTCTGGATAGAGGCATGCGAGGAAGAACTCTCATCGATAGAATATAATAGAACCTGGAATCTTGTTGATCTTCCCATTGGAGTCAGGCCGATCGGTTTGAAATGGGTGTTCAAAATCAAATGGAATTCTGATGGGAGTATTAACAAGTAAAAAACACGAACAGTGGCGAAAGGATATGTACAAAGACATGACATTGATTATGATGAGGTATTTGCTCCAGTGGCACGTAGTGAAACAATTCGTTTTATCATTGCTTTAGCGGCTTTGAATGGTTGGAAAATACATCATCATGATGTAAAAAAACCCCGTTTCTTCACAGTAAACTGAAAGATGAAGTGTATGTCACCCAACCAGAAGGTTTTGTAATCTTAGGAAGTGAAGACAAGGTTTACAAGCTGAATAAAGCAATTTATGGCTTAAAATAAGCTCCTAGAGCATGGAATGACAAGCTAAACAAGATACTCAGAGATTTGTAGTTTCATAGGTATTCTAAGGAACCTTCATTGTATTAAAAGGAAGAGAAAGGGTCTCTACTTATTGTGGCCGTGTATGTGGATGATTTGCTTGTTACAGGATCATCTTTGAAGTCCATACTTGAATTTAAAGGAGAGATGGCAACCAAGTTTGAGATGAGTGATCTTGGAAAACTGACATACTATCTTGGGATTGAATTAAATCAGCATGAATAAGGCATTAGTCTAAAGCAAGAATGATATGCACAAAGAATATTAATAGAAGCTGGAATGGAAGCTTGCAATTTTACTCATGTTCCGATGCAGATGAACTTGCAACTGTCCAAATCTCAGAAGTAGAAGGATATTGATGAAAAAGGGTCTAGAAGAAGCTTATGATGTCTTCGATATTTGCTTCACACACGTCCGGACCTTTCTTATTGTGTTGGGGTACTGAGTAGATATATGCACGAGCCTAAATAATCGCATGGGATAGCCTTGAATAAGGTTATAAGGTATTTACAAGGTACTTCTTCACTTGGACTCATGTTTACTCGTAACAATAAGACAAGTTTGGTTGGTTACAGTGACAGCAGTCACAATCTTGATAAAGACGATGGTAAGAGTACGACTAGTCACATTTTCTATCTTGGTAATAGTCCTATTATTTGGTGTACTCAAAAACAAGACACGGTGGTGATGTCTTCATGTGAGGCTGAGTTTATGACAGCCAACGAAGCAGCGAAACAAGCAATTTGGCTTCAAGACGTGCTTAGTGAAGTTACTAGATCATCTAGTGAGAAAGTCATAATTCTCATGGATAATAAATCGGCAATATCTCTCACAAGGAATACGGTGTTTCATGGTAGAAGCAAGCATATACACATAACGTATCATTTTATTCGAGAATGTGTAGAGAATGGGAAAATAGAAGTGGAACATGTTACTGGAACGGAACAAAAGGCGGATATACTAACAAAGGCACTTGGAAGAATCAAGTTTAGAGAAATAAGAAGTTTCATTGGAGTTCAAGAGGTGGGAGAAGACAACTTCAACCTTAAGGGGGAGAATGTTGACTTAAGCTTGAATAAAGCTTGAGTTATAAGCTATCTTAATGAGATTAGGATTATGATCTTTAGGAGTTATCTAAAGACATAAATATAGGAGTTATCTAAATATATCTCTAATATGAATAGGATTAAAGGTTAAGTGTTTTCATATATAAGGAAATGTCAAGCTTGTGACATAACTTATGAGTCCTAAGAGAGATTGAGAGCTTAGGGTTTTGAGTTATTTTTCTTGAGCTAATATTAACAAGAGAGTTATTCTTGTTAAATGTGTGTGTTTTTATTCCTTTGCAAACTAGATAGCTGATTTGTACAATAGGAAACTAAATATACATACATAATTACATGATCAATTAGATGAGATGTCCATGATTGTTAGAGAGGGTTTCCATATTCTATTTAAATGTATGTAAGGGAAATGGTGAACATTAATGATGGTTACACAATGGAGTTTAATAAGGCAGGTTGGTCTGTTGTTGAAAGGGATTTAGTTGTTGTGGTTCAGTCTTTCTTTGCTTTTGGACTACTGCTAAAAGATATCAATTCAACTCTTTTGACGCTAGTTCCAAAACTACGGCAGCTAGCAGGATAAGTGATGTTTAGAGTTAGATTTATGTTTTTATCTTGTTATATGTGGTTGTATTTTGTTTGACCAAATTTGATAATATTAAAACTATGTCGATTACTTGGGCTAATTAATGAAGGAAATAATATTCGCCTTGACAGAATTTTCTTCAACAAAGCATCACTCGTTCTTTCAATGTTTATGAAATTTCTTATTGGGCATGTATAATTTTCTTCATTAATTAGCTCAAGTAAATGACATAGTTTTGTTGTATATAGTTCAAGAGCGAAGCACAAGAGTAATAAAAACATCAATCGAACTCTAAACATCACTTATCCTGCTAGCATTGAAGCGCACAACTTTCTTCTTTTGATTCTTGAAGTCTTCATATGTCCAAAGCTGGTCCATACGTCCTTTTACCTCCATCGACTCGTAAATACTATAGACAAGACCAAAAAGACACAAAGCATATCTTAGACATGATTAAAGACATTAAGAATCTATGGGATCAGTGGTTAAAAACCATCAAAACCATGACACATCACAAAACTATGCATAACCATGTGACTGATCAAGTTTGACATTATGGCTAGCAATATAAGATCTCAAACCTTGAGGTCCAACTTAGTGAGTTCAACCTAAGGTCACAAACCTGGTCAAGTATTGCCTCTATGTTTTTTCTTGCATCCCAAATAAAAAGGGGTTAGGGGGGGGGGGTAAGGGTCAGAAACTTTATTCCAATCTATTCCAAGGGAACAAATTGTAAGTCGAGGAAACTTTAAAAGCTCATTTACTAAAGAGGAGTTTAGGCTCCAAACACATAAATCTTATATAAACACAAATTGACATTAAAAGGATGAGATATTAGGTTAAGACTAAGCCATCACAAAGTCCTATAATTACAAAATCCAACAATCTTTGTACTTGCAACCAACCCTAAAAGGACAGGTTCAAAATGGTGAACGTAAAAAAAATCACCAAAAAATGTTGTTAGAATTTGAACCTTGGACTTAAAAACTTATCTAAAATGACATAAACCACTACACTACAAAGGGTGTGATTGGAAAGCATACTTAGCTTACAAAAAGTAGAGTAAAATCCAAGTTACTCTCACTTATGCTAGTTTTGATCCAGTCAAGAGGAAAACATAGACCTGGGCATCCGGATCGGGTTACTCGGTTCGGGTCGGTCCGAACCGAAGTAATCGGGTTCGGTTTGCTATTTAAATCAAGCATTAAACCGATCAGAATCAAATAAATCAGAAATCGGTTATCGGTTCGGTAGGTGCTAACCGATAGATTTTTCGGGTTAGATAAACACCCTATAAAAACAAAAAAAAAAACCCTTGATCTAATTGTTTTTCTAATCTCTTATTTTCTCACGAGAAAAAAACTCTCTCATCTCCTTTCTTCTTTTTCGACATTCTTCTCCTCTTTTCCTTCTTTTCTTGAATTTCTTCTTCTCCACCTCCGTTTCCTATCTTCTTCTCCTCTGCCTCTCACTCGTAGAAGAAGCTTTTCTTCCTTCAACCCAAGATTACAATTTTCTCATTGTAAGTTCTTCCTCTATCGTTAATATTATTAACTTAATATTTATATGTCATTAAAAGTTGATGCTTGTTAGCGGGTTTGATGTATGGTTCTCGTTATTCAGAGTCTTTTGATGATTGGGAGTTTGTTATATTGACAGATCTAGTGGCTTGGAGGAGAGCAGCGGAGATGAGAGTAGATCCGTGATTGAGAAAGATGTCGATGGTTCTACAACGGATCTACAACGATGACAGATCCGCTAGAGTTTTGAATCTAGTCTAAGTCCATCGACCTTGTTGGAAGGTGAGTTTGAGCATCCCTACCGTGGCAACCAATGCATCCGTCGCCGTCAACATGTCCATCGCCGTCAACGTTGCAGCTTCACATCAAAACCCTAGTTTTTAGTGGGTTTGGGCTTGTAATTTGATAATGGGTTTGTATTTTTCTTTCATAGACTTGGTATTTCAGTTAAAAAGTTTGTAAATTTTATTTTGGGCTTGTAATTTAAATTCGGATAGCCGAATTAATTGAAAAATAATAATTTCGGTTTAATTCAGAATTGAATTTTAAACATGAAACTGAACCGAATAAACTAACATCTGAACCGAATAAACCAAAAAACATTTTCGGTTTACATCGTAATAAATCTCAAATTTCGAAGAAACCGAATACCGAATAAATCGAGCCAATTAACCTGATTAAACCGAATGTCCAGGGCTAGGAAAACACTTCCAGCTGAATTTTTTTTTGTTTTTTCGTCTTTTTGCTAAACTTTTACTCTAAAAGTAAAAATGTTTGTATTCTACATTTTATGAGAGTACAAATTACTCCAATTAATGTTACTTTTTAATTCTACTTAATTCATTCTTTTATTATTACTCTCAGGTACTCTCTCTTTCCCAATCAGATCCAAAATTAGATATGAGCATTTGCCCAAACTGTATTTTTCAAATTGAAGAGAATTGAGGTTCATAAAGGTGTAAACATAATTCGGTTAGTTCAGCATAAATATTCTCTACCTTAATAAACCGATCAAAATATACCCAACCCGACCCAATACCAACCCCCTAAGCAATCATAAAAATAACTACAAACGAGCTCAAAGTTTCCTACATCTTACATAAGTGCTAGAACTCAAAGGCGGAACCCCCAAAAAATAAAGAGACATCGGGAGAAGAAAATGTAATTTTGCCAGAGAAAGAGATAAGAAGTTACATGAAGCAATATTACATCACTGTTTTTTGCTTCTCAATTCAGTTATACAAAAGAAGAAAGGAAGATAAAATAAAATAAAATAAAGAGAGTACTCTTCCCCCTTTGTTTCCTGTATATATACACATTCACAACCGCTCTCTATGGCTCTGATGTAATCAAAATGTACAAAAACAAAATCAGTTCTTCAGTAGCATGGCCTCCATTTTTCTCTTCCTTGCTGCGTGTTTTAGTTTCTCTAGTGCAACAAGTCCCACCTGTCTCACCCTCTCTCGAGATAATCCTATCCTGCAAATATTTCAGGAAAATTTTTAAAAGCTCTGATCTTGATGATGTAACAATGAGTCAAGAAGCTTACAAGATTGAATACATACCGTTTGCTAATGTCTTCCCATGTGAGACATTCTTTGTCTAGCCCATAGTATAACCGGATAATCTCCCTTTCTCGTTCTGCGAGTGTTGAACTTATAAGCTTGCTTACTTCCTCCTACAATTTCAGTGTTCACTAAGTACAGAAAGCTTCATAAAAAGAGAGCTGGTAAATAAATAAATGTATCTTTTGCATTTTTTTTTTACCTTGAGTGCCCACTCATCATACTCGTGCCACGGATTGTTCTCCAAACGATTATCCGCAATGTACTGAAAATATTGTAAACAAACCAGCCAAATGTTATATACTGGACAGAAGAAACTACAAGGAAACATTGAAAGTGAAACCAGAACTGTTTCTTTGTCGAAGAGAGACCGAAGGACGAGACTCACACTGTGATGAGTTTCTCCAGGGAGACCGTTCAACGAAGGAAATGCATCTCTGTCTAGTGAAAATATTTTGCTTACGGCCTGCATTTTGGAAACACAAGACCATAAGCGCAAATACGCATTGATATTTGAAAAAGAAAGAGATGAATTAATTAAAATTTGTCCCTACCTCTGTTGCATTTTTAACTTTCTTCTGTGACATGTTTAGAAACTCTGCAATTCTCTGAAAAGAAACAATCATATTATATAAGCATACAATATGTAGGTAGACAAGAGAAGCGATAATTGTTTCAATGTTAATAAGATTCTTACATCAATGGAAGGTGTAATTCCTTTCTCTTGAAGTCTAAGCTTTGCATTTCGGATTAAACCGAGCCTTTCATGCAAGTGAGTAGGCAACCTCAAGGTTCTTGAGTTGTCCACTAATGCTTTTGAGACACCCTTTTAGAAATTTGACCACTTGTTAGTTTTGACATTCTAACACAAAACATCAAACATATCTAAGGTGAAGCGATTGATCTCACCTGTCGAATCCACCAATATACATAAGTTGAAATTCTGAAACCTTTTGAAGAATCAAATTTCTCTATTCCTCGCAAAAGTCCGATAAGACCACCCTTCATAATAGGGAAAAATAAATTCATTCTTATAAAAAGTTCATGAAAATGCTAACAAAGATGATTTGGGAATTTACCTGAACAAGGTCAGACATTTCTGCTCCCATATTATCATAACGCTGAGCAATAGACAAAACCAAACGCACATTGCTCATAGCCAACTTTTCTCTAGCTAAATGACATTCCATCAACAATGCCTGTAGCTCGGCTCGAGATATCTTCAAGGATATTGCAAGCTGTTCATCAGAAGGCTCACATCCTAATCTATCCTTCAATCTAATGTATATCACCAGACAAATAATTTAGTCTTAAAAACTATTAATACTTTCCACCTCTTTCTATGTGTAGTATATGTAATTTTACCTTGACTTATGGTCATCAAGACGAAGGCCAGATTTGATTTTCTTCGACAAGTGAACCACTTCCGCGTGACTAAGCACATCTTCACTTATTATACCTTTCACATAACCCTTTCCACGGTTGTCTTGGAAAAACTCTGAATTGATCACTGATCTAACTTGCTTTGCACTATTAACTTCTAAAACTGCTTTAGCCTGAGTCATATTAGTCTGCTTCTTAGCCCCAATTCTTCTTTGCCTTGCAGAAAGCCCCGAACAAGTGATAACTGGAATCTTCTTCTTCCGGATAGTCATGTTGCTTGAAGACTGAGTAGACACCGTCTTTTCAAATGAAAGATTCCATTGTTTTTCTAACATAGACTTCTGTAACAATAAGAGTGCTTCAACAGAATGATCAAGATCATCATCACCATACCCTTCCTCTTCCAATTCTTTATCAGTTCCAGCAATTATCCATGGCTGCACTGAAGAAACAACATCCACACTCTCTTTCAGAGCCTTTGCAGATTGTGTTTGACGATTTGATGAAGGAAAGCTTGGACTGTAGTTCGATGGTGATGTCTTTTTCGCGGTTATCCCACTTTTTGTTGAAACAATATGGTATTGTGATGAGCAATGATCATTTACAGATAGAAACTTTTCAGTGACATCTGAATGGTAAAAAGACGAACTCAACAATCTTTTCCCTGCGTTGAGTCCTATTACAGCTGCAGTAGCCATCATATATATAACAATCCTTCTTCTTAATTCATCAACCACCAATATACTCTTTGCTCTTAGTCCTCTGCTGCCAAAATCAAGACTTTGAGATATTATAACAAGCACAAAATCATTGAAAATTCAATTTTTTTTTTCTGTTAAGAATCTTGTGTCTATTGGAAATTCTAAAATTGAACACTAACTTGCTCAATTCATTAACAATCCCTGAGATTTTGTTAGATATTCAGACAAAAGATTTATGGGTATTGAAAATTGCAGTAAAGTAAATGGTATAACTTAGTAGTGAGTTTCAAGTCATTATCACTATTCAATTTTTTCTAATTCATTCAAACCCAATCCTAGAAACCTGATTAAGAAGATGAACAGATTTGAGTTAAGATCTATTGGAGAATATCAATGTTATTGGTAATCTCCTTCAGACCAAACCCAAAACAGGCAAAGACAATAACGCACCTGAAAAAATTGTCGAGGCAAGAAAGTGGAAGAAGAGTGTGTGTGGCACAGACGAAATCTAGCTAAAATGGGTTTTTGTTTTCTGCTTATCAGTTTTAATTTAATACAAGAGTTTCTTGGTGGCCTAAGATTCAAACCGCCATGCAAAAAAATAGAGATAAATATAAAATTTCAACAATTGGGTAAGGGAAACGTTTAAATTAAATCTAATTATAAGGAAAGGATATAAAAACAAAAGGAGATATGGAAAGAAGAGATAGGATTGGTGGAAGCAGATACTAGTCCATGTTTCTGTGGTACTCAGCTACTCCTGTAGTTTCCGCTTTCGCGGCCTTCTCTCTCCCATTTACATTTTTCACTATTTATTATTGTTTATTATATGCTTTATATTTATCAAGTTCATTATTTATTACACCAACAATTTTACAGAAAACATTGTCAATTTTTCTCTTATTATGGTGTCATGATTTAAGATTATTTTTCATAAAGAAAATATATTTTAAATAAAATAAAATATATGGTAAATTTCTAAGAGAAAAAACATTTTAAACGAAAAATATTTTTTTAAGTGAGAATAAAATATAAAATTAATACTCACTTTTCGTTTACATAAAAGCTAAACATTATTATATTAATAAAATCATGATTACTAGTAAAAAATAATTTACTTCGGATACAATTTTTTTTGTAAACTTATTAATGGTTCAATTTTTTTGGAATATATTAAATAATATTTTAAAACATTTTGAGCTAAATAAATTTATCGATAAGACATTACAAGTTAAAACAAAAAGTTGATTTAAATATGTTCGAAAAAACTATACTAAATAGATGACAAATTTAATATAAAGATCTTTTACAATTCACCCAAATTTAACCAAATCATCTCAAAACTTATTAAAATTCAAATCTCTCCCAATTCTTCATACAATACATACCCTAAGTTCATTGATTGGTTTGAATTTGATTTTTGTTTTAATCGGACTACCTTCTGGGTCGTTAATATATTTAAAATCGGGCTACTTTCTGGATCGAGTACATGTCAATAAACTAATATATATATATATATATCATTTTATGTGTATATCTATATTATAGACATATGTATGTATGAATAGTTATATAAATATTATGTCATAATATATTTTAAATTAAAATATCTGACCAAAAAAAAATGTTTAAATAATTAAATCAAAATTAAACTTAAAATATTACTAAAATAGTAAAACAATTATCAATAAGAAAAATAAACTAATAAAACATCACAACCTGAAAATAAATAATTTATAATATATTGTTAAGAAATACACAAATATTATAATACAAAAGCATATGATATATTATATTCCATTATGTTGATAATAAGAAAAAAAAACTTAAAATTAAAAAGAAAAATTCCTTATTATACAATATGAAGTCATGATAACAATTATAAATAAAGACAATAAGAAAAAAAAAGAGGAAAACACAAATAATTAGTTTGTTGTGCTTGAGTAAAAAAAAAGATAATTGCATGGATGCATTTTAAAAGAATTGAAAGAGTTACAAAAATAACTTTAAACATTATTTTATTTTCAAAACAAACATTTTTTTTTGTATCAAAGAGTTATAAAATAAAGAAAAAATATATTTAAATTTTTTTTCTTCAATTGTCACCCGACTGGTTCAACCGGTCAACAAAATTATGAGTTAATGACAATTTTTTCTAGATTTATTTTATTCGGTTATTGGTGGATTTATATATTAAATACAAACCGGAATAGTGTCTAAGTTTCGGATTAACCGGTTAAACTAGCTGAACTAGTTTGGGCATGAAAACATTGAACTAAATGCATGCAACTCATATTAGCTATTTAAAATTTTCCATAATAATATTTTTAAAAAGTCAGCGATTTTAACTAAATGAAGTGCCAACATTTTGTTTCAAATAGCTAAATACACAAATCTTCATTTTGTTGTATCTCCGAAATTCAGGACCATAGCCGCTACATATATTGTTAGGGAAACTTGATTTTCAAAGATGTAACGTTTTGTTTTGAATTAAAAAAAAAAACAATTCTTTGATGTTCTTCAAGACTAGGTAAGAACCACATAAACAAAAATTACGGTATAATTTTAAGGAAAATTTTGGGGATAGTTTTATGGATAGCGATGATCTGAGGATTAAGCTCATAGTTATGTTGATGTCACTGTATTTTACATGTTTTTTGTAGATATATAATATGTAATGGGTAGTTTAGTCATTTGTATTAACCTAGGTCCTCTCTCTGTAATCAGTATATATATGGCTGAACCCTCTATCTAATGAAATAAGTTGACACGATTGATATGGTATCAGAGCATTCTGATCCTTAACCTAGTTTTCTGGCCACCACCCCCTTCTTTTCTTCATTCTCGTCTTCCTCTCTGTCTTCTTCTTCTCCTCTCTGTTTCTTTTCAATGGCCTCTCACATGTTTGACACGATTAATGCCTCAGATTCAACTACTCTCTTAGTTGTCAATATGACAAACGTCACCAAACTTACAGCCACACACTATCTAATGTGGTCTCGCCAGGTTCGGGCACTTCTCGCTGGGTATAACCTTGCTCTTACATCGAAGACACGACATTCATGCCTACTGCAACAATCACTCAGGCCAATACTACCATACCTAATCCCGCCTATACCTTGTGGAAGCGTCAAGATCAGCTGGTCTACAGTGTGCTTCTCGGCTCGATCTCTGTCCCCATTCAACCGGTGGTATCAACAGCAACAACATCTGCTCAGATCTGGAATAAACTTGGATCCACGTATGCAAAACCAAGTAGAGGTCACATCAAACAACTTAAGCAACATGTCAAGAATTGGATCAAGGGAGCAAAGACTATCGATGCAAATATACAAGGGTTTACGACAAAGTTTGATGAACTTGCATTGTTGGGCAAACCGATTGATCATGAGGATCAAGTCGAATACATTCTCGGAGGACTTCCAGAAGAATACAAGAATGTGGTTGATCAACTCGAAGGCAGAGATACAACACCAACCATCACTGAAATTCATAAGAAGCTTCTCAACAAAGAAGCAACACTTCTTGACGTGTCATCAACAGCAGTTACACTCCCAGTCACTACAAACACTGTGTCTACTCGCTCCAAAGGTCAGTATCGGTCTAATTCTCGCTATACAAACAACAGAAATAACAATCAGTTGACCTACAATGTGCTAAGACAAGCGAATTCTCAGCAGCGAGGTTATCAAGGGCGCTGTCAGATTTGTGGAATTTTTGGTCACAGTGCTCGCACGTGCTCACAACTTCAACAACAATCGCTGTCATCTGGCCTGCTATCACATCCTTCCCCTCAGTGGTAGCCTCGAGCAAATCTAGCTGCTGCTCCACAAGTTCAATCCCCAAATTGGTTGCTTGATAGCGGGACCACACACCACCTGACCTCCGATCTTCATAATCTTTCGTTACATCAAGCATACCAGGGCGGTGAAGAAGTCACCATTGCTGATGGCTCAACGCTTCCGATCTCGCATACTGGTTCCACTTCTCTCTTAACTCACTCAAAACCACTTAATATATCCAATGTTCTTTACGTGCCTCATCTACATCGTAATCTTTTATCCGTATACCGCTTGTGTAACTCTAATAATGTCAGTGTTCAATTTTATCCCGCCCATTTTCAGGTGATGGATCTGAGAACGGGGGCGCTGTTAATCAGCAGCAGGAGTAAAAATGAGCTTTACGAGTGGCCGGCAATACCAACAGCTCATACCGCTCTCCATGCTACATCCTCACCACAAACCTCATTGGCTTCCTGGCACTCGCGTTTAGGCCATCCGTCTGTCCCTCTTTTAAACACTATTATTTCTAAGTTTTCTTTACCATGTTTGAACTCGAACCATTCTTTATTACCCTGTTCTCATTGTCTACTTAATATAAGCCACCGTCTTCCTTTTCACACAAATACTCTCTCGTCCACTAAACCACTTCAACTCATCTATTCCGATGTTTAGATGTCTCCCACTATCTCTGTAGATAACTATCGATACTATGTTATCTTCATTGATCACTATACCCGATATACTTGGTTTTATCCACTAAAATTCAAATCCCAAGTGAAAGATACTTTCATTACCTTCAAAGCCTTAGTGGAAAAATGGTTCGAAACCACTATCCAAACACTCTTTACCGATAATGGTGGTGAGTATGTGGCTTTACGAAGTTTTCTCGCAACCAATAGCATATCTCATTTAACGTCTCCACCGCACACTCCCCAACACAATGGCCTGGCGGAACGTAAACACCGACACATCATCGAAACAGGAAAAACATTACTAAGCCAAGCTCCCATCCCGACATCCTACTGGCCATATGCATTCTCTACTGCGGTATACCTCATCAATCGCCAACTTACACCAACACTCAGCAACATCTTACCTTATCGGAAACTGTTTGACAAAGAACAAACTACACAAAGCTACGTATTTTTGGTTCTATGTGCTATCCGTGGCTACGTCTGTATGTCTCAAACAAACGTGAAGCTGGCTCGTTACCATATGTGTTTCTCGGGTATTCGCTCACTCAATCCGCTTACATTTGTCTCCATATAGAATCTGGTCGTGTGTACATTTCGAGACATGTTCAATTTAACGAGCACACATTCCCATTTGCCTCCAATTCCAAACCATCAACAGAACCACTACTTCCCACGCCACCGTCATTCACACCACATACGACCATTCGACCGCTATCACTCGTTCTACTCAACGAACAGTGCCTCCTCTCAAAGTCTATCACCGGCGAGAAAAAGTGAACACAGTTATGGATTTAATTACACAAGTACCCTCTATCACACTATCTATACAACCAGATATACAACCCGCTACTCCCACTCCCATTCTCCCTACCACAATATCTGAAACACAATACCAACTAAGCCTGCCTCAACCAAACCCCAATCCACTAGAACCACACCATTCTATCACCCAGCCTGAACCGATACCACCACCTAAACCGACAACCAATATCCATCCCATGGAAACACGTCAAAAGAAAAACCAAAAAAGCTACAAACCAATATTACCATTACAAAACAAAAAACCGAACCCGATATCCCAAACACAATCCACCAGGCTATGCAAGATCGTCGATGGCGTCAGGCTATGAGTTCATAACATGATGTCCAACTACGTAACCGAACCTACGAACTTATTCCTCCACATCCGAGCCAAAACGTTATTCCGACAAAATGGATCTTTACGATTAAATATTTGGCTAATGGTGTGGTTGATAGATATAAAGCCCGGTGGGGGGCTCGCGGATTTAATCAACAATATGGTGTGGATAATGCGGAGACTTTCAGTCCTGTGGTAAAGGCAGTCATGATAAGGCTCGTGTTGCAACTCGCAGTCACAAACAATTAGAGAATATTACAACTTGATGTTAATAACGCGTTTCTCCATGGAACGCTGAAGAATGAGGTCTATGTTGCTCAACCTCCGGGATTCATTAACAAAGATCGCCCTCATTACATATGTCGGTTGAAGAAGGCGTTATATGGGTTAAAGCAAGCACCACGAGTTTGGTATCAAGAGTTAAAAAGTACGTTAATTCAGCTTGGTTTTCGCAACTAATTAGCAGATACGTTACTTTTTGTATACACACAACCAGAAGTGGTTCTTTATCTGCTCATATATGTCGACAATATACTCATTACTAGGAATAATAATGTCTTCATTGATCGATGCATTCAGATGTTGTCTATGAGATTCTCTCTAAAAGATCCAACCCCGCTCAAGTACTTTCTTGGCATTGAAGCAATCTCAACATCGGCTGGCCTCCATCTTAATCAACACAAATATGTTCATGATTTACTAGCCAAAACAGGAATGCTTGATGCGAAGCCAGTCACCACACCAATAGCTCCTACACGTCTCTACTTACACACGGGATCTCCTCTCCAAGACGCATCGACCTACATAATGGTTGTAGGTAGTCTCCAGCATCTAGCACTAACGCGACCTGATCTTGCTTATGTTGTAAATCGTCTATCACAGTTCATGCATTCCCCCACTGACGAACACTGGAATGCGGTAAAATGCGTATTACGATACCTCGCTGGTACAGCTTCTCACGGGATTTTACTTCAGAAAAATAATCTGTTTATTCTCCATGCATTTTCTGATGCGAATTTGGCAGGTGATGTAGATGATTTTGTTTCCACAAATGCATATATTTTGTTCATTGGCGATACCCCATAGCTTGGTCATCAAAGAAGCAATGTGGCATTGTGCGATCCTCAACTGAAGCGGAGTATAGGTCTCTCGGGAACACAGCATCGGAGTTGCGTTGGGTGAGTTCTTTACTTTCTGAGCTTGGTCTCGAAATTAAAACACCACTACACTTGACCCTCGACTATCATTTCATTCGGGATAACATTCAATCCGGTGTTATACGAGTGTCTCATCTCTCCACTAAAGATCAACTAGCGGATGCACTGACAAAACCACTACCAAGATCAAGATTTCAAGAATTATTTCACAAAATTGGCGTTGGTTTACCACCTCCATCTTGAAGGGGCATGTAGATATATAATATGTAATGGGTAGTTTAGTCATTTGTATTAACCTAGGTCCTCTCTCTGTAATCAGTATATATATGGCTGAACCCTCTACTTAATGAAATAAGTTCACACGATTGATATTTTTAACCTTAATTTATCATAATATTAGTGTAGTTTCATCTATTGTTCATACTACTTTGTATCATATTCTTTAACTTAGAGTACTTAGGACATTTAGCATGTGCATTGCATACATTCTGTATTCTGAAGTGGTATTAGGTGTTTTGGGAGCTCAGGAGTACACATTTGGAGTTTCATACCAGACTCGACCAAGAATGTCCGAGTGGGGAGCTCGAGTGCACATATCCCAGAGTACCGGTCATGACCACTTGACCAAGACGGTCCGAGTGGAGAACTCAAGTGCACATATCCCAGAGTACCGGTGAAGACCACTCGACCAGCCTAGCTCGAATGGAAGACTCGAGTGATGATAACTTGAAGAACACGTCAACTCAACTCGACCTCCAATTGTTCGAGTAGGTGAGTTCGAGGGAAAAACCTGCATCTGGGGCAACAACTCGACCAAGGCTACTCCACCCCTGTGTTCGAGTGGATTTTCCCTTCCCAGACTTGATTTAAATTTTTGTCCTTCTGTGTTGTTAGGACTTCAAGGCCTTTTAGTATAAATAGTCTTATTATTTATTAGTAAGGGATGCCCCTTTAGAACCCTAATCATGCCTCTTAGTTTTCTCTCTCTTATTCTTCATTTTCTAAATTTTTAACTCAGATCTCTTCTGATTTATTTAGTCTTTGCATTTATTTTCTTCTCCAATATTGTCCATCTCGTCATCAACTACATCATATGTCATTTTTAGCATTTTCTGAGTTTGTGTTCTTGATGATGCATTCTGAGTAGTGATTAGGATTCGTAAGGATGGGTTAGATCTCTGTAGGATTTTTGGTCTTCTTAGATGTTTGAGCTTTAAATTGCATAGATCTTTTTTGGATTAGGTGTTCTTAATGCTTAGTTAGGCAAGAGATTGGTAATTTTGATCTTAGGCATTTCCCACTTAGAAGGTGTAGATGCTTGAACCAACTAATACCAGAGATCTATAGTTTTAACCAATGGCTTAAGAGGTTTTAGCTGTATTTTGACATTAATGAATTGGTTCTTAATGCTTGCCTATATTATGTTGCATTGATACATGCTCTAAGTTTCTTTGTATCATTGACTGGGTATTAGGATTAGGAAGTGGTATATGATTGTTCGTGTTTATCACAAGAGTGGAGCCACCTTGTTTTGATGTTCATTGTCTAGAGATTGCTTCTGTGAAGTTTTTTAAGCATCTAGCAGAGACCAAAAAGAATCACAGATCCTTGAATCCCATCCTTAGGATCTTATTTCCCATTTGATTGTTACTCTGTTTTAGCTTGTTCTGTTTCTTGCTTGTTTACTTTTGCACTTCAACTGGACCACTAGCACTCGACCACTTAGGTCTAGAGCTTCACTGCTTCTTTTGTCGTTTTATGTTTATAGCTCAATTTGCATACACTCGACCCCTCAGGTCGAGTGCTTTTCTGTTTTGTCATTTTCCTGCACCACTCGATCTCTTTACTCGATCATCTTGGTCGAGTGGTTTCCTTGCTCTGTTTTCCCTTGTAGCTCGATCACCCCACTCGAACTGACAAATATAGTGGGTCTTTAATTGCTTTTACTTGAATTGTATATGTTGTTAGATAACCACCGTTTAATCTGCTTGGCTTAACTTAAATGAATTGATCGCATCCTGATTGCATACCACAGTCTTCCTCAGGATTGACTTAGTATTTCTAAAACTATACTATAATTGCAAACATGCCACATTTAGCATTTCTTTATATTGCTGAGTGAGAAAAAATCCTGTTTCACGTCTCTCGATAGATATAAGCTAATTGCAGCACAATTATAACGCCCACATTCCGTGATTTGGGAAAGGGGCTGCTGCTTTCGAGGAAAACTAGATCATGGCCGAGAAAGACCAATGAATAAGTTATCCCACGGAACAAGGAAACATTTAAGGCATAAAAGGATTAGATGACTTAGACATTGAGAATGGTGTAGTCAAGGCCGAGAAACAGACCGAATGACTTAGCCAAGTAAATGAACGACTTAGCCAAGTAAATGGGAGCTAAATGTTCTAGTTAACTAGCTCGGTGAGCTGTGGTAGCTAAACAGGAGTTCACTAGCTGGAAGTACTAGCTAGGTGGAGTGTTAGCTAGCTATAAGCACTAGCTAGCTCAGCTGACCAATAGCTCAACCAGCTCAGAATACTTATTGAGTACTGACCCAGCTGGGTGCACTGATCAGCTAGTTACCGAGCTAGGTGAGTTATGGCAGCTGGAACGGTCGGTACAGGAACCTATGATGCAGATGGTTGGTATATAAACCTAGTAACCACCTATGCAGTTACTAACTGAAAGAGTGCGATCTCAACCATTCATTAAATGAATGGCCAAAATCGTACGATCAATGGGTACGAGATGGTGGAAGTTATACCCCATGATTCCTATAAAAGGAATCCATACGAACATTACAAAGACGATACTTGAAAGATCCATACGAAGATACTGTCCAGTAATCAAGCAGAACGGTTAATCAGAGTGCCGAGAAGATGATGACTCATCCGGTCGATAGGTATGATCTGTCGTGATTCATACTAGATGACCGATAAACCAGAATGAATCGTGCAGATAGGCGAGTCGACAGATTGATCCAACCAGTTCACCAGGCAGGGAATTATGTAGCCAATCGGTGAAAAACGAGAACTGCTGAGAAAAGCAATTACTTGCCAAGGGATCGATACGGACTATGAAGGAGTGTTATGGTATTTATTCAATGGATCGGGAGTAACTGCCAGGTGGAGTGGTTACTCGCCAAAAGATGAAGACGTACTACTGGGAAAGGGTTGAAACAATGAAGGATCGGTTATTAAAACTGATGGGGGATCCAACGGTTGAAATCCGTGGATACAAAGGAATGGATTCGAAAACATGGATGTATTGGCAAGAGGAGACTTGACCAGCCATCATGAACCAAACGAAATTATTATAATCTCTACTGTATAAAAAGCCTATGGGGTGGTTGGTTGAATGGCAATGTAACAGAGAGATAAGTCAAAGGGAATGGTGAAGTAATGACAAGTTTGAAAGGCATGTTGCAAAGACAACATGAGACTGATTGAAGGAAATGATAAAGGATTGATAATGAGGATGTACCATCAATCCTATCCAAGGGGATATAAAGCTCTTTTCTAGTGTGAAGGCTCATTGAGAAACGAAAGGAATCACCAGGAAAAGGAAAAGAGCAAGGGGCAACCCCTTGGGTGGGAAAACGGTTTGGAAATAAGGAGTGTATCAGTGGTGATGTCCGATACGAGATTATAGTGGTCTGGGATAGTATGGGCTTGATCGGTCACCAAGAGGAAAAGGGTATGAATAACTCCTCATTCTATCGTATACTTTGCCAATGGGGCTTGTTGGTTGAGTGGCTAAGTAACAAAGTGATGTAGTATTATGTGGAGTTAAGTGATGGACGGTAAGGTAAGTGTACTACCTGGTAGACATGCAAATACCTACCAGCATACTTGGAAGATGATCGGGCGATACAGGGAATAGATGGAGAAAGGGTTTGATTCCGCATATTGGCCAAGGTACGTATATAGTCCTAACTTATTGAATAAGTAGGATAACATATGCTGCCATAAGTCAAGGATGACAAACGGATAGAATGCAAGACATTGGACGAGTTATGAATTAATCTTAAGCCTACGGGAAAGATGATAAAACTGATACAAGGGATTGGTCGGAATTAGACCAAGGGTAAAATAAATTCCACTGCGCAAGATGAAAGATAAAAGGAATAACCTAAGGAAATAGATTTGTAAAGGAAGAAAAAAAATTCTAAGAGGTTTTCTCGTGACAAGGCCTGAAGTCATAGCGATTCGTCACTGGCCGTCGAAGGGTCCGGGATGGGTCCTCACCACAATCTCATACAAGATGTGCAAGATATCTCAATCACATAAAGTGACACCGCATGGAAGGTGGTCTTGGTTTGCAATTGGCGCAGGTGGACTGTTGTTTCTTGCAGCCAACTTTGCTTTTACTTAAAACACACTTAAAATACACTTGATAAAAAAGGTTAAAGTAACAAGAAACGTAAACATATTAGACTAAAATCGAAACAAAAACTCACAGAAAATGTAATTGGTCCTCACAACAGCGGCAAAAACATGATGTTTCAAGTTTTAAATCTTCACTCTCACTGTAAGTTCACAAAATACACATTAGTATAGATTGGGTATCGAATCCATATAGACCAAGGTTAAATTATGAATTTCAAATATTGAACAGAGAAACGACATAAATATGGTTTGTTGTTGTAATTATTGCAGCAAATTTAAGTAAGCAGTAAATAAAAAGTGAAGTTATAATATGGAGAAAGCCTTGGGCGTAGAGAACTGTTCTAGAACTCGAATCACTAATATATATAGCTAGCATTCTCTCGCAGCGCTAACTATCTAAACATGAATCCAAGAACACTAAAATCTCGAATGAGCCCTAGTAAACATGTGATACATAATAAGGGTTTTGGTTGTTTGACTTTTCAGCATCACATTAGTTTTGTGTTTTTACCTTTTTTAATTAAGTTTTCGATTAAGGACATTTTTCTTATTACATTAGGGTTATAATTTAAGATGTCTCGTGGCCTATATAAGGGTCTTTGGTGTTATTGAGAACTTCAATTTCCAACAGTTAACCTAATTCTCTAATATTGACTTAGGTTAAGATGAAGTTTTGATTTAATCTCTTTCTACTTTCAAGGTATAGCTACGGTTCCGGTTACTAAATATAAGTCTAGGGCATTGGCTCATAACAACTTGGTATCAGAGCCGGCTGATTCGATGGGAGACTCAGGTGATATCACAAAACAGCTCGCAAAGCTTGTGAAAGCCATGGCTGATCAGAAGATAGACCTCATGAAGGAGGTATCTGAGATGAGGAAATGGTTCAATGAGAAGTTTTCTCTGTTACAATCAAAGATCGGTGAGCTTCAAGAGAAAATGACGTCTCAACAAGTAGCTCTAGAAAGAACCTTAATCGCATTTGAATCAATCATGGTGGTGGCAGGAAGAAAAATGCAACTCAACTAAGGCGGTTGTTGGAGATAATCGTCACCCACAAGCAGAGATAAAAGAGAGTTTAGTTGCTGAAAAAACAGTGAAAACACCAAACTTGGAGGCATTATCTACAGCGATTCGTGGGGATCGAGTGTTAGGAGAAAAAGGATTTGCATCAATGATTCAAACCATTCCAGACCACGCTAAAAACCATGAGGATGTCAGTGTGGATATAGGATCTCACACCCAATAAAATAATGAAATGTTTATTCAGTAAAATAAGATTTTTGTAAAAAATGAACTAGTAAGTGGAAATTAAGTATAAAAAGAAAAATAGTGAAAATAGTATATATTGATCTTTTGTCAAAAATGAGCGACCCCCTTTAAAAGATTATGAAGGTCGGTATTTATACATGAATGAGATAATAAATGCTAAGAATAATGACTAATTAATTCTATCACTCTCCTTTAAGTCGTCGGTATTTATACTTCACTTTCCCTAGCTTAGTTTGCCTGCTCTTCTTATTCCAAATTATCTGATAACCATTTTAATGTATGAAATATAATAACACGTGTCATAATCTGGAGAGAATAGATCCTCGGTATGGATCCGGTATTAACATTTGCCCCCAAGTCCTGTGAGCCGCTGCCTTGCTCAAAGGACTTAAGTTTTGTTACTCTTTTAACCCCTAAAACTTCAAGGTTTTGGCTTTTATAGTCCCACGACACGCGTCCATGTACATTAATTAGGCCCTTTCTTGTTTTAAAAAAGGCAAGTTTGAGAAAAAACCTTTTCCTTTTCCCAATACAACCAGTGTTTTTCTTAAACTTGATTCTTCTTAGATCAGACTTTCCGTCTGTCTGAAATTTCAGATACTTCAGAGTGATTCTACCCCTTGGTTTTTTTTTTTGGAAATTGAATCTTCCTGTTTATCTACGACTCATGACGAGGGCTACAAAGATGTCTAGTTCTTCTGAGGAGAAAAGCAAAGGTGCTACACATAACAATTCCCCGGGTCGCAATGACCAATTTTGCCCCCACCCGTCGTCTCGCTCCACATCCAAATCGATTATATGTATCAAGAAATATTGTCGATATTCATCGAAAATTGAATTTGCTCTTCAAAATGCTGATGAAACCCCGAAAATTCAAAAGAGAGGGGTACATATGTGTTTATGAATCTTACTTCTATGGTTGCGGTGTGTTTTTCCCAATTCCCGATGCACTTGTTTTATGCTTGGAATGGCCTTCCCACAAATGTGTCCGAAGATGCTTCGACACATCATTTGTCTTCTGACACTTGCTTCCGACTCCAACTTGTCGTTGAGTTCAAGTGACCTCCTTGAATTCATTGGTGTTCGCTCCGCTAACCGAGGTACCTACAGTATCTATTTTCGTACCAATAGGAATCTGATTTTCGGTATTCTTGAATAAGAAGAAAATTGGAGAGACTTTTGGTTTCTCATGAAACTTGACCCCTCCTCTGCCATTAGTATGCTTTGATATGATTGGACCAATTCGCTTGGTGAATTACACTACGTCTCTATCTAACCTTTCGTTTGTAGACTCTAATTTGCATTTTTCTCTTAGTTCCTTCCCCAAAACCTAATCAATCCAAGGAGAAAAACTTAGGGAAGAAAATTGACAATGTCAGCACGCCGCTTCGCGAAGAAAATCATGCTACTAACATTGATGGTTTATGTCACAGAAATAGCTTGGTTATCGAACTACATATTCATGATTCTCCCCTAACTCATTCGACCGCTGTCTCGGATAGCAAAGAACTTGAGGATCCCGACGCAAACTTATGTCGAGGGAGGAAGAAAGTGACTCCAAATCCTATTCACCGTGGATCCTCTTCAATGCCTCAAAACTTTAATAAAGGCAAAAGTCAAACATTCATACCTCCTCCACCTCCGTGTATTCCTTCCAAAAACGGTTCAGAAGAGAATTATTTGGATAAGGATCATAATCCTTCGTGTAATCGAAGTAAAAGCAAACCGCCTCGAAGCGATGAAACTTGTTCTTCTAAGAACGCTACGACTAATGCTCCTTTTAGTGAAGGTATGTTTTGACTTTCCCCACTAAACTGTCCTATAAAACGTTTTTAACATATCATAGTGATCCTTTTGTCTAAATGTATACAAAAATAGAATGTTGATCCCTAAATCTTTTCACGAATTCAAATCTTTCTGCGGGAAACCCCTTCCCCCTTTTGATGAGTGGGATCCCAATGCAAGGGATCTTTTTGTAAGGAATTCGATTCAAGATGCCAAGGTGATGTGATCCTGGGTAGGATCAAGTCCTAGGATGATATCCAGCAGGTTGTAAGGAATCAAAATGGTGGAATAAGCTGCGGAAATGAAGGGTTATCGGGAATAGAAGGGGTTCAGCACAAGGTTGGCTCGAGGCGGAACGATGATCGGCTACGTGGATCGGGATGAAGCGATGGAGGTTGGAAATGAGGATGGGTCGAAGCGATACTTCCAAAAGTTATGATCCACCCTTGGACTATCAAAGCTTGTGCTTGAGAGGGTGAAGACCCAACACGATGAACAAGGGGTGGTATGAATGAAACTTCCTAAGGATGGCGGAAAGATCCATAAGACTTTCGAGCTTGCTTAAGTGGGAAAACATCAGATCACAAAAGCAAGAGATTGATCAAACAAATTAGAAAAAATGTTATTAAGAAGTTTGATAGATTGAAAGAAGAAAACAAGAGAATACATATAGGGTTCAAGGTTGCATGGAAACTAGAAAATAACCCTTGGAATTATACAAACATTAAAGATAAAGTTTGAACCACTCTTGAATATCTCTTTGACTCCATTTCGTGGCTGAGAAGATAGAATGGGCTTTGGCTCTATCAAGAGGCCTTGTGAAAGAGTAACAAAGGAATAAGGTCGTACCAGAGCAGCATGGACATGAAGACTTGCAAATTCCCCATGGTCCTATTACTCGGTCCAAGCAAGCCAAGCTCAAAAAATCTCTACAATGTCTTCTCAACACCATCCAGGGCAGTTTAGTGTGTGCTAATCCAACTACCCTAGTTGTGATCCAAGCCACCTAGAAATTTATCCAGAGAGGTGATAAGACTTCCACTCTTTTTCCCTTCGTTTGGTTTTGTCCCAATGGGTTTTCCAAACAAGGTTTTTAATGAGGCAAGCCTTATCACTCTTTCAAAAGGCCTCTTGATAAAGCCAAACCCATTTCTTCATGAAGCCTGAAACTAGGAGCCAAAGAGACATTCTTATGTTCAAAGTTTAGTTTAACATTCCAAGGGTTGTTTATCATTTTCCATGCATCTTGAACCCTATATGTATCCGCTTGTTTCTTCTTGTCAATCTATCAAAAATTTTATTTACAATCTATCTTATAAACTTGTTTGATCAGTCGCTTGCTTATTGTGTTCAGATCTTCATCCTTCACCCCTAGCAAGTTTTCGATAGTCTAAGGATTTAACACCATCCTTACTAAGTATGATTCGCTCCATCCCTTGTTTATCAAGTCGGGTATTTACCCTTCTAAGAACAAGTTTTGATAGTCTAAAGGTCGATCACAACCTTTAGAAGTATCTCCTCAATCCATCGTTCATCCATCAATCCAATCCATGATCATTTCTTGACCCGTTCATCAATCGATGTACCGATCATCGACAGTCCCTCGTTGTCGATCCCCATCGCGAACCATTCCATCCACGTCGCCGAACCTCGTCGCGTCGTTCAAACCTATGTCGCTGAACCTCCTCATATCATTCCAACTCCACGTAGCCGATCCTCGCCGGACTTCACATCTCAATCCTCGACTCGCTACGTTCCAACCCACTTTGCCAAACCACGTCGCGCCTCGAGTCATCCCCATACCAAACTCCTCGCATCCCCGATAACAATCCCCATTCCCGCAACTAGTCTATCTTTTGAACCCCTACAACCTGTTGGAGAGTATTCAGGGACTTGATCCTACAAAGGATCATATCAAGTGGTATTAGAGCTAAACTCCACCCCAGGTTGTGTCTAATCCAATCTGTTACACCCCCTTTACATTGCGCAGATCATTTGAATGATTTTGTCTGTCGATTGTCAGAATTTTGATAATTATTTGGTGATTGATAAAATTGTGAAATCAGTTTCTGAATAACCTAATACGAGTCTAGTTTCTGTTAAAATTGATTTCGGAATGTTTGGACACTATTTGATATTTTAATCTGACCGATCATCTTCCAGCGTTTTCGCGAAAAGGATTTCTGAGATTTTCAGTGTTTTGATTTTCATAAATTCGTTTTGATTGCTAAAATCGTGAGATCGGTTGGGTCTGTTTTGAAAAAGAGTCTAGTATTTGAGACAACTGTTTTTAAAACTATTGAACGTATTTTGATAATTTATTCGGCTCGATCAAACCAAACTGTCGCTTGGGATTCAAGCATGCTTGCCGAGTATTTGTTGTTGTGATATCTTGGGCAGTTTACCTGGTTACTTGTTTGAATTTGGACAGGTACCATGGCGGAAACCAGCAATGATGAAGAGGAATCCGCAAACTCCAACAAGCAACTTCTTGACTCCTTTAGATCCATGATGGACGAAAGCATGGCAACCATGAGAGCTAAACTAGAACGATCAATCAATGATCGACTTAGAAGGCAACCACTACCTTCTGATGCTGACCAATTCTATAGTCACTCCTCTACATCACATCATTCGAGGAGAAGATGACCAAGGGGGGATCAACCTCTTAGGGTTAACCAAGCCAATCCTTGAGACCCCTTAGCCGGCCTTAAAATCGAAATCCCATCTTTACATGGAACCAATGATCCGGAAGAATACCTAGAATCGGAGAAAAAGGTCGAGATAATATTTGACTGCAGAAATTTCACCCAAGACCATAAGATTTGGATAGCCCCAACCGCATTCACGGATTATGCTCTAAGTTGGTGGGATCAGTTGGTGACCTCTAGGAGGAGGGCAGGAGATCTTCCTATTGAAACCTGGAACCAAATGAAGATTCTTATGAGGAAGAGGTTTATACCTATTCATTACCATAGAGAGCTACATCTAAGGCTGAGGAATTTATCTCAAGGGAGTAAGTCCGTGGAAGAATACTATAAGGAGATGGAAACCTCGTTGCTTAGGGCCGATGTTCAAGAGGATAGTGAAGCTACTATGGCCAGATTTATGGGCGGCCTTAACAGGGAAATTATAGAACGGCTTGAGATCCACCATTATGTGAAAATGGAAGAGCTTCTCCATAAGGCTATCATGTTTGAGAAATAACTTAAGCGGAGGAATCCTAAGCCCGGTTACATTTCCACAAGGTATAACCAAACCCGAGATGATAAGCCTAACAAGGATTACAAACCATTCCCTAAACCTAAGCTAGAAGAGCCGCGACTTAAGGGTTTGACAAGGGATCAGGTAACAAAACCAGAGAAATCCAATGCTTCAAGTGTAAGGGTTTTGGTCACTACTCAAACATTTGCTCCAATAGGAGAACCATAGTTATCCGGGCCAATGGTGAAATAGAATCGGAAGAAGATCATTCTGAGGCTGAGTCTATAGAGGAACATGTCACCATGCCAACGGTGGGACAACTCTTGGTCACTAGGAGAACTTTGAACCTACACACTAAGTTTGAGAAAAATGAGCAGAGAGAGAATCTATTCCACACCCGTTGCCTAGTGAAGGAAAAGGTTTGTGGTTCAATGATCGATGGGGGTAGTTGAACCAATGTGGCGAGTGAGTCCATGGTGGAAAAACTTGGACTAGCGGTCATTAAGAGAGCTAAACCTTAAAAGTTACAGTGGTTTAATGATGAGGGAGAATTGGAAGTCAAGAACCAGGTCCTCGTTCCTTTGTCCATAGGAAAATACGAAGATGAGGTCTTATGTGATATTTTACCAATGGATGCCGAACATATAATACTTGGAAGACCTTGGCAATCCGATCGGAGAGTAATGCATGATGGGTTTAGCAATCGGTATTCATTTGAGTTTAAGGGCAAGAGGAACATTCTAGTACCGTTAACCCCACAAGAGGTTCATCTAGACCAAATCGCCTTGAAGAAAAGCAAAACCACTTCCGAGTCCAAGCCCATGCATCCGACCAATGTTATGGTCAAACCTCAATCAGGGAGTTAGTCACCATCCCTACTTTTTGTGTTTAAGGAATGCCTTAATACTAACCAAAATATGCAGGAGTTGCCTAGCAAAATTCAGTTTCTTTGCAGGAGTTCCAAGACGTGTTTCTAGAAGAAAATCCATGAGGATTGCCACCCATCTGAGGAATAGAGCACCAAATCGATTTCATGCCCGGAGCTTCTCTTCCCAACAAACCAGCTTATAGAACCAATCCTCTAGAAACTAAGGAACTTCAACAACAAGTCACTGAGCTCATGGAGAAAGGACATATCCGAGAGAGTATGAGCCCATGCGCCGTGCCAGTTTTGCTCATCCCAAAGAGAGATGGTAGCTAGAGGATGTGTGATGATTGCCGAACCATCAACAATATCACTGTAAAGTATCGCCATCCTATACCTAGATTAGATTATATACTTGATGAATTGCATGGTTCTAGTATCTGTTCGAAGATAGATCTTAAAAGTGGATATCATCAAATTAGGATGAAAGAAGGCAACGAATGGAAAACTGCATTTAAAACTAAGCATGGATTGTATGAATGGTTAGTCATGCATTTTGGGTTAACAAACGCACCTAGCACTTTCATGAGATTGATGAACCATGTTCTTAGGGCACTCATAGGTCAATTTGTGGTTGTATATTTCGATGACATTTTAGTTTACAGCCACAGCCTAGAAGACAACGTGGATCACCATAGAAAGGTTTTGGAAGTGCTTAGAAAAGAAACCTTGTATGCCAACCTTAAGAAATGTACTTTTGGAACAGATAACCTTGTCTTTTTTGGTTTTGTGGTAAGTGCAGATGGCATTAAGGTTGATGAGGAAAAGATTCAAGTAGTCAAAGAATGGCCAAGTCCAAAGAATGTAATCAAAGTAAGAAGCTTCCATGGCCTTGCTGGGTTTTATAGGAGGTTTGTAAAGAACTTCAGCACGATAGCAGCTCCGCTCACTGAGGTTATCAAGAAGAATGTAGGATTCAAGTGGGAGCAACTTCAAGAAGACGCATTTCAAACCTTGAAGGATACACTTACACACGACCCGGTTTTATCTCTTCCTAACTTTGATAAAAATTTTGAAATTGAATGTGATGCCTCAGGGATTGGTATTGGTGCTGTTCTTATGTAGGAACAAAGACCAATAGCCTACTTTAGTGAGAAAATTGGAGGTGCCACACTCAATTATCCAACCTATGACAAAGAACTCTATGTGCTTATTAGAGCTTTACAAACATGGCAACATTATCTATGGCCCAAGGAGTTTGTTATCCACATGGACCATGAATCCCTCAAACACCTCAAAGGACAACATAAGCTAAACAAAAGACATGCCAAGTGGATTGAGTTTATTGAAACCTTTCCATATGTGATCAAATACAAGAAAGGTAAAGAGAATGTAGTAGCCGATGCTCTTTCTCGGAGGTATGTTCTTTTGAATTCTTTAGAAGTTAAACTACTAGGATTTGAACAAATCAAGGAGCTATATGCTATTGATGCTGACTTCAAAGAGATTTATGCTTCGTGTGAGAAATTTGGTATGGGAAAATATTACAAGGCTAATGGATTCTTGTTTTATGAAAACCGATTCTGTGTGCCTAACTCTTCTTTACAGACTTGTCTGTCAAGGAAGCTCATGCAGGTGGTCTTATGGGTCACTTTGGCGTGGCAAAAACATTAAGTGTACTTCAGGAGCATTTCTTTTGGCCACATATGAGGAGTGATGTCGAGAAAACTTGTCAATAGTGTGTCACTTGTAAAAAGCCAAATCCACAATCCAAAACCACGGTTTGTATATTCCTTTACCTATTCCATTGCATCCTTGGCATGATATTTCCATGGATTTTGTAATCGGATTACCCAAGACTAAAACTGGTAAGGATTCGATATTTGTGGTAGTTGATAAATTCTCTAAAATGGCTCACTTCATTCCTTGTCATAAAACTGATGATGCAATTCATGTAGCCGGATTTTTCTTTAAGGAGATAGTTAGACTTCATGGCATGCCTAGAACTATTGTATCGGATAGAGACACTAAGCTCTTTAGCTATTTTTGGAAAACGCTTTGGTCTAAACTAGGAACTAAGCTTTGTTTCTCTACAACTTGTCATCCACAATCCGATGGTCAAACTGAAATCGTTAATAGAACACTATCTACATTGTTGCGTGCCATAATTAAAAAGAATCTTAGAACTTGGGAAGATTGTTTGCCTCATGTTGAATTTGCTGATAACCATGCTCGGCATTCCGCATCTAAGTATTCACCATTTGAAATTGTTTATGGGTTCAATCCCATCTCACCTTTGGATCTAATGCCTTTACCTATGAATGAAAGGATAAGTCTTGATGGAAAGAAAAAAGCTGAACTACTTAAGCAGATTCATGAGAAGGCACGAAGCAACATTGAGCATAAGACCAAGTTATACGTTAAGCATGCAAACAAAGGCCGCAAGGAAATGGTCTTTAAAGAAGGAGACTTGGTGTGGATACATCTAAGGAAGGATAGGTTCCCTAACGAGAGGAAATCTAAGCTTATGCCTAGAATTGATAGACCATTCAAAATCACCAAGAAGCTCAATGACAATGCCTACCAGCTAGATCTCCAAGGTAAGTACCAAGTAAGCACAAGTTTTAATATTACTGATCTGGTTCTTTATTTTCCAGACGAAACAGATTTGAGGTCAAATCCTTTTCAAGTGGGGAAGGATGATGAGACTATGACCAGTAAGGAGGATAAACCAGAACAACAAGGGCATGAAGATTTACACATTCCCCATGACCCTATTACTCAGTCCAAGAAAGCCAAGCTCAAAACAACTTTGCAAAATCTTCTCAACACCATCGACGGAAGTTTAGGGTGAGCTAATCCAATTACACTAGTTGTGATCCAAGCCGCCTAAACAATTATCAAGAGAGGTGATAAGACTTGCACTCTTTTTCCCTTCGTTTGGTTTTGTCCCAATGGGTTTTCCAAACAAGGTTTTTAATAAGGCAAGACCTTATCACTCTTCACAAGCCTCTTGATAAACTCAAGCCCATTTCTTCATGAAGCTGCGGAAACTAGGAGCCAATGAGACATTCTTATGTTCAAAGTTTAGTTTAATGCTATGTAGAATTCCAAGGGGTTGTTTGTCGTTTTTCATGCATCTTGAACCCTATATGTATCCGCTTGTTTCTTCTTATCAATCTATCAAACTTTTTATCTAAAATCTATCTTATAAACTTGTTTGATCACTCACTTGTTTATTGTGTTCGGATCTTCATCCTTCACCCCTAGCAAGTTCTTAACAGTCTAAGGATTTAACACCATCCTTACGAAGTATCATTCGGTCCATCCCTTGTTCATCAAGTCGGGTCTTTACCCTTCTAAGAACAAGTTTTGATAGTCTAAAGGTCGATCACAACCTTTAGAATTATCGCCTCAATCCATCGTTCATCCATCGATCCAATCCACGATCATTTCTCGACCCGTTAATTAATGCACGTACCGATCATTGACCGTCCCTCGTTACGGATCCCCATCGCGAACCATTCCATCCACGTCGTTGATCCTTGTCACGTTGTTCTAACCTACGTCGCCAAACCTCGTCGTGTCAGTCCAACTCCACGTAGCTGATCCTCACCGGACTTCACGTCTCAACCCTCAACTCGGTATGTTCCGACCCACGTCCCCGAACAACATCGCACCTCGACTCATCCCCGTACCGAACTCCTCGCATCCCTGATAACAATCCTCATTTCCACAAGTAGTCTATCTTTCGAACACCTACAACCTGTAGGAGAGTATTCAGGGACTTGATCCTACCAAGGATCATATCAGAGTCGGTGATACAATTTTCTGGACTACCACACCGGAAACACCGATACCCTGGACCCACAACCTTCGAAGTGTCCTCCCACTTCCTCTTCTGCCCTGCTCCCTGCCGGACTTGCCCCTTTTGCTTGGAGAAGAACTCTGAGACTTCCTCGGAACTCAAGGCCTCACAACCTGTGATATGAACTCCTGCCGCATGCCCTCCTAGATGAAGGGAGCCTGCTCAACCAACTCTATTACCGAAACATAGCTTCGAACGATACTGCGGTTTTTCAGCTCTAACCGCATGCCTTGTTTGAACCTACGCACCTGAGTCTTCTCATCATCAAGACCCCTCCTTGCATACCGCTTGAGTCGAATGAACTCGGTCTCATACTCCTGGACAGACCTGCTCCCCAGCGATAACTCCAAGAACTCCCCCTCCAGCCTGTCCAAAGCCTCCTGAGAAAATAGTTGAGGTCAAGTTCCTCACGAAACTCGCCCCAAGTAAACATCGCTCCTCCTCTCTGTGCCAACACACTTTCGCACTATGTGTGAGCATACCGTACTCTTTCGGGGCATCTGATATAATAGAAGTTCGTCTCCAGCCTAGACCTCCGCTCATCTGCCTAAAGTGGCTTGGCACCCCTGGCAAAGTACCTGGTGCCTAACCGCTGCATGTGCTCCATACCCTGAGGTAGGCTGGTGCAACAAGCTCCGCTACAACCTTCAAAACTCCATCAACTGCGCCCACGGCAAAACCTGAGCTCTCGGTGGCGCCACCATAACAGGAGCCGATATCGTAGCTGATAACCCCTCCAACAGCTGCGCCACGAGCCCCAGCACCACCTCCATCGGGTTTGGATCAGCTGTCGGCTTGGGTATCGCACCCTTATCAGCCATACCAGCCTGAACACCCCCAATAGGATGCTCCACTCCTACCTGCTCCACTGTGACACTCTGCGCCACACTCTCCCCATGGGACTCTACTGCCACTCGACCTCTGCCCGCTCGATCTCCACGACCGGCTCGGCCACCAAGACTGGCTTGGCCACAAAGACCTAGAACTATACCAGGATTCATCATCTAGCAAAACCACGCGGTTATTAAATTACCACAAAAAAAAATAATAACCAAACACAATAAGGAACTCTTACCGCGTAACTGTTATCGGCCGGAAGATGACATACCCAAACACCCCAAACACTAACAACAAAGTAATGCACCAAGAAATCTAGCAGCCGTAGAATCAACTCCGCTCTGATACCAAATTGAAACGCCCCGGCCCTTTTTTTTTTAGCAACCAAAACCTGAATAAAACCATTAATTTTCAACAATTAATTTAACGGCAATTTACGAAAAAATCACAGAAAATAATCTCACAATTAACAGCAATTAACAATAATTTTTTGGAATTTATTTCAGCAATAAATAAACAACGATAATCACAGAAAACACAGAAAATAATCCTAGCACGTAATTATCCAGGAAAAAGTTTCGTAAAAATATCCGACCATCGTATTGCACTCACCTTGAACGTGCACGGAAAATTTCGTGACAAAAGACTAAAATTTTTCCAAACTTCTCGAGATGAATAACCCCCTAAAAATCCCACATGCGACCTAAAAATAATAAAATATTCAATTAAAGAATACTTTAATAACCACATGATTCATTAATTGAATCATCTTCTTCATAAAAATCTACAACAACATGGAGACAATGATCAATGACCAAAAACCATGATGATCACCACCGAGCAGCCCCGATCATCTTAAGAGCTCGGACACAATCTCAGAACACCACCGACGTGATCATCATACCTCCGTTAAAATCTCCCACATCTCACGTCATCATGCCACCATCACACTCCATCACACCACACCAGCATGATCTCCACGCCAAGAAAAACCCTCCACTGTCAAGTCACCATCGATCACATGGCCGCTCACCACCGAACAACACCACCGTGTCTCACGCCTAGCCGCCAACCACCACCAACGTCGTCTGATCCATTCCGAGCTCATAAGATCACCACCGATAATGATCGAAACCACCTCTATGCAACGACCACTCTCAGCCACAACATCAACTCCATTGTGTCACCCCCGAAACTTGATAACCAACATCCGACCAACGAGAACAACAGAAGGAGAAGAGATTCTTACCAAGATGGAGAAGATGAGTAACCTTGGAGAACAAGGCTAGGGTGGCAACACCAAACTTTCGAGAGTTAGCCTGGCGATGAAGACTTATAGGTTTTCAGGTTTTTTTACCTAAAATTTCACTTAAGCCTCCTAACTTTCTAATCTTTGCAAAGCAGCCCCTTAATTTCTGATTTAATCAATTAACCCCAGAGCAACAATTGATTTAATCAATTCCAATCCCAACTTTTAAATTGTCCAATTAAAACCTAATTAATTTATTACTGATGTTACATAAATCCTCAAGGTTTTTGTTGACTCGTAATTAAATAGCAAAATTTCGTTGACTAGACCATTTGAGGCACGTCGTTAAATTGAGACGTTTTCTTGCCTAAAACAGAAGTTGCCAACAGAAAATTTAACCCCGTAAACGTTCTCCGTCACTTGATTTTAAGTTATGCCTCAAATAATATAGTTAACATAAGTTAGACATTTAATTATGAATTCAATGAAAACTTAGGCATTTAAACGATATTTTTTTAAACGTCCCAATTTGAAAGTTGATGATTTTTAACAAACCTTAAAAACGATGTCGCATTTCACAAGCGTATTTAGCAGCTTCTATACCACTTATCATATCAGGTTACTTTACACAATCTTGTCGGCAATGCCGTCTTATACAATATATTGTTTCAAAATCCCAGTCTATTTATGTAAGAGGATCCAAAATTCGCTTTAAACAGGTTTTTGGTGGGATGAAAAACCCGTAAAACGGAAGATGAGTTAGGTATTGTAGGGAGAAACTCACTCTATCAAAGGAAGATGGAGACCTAAGGTTCCGAGAGATTAATGTTTTAACGACTAACTTCTGGCAAAGATTGCTTGGAGATTGATCTCTCAGATGGATTCTTTACTCTCTAAAGTGCTTTTTGGGAAAGTATTGCAAAAATTACTCCATTATGGAGGTCTCTTCCCATTCGAAAATGCTTTCGATTTTAGCGGTTTGAGAAGTGCTTATAAAATGATTAGGATTGATCATTGGGGGTAGTGCTAGGATAAGTGTATGGGATTACCCATTGTTATCCAACTCACCTCCACTGATTCTGTGCGACCACCTAACTTGCAACACAAAACCAGAGAGTGGAATTTGGTCTTAATTAGACAGATTTTGCGAATCAGGAAGCTGATTCCGCTAAAGGACCAGGCAGAGACCTATAGAAATGGTTTCCCTTAAAGACAGGGAAATACTCTACAAAATCTGGGTATGTACGTGCGAAGCAGAGGAAAGTGAAGCCCATAGGAGGAAATTTCTCTTAGAAGAGATGTATTTGGTACTTGAAGACTGCCCCAAACCTTGCAAGTAGAGGAATTGTAGGAGACACTAATTGCTGCAGACACTAATTGTAAGCACTAACCTTGCAAGTAAAGGAATTGCTGCAGACACTAATTGTAAGCACTACAGAGCGACTGACAGAGACAATCTCCACATTTTTCTTAATTTTCCCTATGAAAGAAAAGTACGAGAAATAACACTGGTGATGTCTAAGCCTAATGGGGCCCTAATTCCTACAATGTCAGCTCTGCTTCAGAAGGTCAAGAGGATTCTCAATCTTTCTCCTTGAGGAATAAGCACTGTCCCTATATACCTTTGGATCCTGTGGTACATGAGGAAGGCGAGAAAAATCAGAATCTTTGAAGAAAGAAGCACTCTGGAAGAGGACACTACTCAAGGCATCAAAGGAAGCAAAATCGGGGTAGGAAGCAAACTGTAACAGCCCACTCCCAAAAATAGGGCTTGAGGCCCAAATTGAGCCAAACCCTAGTGAAGTCACGTTCTTTCCTCAGTTTAATAACAGAAAGGCACGGATTTTGAGGGTCGCCCTAGAGAGTCACAGCCACGCCACTGTCAAGACTGTTCTATCGTCATCCACCACCGCCGATTCAAGGTAAGCTCTAATAGCTTAGTATTGGTCCTTAGGCTTGCCCTATGATTCGATCTGACTGATGGATGCTCGTGAATTGCAGTTCTGTCCTAGACAATTCGTAGCCACCAGTTGAGCCAGCAAGCTCATCACTCGCGATTTCTATTCATCCGGGGAGTACAAAGATGTACCAAGATTTAAAGCGGTATTATCATTGGAGCAGAATGAAGAAAGATGTGGCCACTTGTGTATCATAGTGTCAGCCTTGTCTCTTGGTATAGGCAGAACACAAGGTGCCTAATGGGTTACTTCAAAACTTGCCAATGACATAGTGAAAATGTGATATGGTGACTATGGATTTTGTTACTGCGCTACCAACGTCAATTGGTGGGGCAAACGCCATATGGGTGATCGTGGATCGACTCACCAAGTTTGCTCATTTCCTAGCAAAAACAAATTAGACGGGGCAGAAATTTTGGCGCATAAGTATATTGTTACGATTGTGAGGTTGCATGGGGTGCCTGTTAGTATAGTGTCGGACCGTGACATGAAATTCACAGCATTGTTTTGGCTAGCTTTCCAGAAGGCGCTGGGAACCAAGGTTCATTTGAGTACAATGTATCATCCACACATAAATTGTCAATTATAGATGACTATGCAGACCCTTGAGGATATGCTGAGGGCTTGTGTTTTATACTGGGAGGGAAACAGGGGAAAGAACCTACCATTGGCTGCATTCGCATACAATAACAGTTATTATTCGAGCATTGGGATGGAAACATATGAGGCTATTAATGGTAGGTTGTGTCGTACACCGTTATGTTGGACAGAAGTGGGGGAGAGTTGATAACATCATATTTTGACCCCTTTTTAGTATGGTTTTCACATTTTTTTATGAGAGATTGCTTTGATTTGAAGGCTAAATAAGCTATTATCGAGGTTTTATAGGTTTTATGGGTAAAATAACCAAAAGAGGAGCAAAACCCGTTTAAGGCAGTTTCATAGCACCAGAAGTTTGGCAACATTTGAAGACTTTCCCATGGATCAAATTTGGAGTTCTTTATATCAATAGAAAGCTAGAAGAGTCAAGATTCACCTGGAAGAACAATCAAAGGAATCCATTAAGCCGTTTGGAAGATGCATCCCGAAGACTGAAGATACGTCGACTAAAGCCAAAGTTCCATCACCTCGATTACTAAGCCTAGTGACTGAGGCCTGGCCTCTTAACAACCCCATTCACTCCTAACCGTGACCGAGGCTGGGACCTTTGCCTTCACACTTACCAAAATGATGAGTTTAGCCTCTGAAACCCTAAAACCGACTTCTTGTGCTCCAAGAGCTATAAATACTCATCTAAACCTTGGGGTTTCATGTGCCTTCATAGAATAACGACAATACGCCTCAAGAATACCACCAGGAACCCTAGAGACGACCAGAGGAGCCGTACCAAGCTTCTCTTGCTCGTAGAAGCTCTTGAAGATCCATCATCTCATTTCTCTACAATCTCTGAATACTTTGTAATCTCTAAAGCTTTTTATATATCTATGAATTACTTTCACTCTGATTTGATGATTTGTTTGAGCATGATTGATTAATTTGCTTGTTGGGTTTAAAGGGTTTTAATCAAAGGGGGGATGTGTTCTGTCTATTTTAAGTGGCGAGTTTATTTTAGTTTCATCATCGCTATACTGTGCTTTTGGTATAATCTCTTTCTTAATGCATATAGTTAGTGTCATGAACTAGCTATTCATCTTAGGAATATAGGCTTTCCTATCAGCTTGCTTGGATGAATATCGGGTCATAACAAGCGCATACCACTTAGTTATGGAGTTTTTATGGTCTAGGATTGAACTTTATATTAATGCTTTGACATTTGTGTTGTTGCCTCCAAAAGTTGAGTCTCAGGACATATAGATTTTAGCCGATTTTCTCTAATGGTAATAGGTTGATCGAAATTTCGTGTTTCATAGTCCGAGACTTAAGAATAGACGTGCAAGATATGAATTTATCTTGAATTGTTTGATCACAAAACCCCGGCGAACCCATGAACACCTAACACCTTTCTTTTATTGTTTGAAAACATATTTCTTTGCATTCTTTGTTGCGTGACACAACAAACCCAACCTTTTTATTATTGAGTTCTAGCCTTACTTGTTCATCGATATACTTAAGTACTACAATTAAGTGGTGTGCACTTGCAGCTTATTGATTTTGTGTCCGAATGAAAACTTAGGAGAACAACTTCTCTGACCAATACATCAAGTTTCTAGCGCCGTTGCCAGGGAGTGATTGCGTGTTTGCAAGTTTACGAACTAGAGTAACATCTAGAACATTGTGCTTTTGATTCTTCTTTGTGATTTTCATTGTCTCAAGAGACCTTGAGGATGGACCTTGACGTTCTCGGAAAAGTTTCACAACCTTACTCTTGTGCAGCTGTTGGTGCACCACAAAACCATGGACGGAGACACCTTCCAACCATTCTCTAGCTCACCTTCTGAAGCTTACCCCTCTACTCTCAGTCATCTCGTGGTACACCTTTGATGAGGCACTCTAGATCCAGTGGAGGTCGCCCAGTGAGACTCTCTCATTCACATCGTAATGGAGGAGCTCATTCATTCAGTCCGTACCACTGGGACCGATTCTTTCACTCTATTGATCAGAACTTTGATGCAAGAGAAGTTATAGGGATTGATGACTATGAAGACAATGAAGCACCAATGTTGGATGTTTATACTTAAAGGCTTAGGAATCTTGTGCATCATTTCACCTCAGGGCAGCAGAAGTGTAGTGAAGAGCTATGTACCAAGCTCTCAAGGATTAAATCCAACTTAGGTTCAAAACTCTCAACCCTCACCGAATAAGTTAACCAAGTGGAGGGCTGTTAAAACAAATTCAGCAAGGAGCTGTTGGATCAAAAGGAGGATATTCGAACTGGAAACCTGACCCCATTCAATTTCCGATCTTTCGTCCCAGTAAGGTTGAAGACAATTGATACCGGTTTCCAAGAACTCAAGGTGGCACTCAGTCTTCTCATTCTTTGCACTCTCCACATAATCCTCTCCAAGACAACTCCAATGCTTGTTTACAACAAAGGCTTCAAGAAGAGAGACTTGAGACCTTGCTTAGAAGTTGCTTTAAGCAGCAGGAGATGAACACAAGAATCCTCCATGAGAAGATTGATAAATCCGACTTGACTCTCTCCAGAAAGATAGATGAAATCTCTTTTCCCCTTTAGAGATTCGAATATCAACGTGCCAAGGAAGTGGAAACCACTAGGATTAAACTCCAATGCTTAGAAAAAGGGCAAGAAAAGTACGAATCTAGACTTTTCATCAGGGATTCCCTAGATAATTTAAAGACATGAGCTAGAATTCTGGAATTACTAGTGGATGGAATCATTGGGAGATAATTCAAGATGGAGAAGGCAATATCGAACAAATTTCAAGTCCATATCCAAAGCAAAAACTCAACATTACCGCTCCAGGCCGAACCTGAGAAGAGGCAAAGAAGTGCCTCCGAAGACATGAACTACGTGGATCCTAAGGGAATGCCTCCAGAGCTTGAAAAGACTAAGTTTTCTTTTCCTTTTAAGTTTAGATTTCCTTTTGCTTTTGATATTTGCATGTTTTATTTCAGGATTTACATAAAACATAAAAGAAAATACAAAAGAAGAAAACAGAAAAAAGGAAAAGAAGGAGCTGAGTTGGAGATGACCTAGGCAACATAGGACTGTGACCGAGGTCCCAAGAAGGGCCAAACTTGGTCACGAGGGTCGAGGTCTGGGCGTGGTAACATCCAGAAACTTGTATCATGATGGCAAACATAATTTCAAGTTAGGTCATGTTCATTTCGCCAATATGCAGATGGCAACAGATTGATCATATCATCAAGATCAATGCTGAAAGTCCCCACCAATCAAGCTTCATCTCCAACTCAAAGCAAGATAACACGATGCCGAACCTTGGTCATAAGGGGCCGTGACCGAGGTGCCATGAGGGCCAGACTGATAACATCGTATTTTGACCTGTTTTTACTATGATTTTCTTATTTTTTAATCAGAGATTGGTTTGACTTCAAGGCTAAATAAGCCATTATTGAGTATTGTTAGTGTCAAAGAGGTTTACAGGGTTTAAGGGAAAATATACCAAAAGAGGAGCAAAACCCGTTTTAAAGCAGTTTCAGATCACCAGAAGTTTGGCAATACTTGTAGACCTTCCCAAGGACCAAAGTTGGATTTCTCTATATCATTGGAAAGCTGGAAGAGGATTCACCTGGGATAAGAATGAAAGCAATCCATCCAACCGTTTAGAAGAGGCATCCTGAAGAGTTAAGACATATCGGCTAAAGCCAAAAGCTCCATCACCTCGGTAACAAAACCTTGTGACCAAGGCCTGGCCTCTTGAGCTCCTCAGTCACAGAAACCAGTGACCCAGGCCCGGACCTCCGCCTTCACACTTACCAAAATGACGAGTTTAGCCTCTGAAACCCTAAAACTGACTTCTTGTGCACTAATACCTATAAATACCTTAGGATTTCGTGTGCCTTCAAAGAGTAACTACACCATGCCTCAGGACTAGCACCAGGAACCCTAGAGATAACGAAGAGGAGCTGCACCAAGCTCTCTTGCTTGTAGAAGCTCTTGAAGATCCACTATCTCTTTTCTCTACAATCTCTTAATACTTTATAATCTCTAAACATTTTTCTATATCGATGAATCACTTTCAGCTTGCTTCTAAGATTCCGTTAAGCATGCTTGAGTGATTTTCTTCTTGGGTTTAAAAGTTTTAATCAAAAGGGGGGGGGGATGTGATATGTTTAGTTTACGTGGCGAGTTTATTGTAGTTGCATCATAGTCTATATTGTTCTTTCGGTCTAATCTCTTTCTTAATTCATATAGTTATCGTCATGAATTAGCTATTAATCTTAGGCGTCTAGGTAATGGTATCCACTTTTTTAGTTTCTTTGAACCTAGATTGGATGAGCATCGCATCATAACAAGCACATACCACTTAGTTATGGAGTTTTATGGACTAGGATTTAACCTGATTTTAATGCTTTGACATATGTGTTGTTGCATGCGGAAGTTGAGTCTTAGGACATATAGATTTTAGCTGATTTTCTCTATGGTAATAAGTTGATCAAACTTTCGTGTTTCATAGTCCAAGACTTAAGAGTAGATATACATTATATGAGTTTATCTTGAATTGTTGGATCACGAAACCCCGGCAAACCCTAGAACACCCAACATCTTTCTTGTACTGTTTTAAATTGATCTATTTGCATATTTTTTACGTGACACAACAATCCCAACCTTTTTATTATGGAGTTCTAGCTTTACTTGTTCCTCTTGATTCGCAAAATAACTTCTCTCTCTGTGGGATCAATATACCTTAAGTACTACAATTGATTGATGTGCACTTGCAGCTTATTGATTGTGTGTCCGAAGAAAAACTCTGGAGAACAATTTCCCTCTGCCATCTAGCTTTTGCCGCTATTGCCAGGAAGAGAATGGGTGTTTGCAAGTTTACAAACTAGAGTAACGTCTAGAACACTGTGCTTTTGATTTTTCTTTGTGATTTTCACTGTTTCAGAAGACCTTGAGGATGGATCTCGATGCTCTCCCCGAGAAGTTTCCCAACCTTACTTTTGTGCGGCTGTTGGCGCATCACAACACCATGGAAGGAGACATCTCCGAACCATTTTCTAGCTCACCTTCTAAAGCTTACCATGGCTACTCTAAGCCATCTCGTGGTACAACTTTGATAAGGCACTCTAGATGTCTATCACACTCTCGATCCTCTGGAGATCGCTCAATGAGACCAGCTCATTCACGTCACAATAGAGCAGCTCATTCATTCAATCCGTACCTCTCAAACCATTACTATCACTATATGGATCAGAACTATGATTCAAGAGAAGTTATGAGAATTGAAGCATATGGAAACTATGAAGCACTACTCTCACATGCAATAATCTTCCTCACAACAAAAGAAGTACCATGAAGAAATCAATGCCAAGTTCTCTAAGATGGAAGCTTATTCTGGTTCAAAACTTTCTGATTCAATTTGCCATGTCCAACGAGTAGCAGGCCAAGTTAAGGAGATTCAAGACCAGGCACACCACAATTGAGAAGTCATCAATGGCCATGGATTGAAGTTTTATTGCATAAATCACAATATTGACCAGTTGGAAGAACAATTGGAGTGGAAGATCGAAGCTTTACAACAAGGTTTCACCAACCCCAATGATTATGTAGAATGGCAGAACGAGCAGCCCTACTCAATCCTTGATCATGAAGAAGCAGAAAGTGTTATAAGGGAAGAAATCATCACACATACCGAGTTTGACCAAGCACTGCCTAACTACGCAAGAAAACAACAAGTTTGGAATGGAAGTTGGAATACTTAGCTGCAAACCGAATGGCCAACAATTTAGTAGGATCCGAGGAAAAAAGTCTAGAGCCCAGAGAAGAACAAGAAAAACTTGGCACCCCATGTGAAGAGAGCTCATTCGATTCCAATGAAAGGTACAAAAGTCTTTGTGATAAGTTAAAAGGCCTAAGCAGGAATCTCGAAAGCCTGTTCACCCATGTTGCTGTACATGTGGATGACAAAGAAAGGACCATGAGGCTTTGTCTAAGGACAGGGAATTCTTCTCACCTCACATAGGAGAAGAATCGAAGTCTAGCCAAAGACTTTAAACAAGCGTGCTTAGTCGGAGGCAACCCACGTGTAAGTTTTCTTTTCCCTTTTACTTTACATTTCCTTTTCTTTTTGATCTTTACATGTTTTATTTTAGGTTTTACATAAAAAACAAACAAAAAAAGTGAATACAAAAGAAGAAATTAGAAAAGCAGAAAAAGAGAAACACTCGAGTTGGAGACAACCTAGGTCACGAGGGCTTGTGACCGAGGTCTCAGCATGGCAACATCCGATGGTTCATTTTAAGGTGGCAAGAAGAATCCCAAGTATGGTCAAGTTCGTTTGGTCAATGTATGCAGAAGGCAACAAATTGATAATGTCAATGAAATCAATGCTGAAAGTCCCCACCAAACAAACCTCATTTCCAACTTGAAGCAGGAAAACATGAAGCCAAACCTAGGTCACGGAGTGCACTAACCGAGGTCCCAAGAAGGCCAGACCCCAATTACGAGACCCTATGACCGAGGTTCTAAGTTTTTCAGAGGTTCTCGAGGACTTGGAGAAGTATTGTTGATTGGTACACTTCTGATTCTTATGAAGCTTTCTACAGCTAACAACACAAACCTGAGGAGCAATGCACGATTCACCAACATCATCCATTGCATTAGACTAAGCTGAGGCCGTGTCCATCTGTTCTAAAGCCGCGACCGAGTCATTCATGCGTTCTGAAGAATATCCCAATTCACTCGATCAAATGACCAAAGATTCAATACTTGACATCATATGAGTATTTCAAGAGTAATGATCGAGGCACTTTTGGAGAAAGGATTCAATATTGGAGGATTATAAGCTTTTAAGCACCGTGACCGATCCACGGCCGCATGATATCTCCGTATTTTACATATTTTTAGCATATGTTTATCACCATTTTATTAAGCATTCATACCTTGTTTACAACATTACATGTACATTTTATCCACTTAGGAGTCTTAGAGTCTTTTGGATAAGATTGCATACATCTTGCATTTTGGGGACTTTTCAGGTAGTTATTGAGTATTGTGAGTTGGTGGGATATTTGCAAAGGAATCAAGTGATAGATTAACATGTTGGACTCCATCTTCAAGCTGCTTAAAGAGGAAACACAAGACTCGACCTCAGCTCGACCATACCACTTGACCACTATGGTATAATAGCTTTGTCATTTAGTATAAAAGCACATGCATTAACCCTAATAGGGTATCCATGACTTTATCATCTAAAAACCTATTCTCTCTGCCTCCTAATATATTCTTCCTTGTTCTTTATCTAAAACCTTGTGATTTGGATATCTTTTTATATAATCTGTCTGATCTATCTTATATGTCAGTTTCAGGGTTTTCTGGGTTTTTGTTCTTGATGATGGATTTTGAGTAGTGATTAGACTTCTTGGTCTCATTAGATGCTTAAGCTTGAAATTGCATAGATCTCTTCTGTATTAGATTTTCTTAATGATTAGTTAGCCAAGGGATTGGTAATTTTGATCTCAGGCATTTCCCACCGAGAAGGTGTTTGATGAAATGCCTGAACAACTTAATACTAGAGATCTATGGCTTCAACCCATGGCTTAAGAGGTTTTAGCTATATTTTGATATTAATGAACTGGTTCTTAATGCTTGCCTATATTTTGTTTCATTGATATCTGCTCTAAGTTTCTTTGTATCTTTGACTTGGTATTAAGATTAGGAAGTGGTATACGTTGATGTTTATCACGGGATTGGAGCCACTTTGTTTTGATGTTCATTTTCTAGAGATTGCTTCTGTGAAGTTTTGTTAAGTATCTAGGAGAGACCAAGGAGAATGATTTCAGACAGAAAAAGCTTACTATCACCGCATGATTCACAAAGGAGAGTGAATATTGAAATCCACTTGATCAAAAAGGCTACAACTTGATACTCACTGAGAAGCTGCATATTACTAATTTTTGATCAAAGATATTTCAGGAAAAGGAGCTCCGATTTGAAGGTGGCAAACTACAAAAATCAAGATCCTCGCCGGCATCATTCTGCGGCTATATGATTCACCAAGGTTAGAGAAGTTTGTGAAAATTCCCGATCATATGATCTCAGATCAAATATTCTATGACCAATTAAGTATTTTGGGAGTGATGATCGACAAAAAATTGAAGAAAAAGCCTTATAATCAAGAAATTCTCTAAGCTTTACACCACGGAATGATCTGCGATAGCGGATGACACGATTCATGGATAGAATTATATATTGGTTCAACCAAATGCTCCAAGATTGAATGTCTAATGATATGAGGACATTTTGGAGACGATGATCGAAGGAGATATGGCCATGATCGGGCTAGATTTTGAGATTCTCATATGGATCTTATGTGGAGGCGTGTTCGGGCTAAAATATCGAACAGCTCCACGAAAGTGTCTAAATCTCAAATGTCACTTGGTAAGTATGCATCCTAGGCCATCTGGTAAGAAGGAAAGACATACTAGTGTACCAGGTTGAAAAATTGAGCAAGGAGAGGATAGCCAAGACTGTTCCCATTAAGAAAGGCCAGCCCCGGTCACAATGCTTCTTGACCGAGGTGCGTAGGAGGGCCAGGCCCGGTCATGAGCTCCATGACCAAGGTTTCACGCTATTGCCTTCGCCCAAGCTGATCCGCATCCAATGCTTTGTCAAGCAAGTCCACGTTCCACCAGAACGATCCTATCACTTCACATACCCTAACCAACATCCTTATACAGAACAACCAGTCACCATGGAGACAATCTCAACCATGAAAGTGATGACATCAACGAGACACCACCACCACCATCTCACCATTGACACCACCACTATTCTATCCTTAACATTTTTTTTATTATCTTTATTTATCTTTTGCATATTATTGATGGTTTCTAGGTTTTTGTCTCAGGAAAGATGCAATTAAAAAATTATTCACAAAGAATTCAATGGACCAGACCGAGTCCATTCGATGTCAAGCAATAAAGAAAGAAATACCGGTAAGTGACCAATAATCCAATTCAAGATCACATTGTTCTTAAACCTAACTCTTTCTTTATAATTTTCATCCTTTTCTCTTTCGTATCTTCCCACCCAGGACGGTGTGATTTAAGACTGGAAGGAAGGATGTTCCATCCTTTACTAATGCTTCACTTTCTACTTTGTTGACTTGAGACCTTATGCCGCTTTTTACATCGATAATCATGTTGTTTTAATCAAGTAAAAAATTCTTCATTTTTATTGAGTCAAAACTGTTAAGGAACCATAATTTTGTTCTATTGGATTATCTAAATTAGATAACAGTGTGATGATTCTATGCTAGCCGTGGAGCCAAAGTTTAGAAAGGCTATGAGCTGATTCAAAATTCCCCAAAACTTCTTTACATCGGGGAGTAAGTTAAACCAAAGTTGTCTCTAAATTCTATTTGACCCTAACCTGACATTCAATTTCGTTTTAGGGATTGGTATTCGCTAGGCAACGATATATTCAAACCATACAAGACCATGCAATTTTCCACAAAGTATACGATTACCTCTTCTCCTCTTTGTACTTAGGAAAATAAAAAGAAAGAAAAAGAAAGAAGAAGGAGAAACAGATCAAAGCGATTAGACAGAAGTGAATCAAGCAGTAACATGTAAACTCACGTATCCTTGGTGACCTTATGGAAACTCTGTCATAAGGGAAACTAAAAGTCAAAGTGAACTAAGGGATGACACATAAACTCGTTCCAACAAAAATAAAGAAGGCGAAGAAGAAATGTGGAGCATCGGAAACAAAAAAACCGGTGGCTGTAAAAGGAATATTAAGGAGCGAGCCTCGAAGAGAACCCCATTGGCTTAGAAGAGAAGAGGAGAGGGAAAGTAAACGGGAGAAGGTTTTGGTAAGAAGAACTTGGTGCCCCTTGAATCGATGTCCCTTTGGTAAGACAACCATACTTTTCATTCCATTCATTTATGTAAAGATATGACTATGGGGATTGCAAAAGTACCTTTGGATTGTGAGCTAGTAACGATTATTGATGCTTTGTATGGTTGACTACGGAAAGTAAGTTCTAATGCCACAGCAAGGAAGAGTGCAAAGAAGATATCCCCAATAACGAGTGAGTTCCCGTGATTTTCAAATCCTCTTTTTCATTCTTGTTTGCTTGAGGACAAGCAAAGTCTAAGTCTGAGATAGTTGATAACATCGTATTTTGATCCTTTTTTACTAGTTTTCACATTTTTTTATGGGAGATTGGTTTGATTTCTAGGCTTAATAAGCTATTATCAAGTATTGTTAGTGTCAAAGAGGTTTTACATGTTTTATGGGGAAAAGGAACAAAAGAGGAGCAAAACCCGTTTTAAGGCATTATTTGAAGACCTTCCCATGGACCAAATTTGGAGTTCTTTATATCAATGGAAAGCTAGAAGAGTCAAAATTCACCCGGGACAAGAATCAAAGCAATCCATTCAGCTGTTTGGAAGATGCATCATGAGGAGTGAAGAGATGTCAACTTAAGGCAAAGTTCCATCACTTTGGTCAGAGAGCCGAGTGACCGAGGCCCGGCCCTCTGCCTTCATACTTACCAAAATGATGAGTTTAGCCTCCGAAACCCTAAAATCGACTTCTTGTGCTCCAAAACCTATAAATACTCATCTAAACCTTAGGGTTTCATGTGCCTTCATAGAGTAATAAAATCACGCCTCAAGATTACAATCAGGAACCCTATAGAAAACCAGAGGAGCCGCACCAAGCTTCTCTTGCTCATACAAGCTCTTGAAGAGCAACCATATCTTTTCTCTACAATCTCTTAATACTTTCTAATCTCTAAACCATTTTCTATATCTATGAATTACTTTCACCCTGCTTTGATGATTTGTTTCAGCATGCTTGAGTAATTTGCTTGTTGGGTTTAAATGGGTTTAATCAAAGGGGGGATGTGTTTTCTTTAGTTTAAGTGGCGATTTTATAGTAGTTGCATCATCGTCTATACTGTTCTTTCGGTCTGATCTCTCTCTTACTGCATATAGTTAGCGTCATGAACTTGCTATTAATCTTAGGCATCTAGGTTTTGCTATCCACTTGCTTAGTTTGTTTGAACCTAGATTGGATCAGTATCGCGTCATAACAAGCACATATCACTTAGTTGTGGAGTTTTATTTAAGATATTTCAGAAAAGGGAGTTCGGATTTGAAGATGGCCGACTACCAACATCGTGATCCTAGCTAGCACCATTCCGCGGCTATGTGATTCACTAAGGTTAGAGAATTTTGTGAAAGTTCCCGATCATAAGATTAAATATCATATATTCTATGACAAATTAAGTATTTTGGGACTGATGATCGGAGAAAATTTGAAGAAAAGGCCTTAGAATCGAGAAATTCTCGAAGCTTCACACCACAGACTAATCCACGACAGCCAATAACACGATTCATGAATAGAAATATATATTGGTTCAACCAAATGCTCCAAGATTGAATGTCTAATGACATGAGGACATTTAGGAGACGATGATCGAAGGAGATATGCCATGATTGGGCTAGATTTTGAGATTCTCATATGGACCTTATGCGAAGCTGTGTATGGGCTAAAATATCAAACCGCTCCACAAAAGTGTCCAAATCTCAAATATCACTTGGTTAGTATGCATCCTAGGCCCTCTGGTAAGAAGGAAAGATATACTAGTGTACCAAGTTGAAAAATCAAGCAAGGAGAGGGTAGCCAATACTGTTCCTGTAACATCCGTATTCCTTTTAATTGGGGTTTAATTGGAGTATTTAAAATTTAAGGGCTGCGTTGATTAAATCAGTTTTTTTTCTGCTGGGTTTAATTGATAGTTTAAAGAGTTGAGGGGCTGAATTGGGAAGACTGAAAAGTTTAGGGAGTTAAGAGAAATTTTAGAGAATAAAACCCTAAACCTATTTAAACCCTAAAATTTGCAGAAACCCTAATTATTCCTCATAATTTTCGTGGCCATCTTCAAGGGGAGAAAGAGAGAGGCTGAGTGTGGCTGAAAGAGAAGAAGAAAGCTTGCACATGAAGGAGATGCATATATATCCGATATCTCGTGGTAGAACGAAGGTTCGACCTAGTAAATCGTATTCAATGGTAAGGAAATTTTGTGGTGTTGTAGTTAACCCTTATATCTACAGATACCACTTTGCGGATGTTGATTTGGATTATTATTCTGAACGTTATTCGTATTTTCGTGAGGTGTCTTTTTTCAGACGCGATCTGGACCAACATGGATTCAAAGAGAGATCGCGAGTTCATCTATGGTCGGATCATCATGAAACTTTGAGGGTAGTTTCAGGACATCTAGGAGTTTAATTTCAACGGTGCGATTGGAATGTTGATGGTTAGATTTCGATTTGTGATCCCATCTTTGAGGCTGATCGTTTCTGATATTTTTTCCAGTTTAGGTTGAAGGTTGTTTTGTTGTTGTGGTTGGCTGTAGGGTGAGGAAGGGAGGTTGCGGTCATGTTGCTATGACATTTAAGAAACCCTAGAAATTTCTGGAAAGGAAGGTTTCCTAAAAAGGAAAGTTTCCTAAAAAAGAAAGTTTCTTAAAAAGGAAAGTGCCATCAAGGAAATCGTTGTGAGCAAAGGTGAGTGCTTGTCTGTTAGTTGTAGTATATGAGGACTTGGAGTGGCTCTCATGTAGGTGTTGCTTGTGTGGTTCATTAGAAGTATGAATGTGTGTTGTTGCTTTGTGTTATGCGTTGCTTGTTGGTGTGTTGTGTGGTTGTGGCTGACATTGATGAATTTCAGTTGTTGTGTAGTTTTGTGCCTCATTCAGTATCTTCTATACTGAGGCATCTCCTTATGTGATGCAGGTAAGGATTGAGTCTATCTGGAGCTCGTGGGACCAAAGCTATGGAGTGGGTGACATGACTAGTTGTTGGTTTATTTATTATTTTATTTATTGGTTGGTTTGAATATTATTTGCTTCCGCTAAGTTGTTTGTTTGATGTTGACTGGTGTTTGGAATAAATTAATTGGAGTTTAATTTATTCGGTTAAGTTGTTAGAAAATTTTAAAAATAGTCGGTTTATCTGTTGTTGAACCGCTCCGGTTTAGTAGATTCCGGGACGGGGTATTTCAGTTCCTGACAAGAACAGCTGGCCCCGATCACAATGCTTCTTAACTGAGGTGCGTAGGAGGGCCAACCCCGGTCATGAGCTCCGTGACCGAGGTTTCACCCTATTGCCTTTGCCCAAGCTGATCCGCATCCAATGCTTTGCTGAGCAAGTTCACGTTCCACCATACCGATTCGATCACTTCACATAGCCGAACCAACATCTTTATACAGAACAACCAGTCACCATGGAGAAGATCTCAACCATGGGAATCATGACATCAACGAGACACCACCACCACCATCTCACCATTGACACCTACACTATTATATCCTTAACTTTGTTTTTATTATCGTTATTTATCTTTTGCATATTATTCATTGCTTCTAGGTTTTTGTCTAAGGAAAGATGCAACTAGAAAATTATTCACAAAGAATTCAATGGACCAGACCGAGTCCATTTGATGTCAAGCAACAAAGAAAGAAACACCGGTTAGTCACCAACAATCCAATTCAAGGTCACATTGTTCTTAAACCTAACTCTTTCTTTATAATTTTTATCCTTTTCTCTTCTTATCTTCCCACCGACGACGGATGTTCCACCCTTTACTAATGCTGGGGGGAAGGATGTTCCATCCTTTACTAATGCTACACTTTCTACTTTGTTGACTTGAGACCTTTTGCCACTTTTTACATCAAAAAGTGTGTTCTAACGCCACAGCGAGGAAGAGTGCAAAGAAGATATGCCAAATGACAGGTGAGTTCCCGTGATTGTCAAAACTTTTTTTTCATTCTTGTTTGCTTGAGGACTAGCAAAGTCTAAGTCTAGAGGAGTTGATAACAATATATTTTGACCCGTTTTTACGATGGTTTTGACATTTTTTTTTTTTTGAGAAATTTGTTTGATTTCAAGGTTAAATAAGCCATTATCAAGTATTGTTAGTCTCAAAGAGGTTTTATGGGCAAAAGGATCAAAAGAGGAGCAAAACCTGTTTTATGGCAGTTTCAGAATACCCAAAGTTTGGCATTTTTTGAACACCTTGCCATGGACCAAATTTGGAGTTCTTTATATCAATGGAAATCTGGAAGAGTCAAAATCACCTGGGACAAGAATCAAAGCAATCCATTTAGCCGTTTGGAAGATGCATTCTGAAGAGTGAAGACATGTCGACTGAAGCAAAGTTCCATCACCTCGGTCACTAAGCCTAGTGATCAAGGCATGGCCTCTTAGCAACCTTGGTCACTCCTAACCAAGACCAAGGCCTGGCCCTCTGCCTTTACATTTACCAAAATGATGAGTTTAGCCTCCGAAACCCTAAAACCGACTTCTTGTGCTCCACGACATATAAATACTCATCTAAACCTTATTGTTTTGTGTGCCTTCATAAAGTAACTACATCACGCCTCAAGAGTACCACCAGGAACCATAGAGAGGACCAGAGGAGCAACACCAAGCTTCTCTTGCTCGAAGAAGCTCTTGAAGATCCACCATCTTTTTTCTCTACAATCTCTAAATACTTTTAATCTCTAAACCTTTTTCTATATCTATGAATTACTTTCACCTTGCTTTGATGATTTTTTGAGCATGCTTGAGTAATTTTCTTGTTGGGTTTAAAGGGGTTTAATCAAAGGGGTTTAAGTGGCGATTTTATTGTAGTTGCATCAACGTCTTTTTGGTCTGTTTTGTTTCTTACCTCATATAGTTAGCGTTATAAACTAGCTATTGATCTTAGACATATAGATTTTGCTATCCCCTGGCTTAGTTTTTTTGAACCTAGATTGGAGGAGTATTGCGTCATAACAAGCACATACCACTTATTTATGGACTAGGATTGAACTTGATATTAATGCTTTAACATATGTGTTGTTGCCTGCGAAAGTTGAGTCTCAAGACTTATATATTTTACCCAATTTTCTCTATGGTAATAGGTTGATCAGACTTTCGTGTTTCATAGTCAAAAACTTAGGAGTAGACATGCATTATAAGAATTAATCTTGAATTGTTTGATCACAGAACTCCGGCAAACCCTTGAACACCCAACACCTTTCTTTTATCGTTTGAAAACCGATTTCTTTGCATTCTTTGTTGTGTGACACAACAAACCCAACCTTTTTATTATTGAGTTATAGCCTTACTTGTTCCTCTTAATTTGCAAAACAACTTCTCTCTGTGTGGGATCGCTATACCTTAAGTACTATAATTGATTGTTGTGCACTTGTAGCTTGTTGATTGTGTGTCAGAAAAAAAACTTTGGAGAACAACTTCTCCGGCCGACACATCAAGAGTCGAATCTTTGATCATGTGTGGGTCCATGAAATTATAGAGCAAGTTGAATTACTTAAGAATCGGCTAAGAGAAGCCCACGATCGCCAAAAGCGCTATGCACACAATCGCATAAAGGACCTGGAGTTTGAAGTGGGTGAGTTAGTGTTCCAAGGGGGATCGGAGACAAGGAAACTAAAGAAACTTAAGCCAAGATACATGGGACCATATCCTATAGTTGAGCGGATTGGGGCAATGGCTTATCCCCTAATTTTACCACCAGGTATAAGTGACTTTCTGAAGGTGTTCCATGTATCGGTTAAGAGGAAGGTTGTCAAAAATCCTGAGCTTATTTTGCGGCAACCATCAGATGACCTCTAACGGGACTTGTCAGCGCATAGTTTACCAATCAAGTTTGATGGAATCTAAATTTTTGAAGAGCGAACTTAACATTTAGATTCCACCGAAGTGAATACAATTTTCCCGAGAGTTAGGACTCAGAATACTCTATATGAGATGGAATCTAATTTTGTGAAAAGCGGACTCAACACTTAGATTCCACCACAAGGAACATATTTTCCCGAGGATTAGTAGGACTAAGAAGAATCTATGTGAGATGGAATCTAAACTTGTGAAGAGCGGACTCAACACTTAGATTCCACCAAAATGAATACTATTTTCCCGAGAGTTAAGACTAAAAAAAATTTATAGGAGATGGAATCTAATTTTGTGAAGAGCGGATTCAACAATTAGATTCCGCCAAAAGGAACATATTTTCCAAAGAGTTAGGACTCAGAAGAATCTATGTGTGATGGAATCTAAGTTTGTGAAGAGCGGACTCAACACTTAGATTCCACAGAAATGAACATATTTTCCTGAGATTTAGGACTGGAAAATACTCTATGATATGGAATCTAAATTTGTGAAGAGTGAACTCAACACTTAGATTCCAACTTATACTTGCGGTTTATGTTTATCCTGTAAGAGAGATTGAGACCCTGTGCACGCCATTGCTTCATTGTCCTTAATGACTGTATGATATGTCTCCATCTGCGAATCCTTCGTTTTGTAATCTCCGTTAAAATGGTTCACCATGAACTGAGAATCACAGTATGCAATTACTTTTTCTGCTCATATCCCATTGGCTTCATTGTTTTATGATGGAAATAATAATTGAAATGATTGCTTGATGATCTTAGATGTATGCATCTCAAGTCGAATACCAACTTCGTATCCTTGTCTTAACAAAGTTCCATCTATGAAAAGCTTCCAAGTCTTGTTTTCTTCACGTGATACTGCTTTGTTGGTTGAGAGCTTTCGTACTTGTCCGACTCTTGTATTCAATGTCACATTCACTAAGTTTGATCGCCCATTTTGCCGAACCCCTTGATTGGTTTGGACCATGAAAAATGGTTCGCAAGGAAGTCGAACTGATTACTTCTATCATATGGGATTGAAAATACGGTCTTAACTTCTGAGCCGATACTACCACAGCTAGCCCCAGATTTTCTATCATCATCTAACGAGTTTTGGGACTTATCCATTGACTCGGTGGATGTCACAATAAGCGTTTTCATCGCGAGCCCAAGTATTTGGAGAAGGGGATCTGAGGTTTCTTTTTCTAGGAGAGGATCGTCCAACATTATTATTGTATGTGAAAGCCCAGAAATATTTTGTATCCTTGCTGGTTTTCGGCTCGAACTTCTTGGTTGCCGGTACAATTCCAGGCTGGGCGGAGTGGTACTTCTTTTTGAAATTAACAGTATCGTGTTTAGCCTCTATCAAGTTGTTTGCTCTAAACAAAGCATCATGGATAGTTGTTGGCTTATCGAAAGTGAGCTCTAATACGAACCTTGATTCGTGCCAAAAACAATTTCATAAAGCTTCCAGCCCAGCGGTTTGGAAGATTCCTGGAATCTTGGATTGAATATCCTTGAACTTGGTAGTATGCTTTCTTAAAAGTTCCTGGGGACCCTAAGATAAATTCCAAAGATCGCTGTCCAACTTCCCTTTCTCCATGATGCAGGTCGAAGATAACTTATAAAAGCAATCGATATTGTCGAAGATTCAAGTTGTGTAAAATAAATTAAGGCTTGGCCATATAGGTTCTCTGAGAATAGGTCTGCAAAAATCAGCATCTTCTTCGTAATCCTCAAGCTCGATTCTTCCCGCTCTGATACGGATAACCTATCCAAAGGTCAGCTGCATTAGAAAACATATAGACCTATAGATTAGCCGCATTAGATAACCTATAGATCAATTGCTAGATTTGTCAACCTAACAATATCATTAAAATCATAGAAATAGAGAAATACTTCATACACCCTAATTTATAACACTGTCCTAATTAATCATTGAAATCCCTTTGAATAAATCCCTTCACCCAACAAATAAAACTACTTAGACATAGCACAAATCATGATGAATAAATTGAATAGATTGAAAGCATGAGACGAAAATGAGAAATACAAAGCAATAGAGATAAAAAAATAACTTTAAATGTAGATCTAACATCTCTCAAAAACTCTCAAATAAAAGTGACAAAAAACACTGTAAAAACCTTAATCTGATGCTCTTTGATGGCTCAGGCATGAACCTCCTTTATTTATAGAAGATCTATAGGTTTAAGTCCGAATAAAATAAGGATTTGGAGAAAATTCGCATTTGGGATTGATCAATCCTCGTGGATCGGTCGATCTCAAACTTCAAAACGCACCACTTCATTAATTCGTCATTCTGGTCGATCCTCCTTCAAATCAGTTGTTCCAAATGCATCTCCAACTGATCCTTGAAGTGTGTAAACGTCCAAAGCTGCTCCCATGACCTGTAAACCTAAGAAAACGCTAAAAAAAAACAAAAAAGACACAAAATGTAATCCTGAACTCAATAAAGACTACAAAAACATATGGAATCAAAGGCATAAAACCCTTAAAATCATGACACATCAATTCCCCCAGACTTGAATCCTTGTTTGTCCTCAAGTAAGAAAAAAACAAATGAAACAAATATATAAGAAAGGTTTGAAAAGCAGGAAAACTTACGCACTCCTTTATAATTCACCAAGTTCATCATATGAACCAAAGAACCATGTGACAGGTTATTGAACTTAACAGTCCAACATGTACTCTACCATAAGCATATCAAACATTAACGTACTCTAGCGCCCGAGATTCAAAGGAACTTCCGAAATCTCCATTGTTGACCCTTTAACATTCATTAAGTATAAGTGCAGTCTCACGAAGGGAGTCTCAATTGCAATAAGGCCTGGTAACGGGAGGTCATTTGATGGTGAGGGGTTAGGCTCGCTGAATGAACTCCGGTGCAAACAAATACACAAAATCACAGTGAGACGAAAACCAACTGTTGGTGGTAGAATCCAAGTAAGCTCTGCATACTCCTAATAGAGATGCTAATAGTGCACGACAAATTTTTTATTCTGGTTCTTTTATTGACTTCTTTCCCTTCTCAGTCTTTTTTTTGTTATAATGTAACTGGTATCGGTCGATCTAGGTAGGATCAGTCGATCCCTGCATATTTTTCTTTTTCATTTCTTTTTCCAAGAATGGGAAGTTGGAACCAGTTCTAACCATATAATAATTGCACCAATAAACACCTCGAACTAATCTTGATTAAGTACAAGTAGTAGAAAGCTTACTCAAAAATCTTTAGAACACTTGGTTGCATCGGTCTCCATACTCCGTAGTTTTTGCACTTGGTTGAACATGCTCCTAATGCGTGACAGAGGCATGGGGTCTGAATGAAAAGGGGTGTGAAAGGTGTGGAACCAAACTAAAGATGATCTTGGCCATTCAAAGTTTGAAAGAGAATTTTGAAAAAGGGTGAACTCCGAATGTCGTGATCCATCATGCGATATTGAACCCCTAAGTGAGAATATTAGTCCAAGTTTAAGGTCCAAATAGATAGAGCCAACATTGGATCATCCTTATTTCCAAAGGATAGGCTTATTTCGGTAAAGTTGATCGACCGATGGTGTTTCCAATCTTCCTAAACTAAGTACAATCATTGACAACACTAGATGAAAACCAAGAACATCATAATAATATTTCCAATTTTTGACTCAATAAAACGACTCAGAGAAATAAAAATAAAATAAAACATAGTGTTCGTAACACAAGAGCAGATTCCCTTCCCTCAGACTTAAATCACGGCGTCCTGCAGTGAAATGAAATCATAGAAAAAGATGCAGCAAACCAACACTAGAGATAATGAATTGTGTACAAGAAAACAAATCAAAAACCGTAGAAGGAATTTTGCGACCAAAAGGGAGTATTGGCATGTTCATCCGCATTGGTTTTGTTTTTCTCGTCTCCAAAATGGATCGATCCCCGGTGGGATCGATCGCTCCCAATGTCCTTAAACGCCGTAAAAATTCGCATTTTCTGTGTTCGGATCTTTTTCGGATCACTCAACACAAGACATTATCATATCTAATAAAAATAATAAAAATTAATGAATATAAAATGAATAAGAAAGATAAAACCAATGGGTTACCTCCCATAAGTGCTTGTTTATGAAAATCACTGGCTTGACTTGTATAGCTCCTTTGACTTGAGCTGGATCCATTAGAGGGATGTGGGGATAGTCCTTATGATATGATCTGAACTCTCTTCTTCATCTGTTTTATATTTTTAATAAGAGTCCATGTCCATATCATCTATGAGATTTCACTTGGGTTTCTAAAACTTTCACATGAGTACCCAAAGCATCAAACTTCCCGTTGAGTTCATTGTTGATGTTCAGTCAGGTTTTTCTTCAGAACAAGAAAATAATATAACTGCAAATGCCAAGCGAAATAAGTAGTAGTACTTAAGGTATCAATCCCATAGAGAGTAGTAGCTACGTGAATCAAATTCAAGCACGAAATCAAACTAAGAAAAAATATGAAAGAGGTTTTGTTTCGTGTTTTTGGATGAATGATACAATGATATAATGAAAGCAATAAGTAAATGGGTTGTAAAGTATGATAATAAAGGTTTTGGATGTTTAAGGGATTATCTCAAGGTTTCCATTGTTCTCAACAAGTCAAGTGAAAGATGAATATGCAATATACTTTCATCATAGATTCTCAGCTACGAACACGAATAAACGAACAAGCCATAGTTCATGAAATGAATGTCTAAAGTCTCAACACCCCTGTTAGTTAACTCACGCATGCAACTACAAGCATCAACCAGCAGGATAAACAAGTTCGATAAGTTCACAAAGACCCACAACTCAACTCACGCAAGTAACACTAGTTCTGAGAAGTAGGTTTACACGGGTAGCGCTCCTATTCAAGCAACATGCATTAAGTAAAGATGTCCCAAGACAACTCAAACAATAGATGAAAATCGGATATATAACAACCTAAATGAATTGAACCATAAATTCCCATCAATATCACTCCATTAAACCCAACAAGAAAATTACTCACTCATGATGCAAAGAAACACAATAGATATCATGAAGAACAACATCATAAATGATTAAAAATATCAAAGGGGGTACAAAGGAAACTTCTCTAGATGTTGCAGAAGATAACTTGTCTCCCCAATAAGTGAATAAAAGTAAGAAAGATGAGAAACAATGAAGAACAAGGATGAAACTTCAAAGGGACACCTCTAGGGTTGGATGGGGCAACGGATCTCCAAGAGCGGTGGTGTAGCTGCAGAGGTGTGGTCTCCTTCAAATTTTGGCAGCGTAGATTGGCCGTCTCTCCCGCTGTGTCTCTCTAGAAGCGTAGGGTTTTCTCCTTAAGAGGTCGTATATATAGGCTTGGTTTCAGATTTAGGTCAAAAGTATCAAAACTGCATCATTTTGGTAAGTGCAGGGACAGGGCTCCGACCTTAGTCACGGGGCATCTGACCGAGGTTATGGTGAAGAGAGGCTTCGGTCAATGGCCCTATGGCCAGAGTCATCTACAGGCTCAGCCTCGGTCACACTCCTTGTGGCCGAGGTTTACAATGTCTTAACTCTTCGGGTTGCATCTTCCAAACGGCTGAATAGATTGCTTCGATTCTTGTCCAAAGTGAATTTTGACTCTTCTAGCTTTCCAAAGACCCATGATCTTTGAATTTTCTGAATGGATAGGTCTTCAACTGATGCCAGACTTCTGATACTCTGAAACTGTCCACAGATGGGTTTTGATTGTCTTTATGTCCTTTTTGCTCCAAAACTCCCAAATGTCTCCAAGAAGTGGACATGGTGGAAAATGGCCTTGAAGTCTCCATAATCACTTGTTCTTCATTAAAACCAAAATAAAAACATATAAAATATAGGCGATTTCCATCAACCTTCGCGTTGATTTCCATAACAAACTTCTTCTGGCCGTCCATGATCTGCTGGAATATGGATTCATTCTTGTCCTGAAACTCAGCATTTCGATACTGTTGATTAAATCTCATAATACCATAACCAGCTTTGTGTTGATACCCTATGTTGTATGGTTGGCTCTGAGCTTGGACAAAAGGTTTAGCCTGAGTATTCCGCAGAGGATAGACGTGATCTTCTAGGTTCTCAACATTGTTACTTCGGTAAGATGATAACTTTAGTTTTGGTTGAAACCCCAGTTTTGGAAGTTTCATTGTCCGCCTAGAAAGTTGATATCCTCGGTCCCATCAACCTCATCATCATACTCGTTATCTTCTATCAAGTTCGCTGGCCTCCTTTGTGCTTTCAGAAGCATGTGTACCCTCGTAGTAAGGTCTTCCATTGCCCTATCGCTCTCTGGAGCTTTGATCCTTCTATCATAATCAGGGCAATGGTTTGCATTACTCGCTGCAAGGTTCTCAATCAGCTCCATGGCCTTCTCAAGAGTGTTGCTTATGAAGTCCCCCTATTCGCTGTATCCAGCGCCATTTGATACTTCTGCTCTATCCCGTTATAGAAGAAGTTCATCATATCTGACTCAGCCTAGCTTTGAGTGGGACAATCCTTTACATACTCCTTATAACAGTCCTAAGCCTCATATAAGGACTCAGTAGCAGCTTGCTGGAAAGTAGTGATATTGTTCTTTAATGCAGTCGATCTCAACTTTGTAAAGCACTGCTATTAGAATGCAGTGTGACACTATCCCCAGCTGGCGATACATCCAGGCCTCAATGACTTAAGCCACCTATGAGCTTTGTCATTCAACAAAAAATGGAAAAGCTTACATTGTAGGTAATCAGAAGGAACTCCATTTAAGCTCGTTGTGCTGCAGATTTCTTCGAAGATATCAATGTGGTCCATAGGGTTCTAATTAGAGTTCCCATGGACATGATTGTGCTTAACCAGCGCAATGATCTGTTGCTTGATCTCATAATCTCGCCTCTAGATCGTTGGCAGAATGATTGCCTATTGGTTTCTTGGCATGCGGAGCATCTTGCTTGCCTAAGGTAACCCTTCGTTTTGGTCCTTGATGACCCTGCGATTGCGGGGCTAGAGCACGTGCGTCAATCTGTCGCTGCTACCTTTGAAGTTCAGTGTCTTTGAGAGGTTGTTGAGCGGCCAATGGCTATCTCTGATGTCTCCGTACTGTAGTCTCCTCAATCGCATCTAAAGAAACAACTCCTTGGTTATCAATATCGGCCATTCTAGCCTCTTTCATTGCCTTAATACTAGCTCTGATCCTCTTAGTCAACTCTTGGTTACTCAAAATATGCAAGTCCTTAGAACCGTGGCTCCTTAGTTGCTTGCACCTAAGAGAAAAGTTAAAATTCAAAAATCAGTAACCGAGAATTCGGATCTAGGATCAATCGATCTTGGAAGGATCGGTCGGTCTCAGTGGCGAAAAAAAAAATTTTAATTTCTAAAGTAGACTCAAAACAAAAAAATCTAGAGCCAACTCTGGCTCTTCGAAAACAGAGCCCAAAAACTTGATGAGCTTGAAATTTAACCCAAAATAACAACACCACAAGTGCACGGTTAAATCTACATTAGTATATTTACGGGATCGAATCCACAGAGAGCAGAGTCCACTTTAGACCTATGATTCCTAAACAGAGCTAGAATAAATTATTGGGGTTTTATTGTCATGAGAAAACCAAATTAAATGCAGTAAATTTAATGATTTTAATTAAAAAAGAAAAGAGTTGGGATTTGGGAAATCGTGGGGATTTTATACTTCATTGGACATCTAACCGAACTAAGGTTTTAATGAAATACGGTTCTAAAACTCAAAACATCATTAACAATTAAACCACCTTCCAAATGTGAAGAGTATCATAGACATAAATTCGTCAGGACCCTATGCTAGCATTTTTACCAAGTTCAATATGATCACCGAGTAATCCAACCTCGACTTCTGTTGTAATGACTCACATCCTTACCTAAGGAAGTCAATACCGATTCTGATCACGGGACAAGCCTCGAATGATCGAGGAATATTCAGAGTCGACAAATCATACGATCTGCAAAGGCAATGTCGAGATTGACACGGAACGGGAAAAAAGCAAAGAAAGAACGATCGACAAAAATGGAGCAACCGGATCAGTTCATGACCATCTGCCTTTGGACAGGGAAACAACTACGGATCATGTCCCAAACCGGCCTAAACCGGCGTTGACCAAGCCCGATCAACATTAACCGGAGAGACTTGCCGCCCACGCCGAATAGTCTTATCCCCCCCCCCACGTTTCAAAATAAGAACATGTTTCAAATGCTTATTTGAGTCTTCATGCAAGAAAAGATGTCAGGACTTCACCCATGCAATCTGACACCTGTCCAAGCACTTGTTGGACGCCTCTGAAAAGTGTCAAATCATTCTGACAAATGTCAGCCCAAAACCTAACAAGTTTTCTCTATAGATACAAGGTGATATTGCTTCATTTCAGGCCATATCTGAAACACCATAACCCTAGAGAGAAATCGAAGGGAAAACGCAAGAGAAGAAAGAAAAGAAAGAAGAGAGAAAAGAGAGATGAGAAAAAAGAAAGAAGAGAGAAAAGAGAGAAAGTCTAAGAAAACGTTGGAGAGAAAGAAAAAGGAGAAGATTGAAATCAAGCCAAGTCCAGTCCAATTTTCCCAAAACCTTTGCCGAAGAATCCACACTCTAGAGCTCAGTCTAAAACCAGAGAATCCATGTTCGAGAAGTTCCAGCCGAAGCAGATTCAGTAGAGTCTAGCCTAAGTCTGAACTTTAGCCAAGTCATTTCTGTGACTTCCGAAGCATGTGAAGTAGCACATGATCTCTTCCCTTTCTTGTTTGTTTATTTTTCTTTTATCCCTGAGGTTCTTTAGATTTCTTTAGCATTTTATTTAGTTGCATCCATATAGATTTAGTTTGCATATAGATTTAGGTTGCATAAAGTTTAGGTATATACTTAGCCGCAGAGGCGAAGTATTAGGTCTTTGTAGAGTCTGGTTAGGAGATTGTACATTACAGCGTGTCACATAGACCTTTATTACTTGCAATCCATGGGATGGACTTGATGTGGACTCTCACGTAACATTACGTTCGTGGGACTGAAGCAGGTCGTGAGATGATAGACGTTGGAGTTTCCTGAATAGTCTCAACGTAGAACTTTGGAGTTACCTATGTGGTCTCAAAGTAGGATGTTGGAGTTTCTTGTGTGGTCTCAACATCGAGTTTTGTTTACCCTTACATAGAGTCTAGGATTAGTTTAGGATTGCATATAGATTAGGATTGCATTTAGTTTCATAACAAGTTGTACTTGTTATTGCATGCATTTATTTGCTTCCGCTTGCTTGTTGTGTGAAATTGCTTGTTCTGTGAAATTGCTTGTTAGACTAACGCTCGCTGGAGGAACCCCGACAAAAACCTCCAAACTTATGATGGAATGCCTAATTCTACACCAAGGGATTCTCCATTACAATCTGCTTAGTTCAGTTTTGTCCAAGGATTTCAGCCACAACGACCGAATCCGAATGAAGAGTTCCACCATCATTCATCTCCAAGACTGTATGATTCTTATCCGGAGTATCAGCCACCAAGAGAAGAACCAAGGGTGAAACCTCGAAGCTAATTTCAAAACATTAAGATGTCCAAAGGAATTTAAGGTGCGAATAGCTGAGTATTTCTTAGATGAAGATGGTTCACATGGTGGGAAAGCATGTCACCTCTTTATCAACATCAGGAGATCACTTAGAAGATTTTCAAGAAGGATTTTGAATGTAAATACTTTCCACTAGAAGCACGAGATCGTTTGGAACGTCAATTCAACAAGTTAGAGTAAGGAAAGCTAAGTGTTCGAGCTTACTAGACATTATTCATGAGGCTTAGGAGATACATCAGTCCTGTAATGATACGATGTTTCTTGTGGGGACTAAGGCTCGATCTTCAAGGCAGGCTCATGTCTATAACTTACACGAATTTCACAGAGGTTGTGGAGCGAGCAGTATTAATCGAAGACGTGATTCACCGAGCATGTAAGCTCTAACTCAACCAAGAGAGAGTTTACACCAGGAAGACAAGAATCACACAACGAAAGAGGAGGTGTTATAACAATCACATAGGACGAGGAAGCGCATCTTTCGATCCAAGAGGATGCTATATATGTGGAAAGGTTGGACACATAGCAAGACTATGTACGGCGGGTAACTTGTTCAAGAAGGTGAGACCTACCGGTGTTACTTGTTATGCTACGACTTATTCGAACAAGTCAATCCAAAGAGCGGACCTAACCATCAAGCACCATCGGCCGGCACAGCTAGATATCGAGGCACCGAAGAAGAAGCAACAACAAACCTCATCTCCTAGAGTTTATGCCTTAGAGCTAAACCCCCTCCTAACCTTCCAGGACCACCCCAGGGTCCCATTACATGTTTGATTAGGTCCAACCGATAGCTTCGTGACTTCTGAAGTGACTGGCAAGTTCGGGACAACATTTGAAGAAATGGAGATGCGTTACGTAGTTCACACCATAGTAAATCAAGCACTTATGACTAGAAGAGTATTGCGAGGAGTACCAATCATCGTGGAAGATCAGATTTTTCTGGCAAATATATTGGTAATGCCAATGGAGAGATTTGAGGTTATTTTGGGAATGGACTGGCTATCAAGACTTTACGCGCACATTGATTGTAGAAAAGGGAGAGCTATTTTCGAAGCCAAGGAGCATCCAAGACTGGTATATAAGGGAATCTGTCCTAGTAAAACAATATTGTTCGTGTCAGCACTAAGGATTCATGAGTTGTTAAAGGATGGAGAAGCCTATATTGTTACCTTCACCATTATAGAGGACAACGAAAAAGAAGAATCAAGAATAGAAGATATCAAGGTGGTCAACAAATACAAGGACATATTCAAGAACACCAAGATGTATCGACACATCAAAAGGTATTATCATTAGCCTAGAATGAAAAGATCTGTGGCAAGGTGGGTAGCTAAGTGTGACTCATGTCAACGAGTCAAATCTGAACACCAAATGCCGGCGGGACTACTGCAGAATCTACCTGTTCCAATGGAGAAGTGGGAATCCATCTATAAGGATTTCATCACCGGCATGCGTACAACACCTTGTCGGAGCAACAAACGGAATATGGGTAATAGTGGATCGACTAACCAAGGTCACCCATCTAATAATGATGAAGAGCACAGATGGAACACATATCTTAGCCTACCAGTACATCGACGAGGTTGTGAAGTTTCATGGGGTTCCAGCCAACATCATCTCCAATCAAGATCCTAAGTTTACCGCAATCTTTTGGAGAGGCATTCAGCGTGCTTTGAGAAAAAAAGTCTTCATGAGCAATACCTTTCATCCCAAATTGAGGGTCAAACCGAGAGGACATTCTGAACCATTGAAGACCTCAATCATGTATGTCCTCTGGATCAGACTATGGATTGGGAATCATACTTACCATTGGTAGAACTCTCCTACAACAACAGATACCATGCAAGTATTAATATGTCTCCGTTTGAAGCATTATATGGAAGGTCTTGTCGAACACCCTTTTGTTGGATAGAGGTTGGACTACGATCACAATATGAGAACTATTTGATCAATGATACTACAGAGAAGATCAAATATATTCAAGACAACATTAAGAAAACTCAAGATCGGTAGAAGAGTTTTGCTGATTGTCATCATCAAGAGATAGAATTCAAAGAAGGAGATTGGGTGTACCTTAAAGTTACAGCAACCAAAGGAAAAGATCGATTTGGAAAAGTAAGAAAGCTTGGAGTAAGGTACATTGGTCTGTACCAGATGGAGAAGAAGATTGCAGAAGTTGTTTACCGATTGATCATGCCCAAAATGCGATTACACAAGGTCTTTCACGTTTCCATGTTGAGAAGAAATGTTCCAGATCCGGATGCTATTGAGCCAGAAAAGATAGAAGAATTAAGGAAGAACCTTACTTACCCCAAAGGAGTTCTAGTCATTGGAGAAAGGAGAATTCGAAAGTTGAAGAAGAGAGAGATTCAACAAATACAAGTGTTGTCGGGAAAAATGAATCGTAAAGTGGCGACATGGGAAGATGAAGACAGTTTCTGAGTGAAGTTCTTTACCATCTAATAAGCAGACGAAGCCGGGCCATCAACTCAAGATAGAATTTGGGAAAAATTCTAATAAAGAGGGGAGAATGTAATGACTCACATCCTTACCTAAGGAAGTCAATTCCGATTCTGATCATAGGACAAGCCACGAAGGATCGACGAATATTCAGAGAAGACAAATCATGCGATCCGCAAAGGCTAAGTATTATGTCTTTGTAGAGTCTGGTTAGGAGATTGTACAGTACATCGTATCACATAGACCTTTGTTACATGCAATCCATGAGATGGACTGGATGTGGACTCTCACATAGCCTTACGTTCGTGGGACTGAAGCAGGTCATGAGATGATATATGTTGGAGTTTCCTGAATGGTCTCAACGTAGAACTTTGGAGTTACCTATGTGGTCTCAAAGTAGGATGTTGGAGTTTCTTGTGTGGTCTCAACATCGAGTTTTGTTTACCCTTAGATAGAGTCTAGTATTGGTTTAGGATTGCATATAGATTAGGATTGCATTTAGTTTCATAACAAGTTGTACTTGTTATTGCATGCATTTATTTGCTTCCGCTTGCTTGTTGTGTGAAATTGCTTGTTCTGTGAAATTGCTTGTGAGACTAACGTTTACTGCAGGAACCCCCACAACCCCCTCCAAACCTCGGTCTAACTAAGTAATCTTCGAATTACTTATGATTCTACTTTTTGTTACAGGGAACCCTTAAGATTGTTGAGCCGCGGAACGCTAGGATCTCCTGGATTAGATTTGGTGTCTTTTTGCAAAATAAAAGTATATTGTTTTTAATAAAAGTAGTAACTCATATTTTGGCAGTACGCCTTGGCCAACTATATATGTATTCGGTTTCATCGACTCTTTTGTAAAGTAATTATGATGAATCAGAGGATAGTGATCGGTTGCAAAGCCTCATTCATTAACCTCGGATGAATACTTTTGTTTAACCTCATTGAGGGAATCATGGGTTTCCTGTGACTTGTCCGATCATACAGCTGTTCGTGTTTGCTACATCCATCGGCTAACAATTACTAAGGGTCACTCGCATTAGATAATGCAGAAAATGCTAAAAATGACATATGATAAAAATAAAGCGGAGATGAACAAGTTTGTAGAAGAAATAAAATGCAAATTCGTAATAGATTAAGAGAGATCTGGATTACAAAATTTAAAGGTATTCTAAGGAGGTTGAGCCTCCTCAGAGGAAAAAAAAAAAAGAAAAAGAGAGAGAGAGAGTCTGATAATGACCTAAGTGGGGTATTTATACCCATAGGGAAAAACCATAAAACACAAGAAGACAAAATAAAGAAAATGCCAAAGTTTGATGGGAAGAAAAATCCACTCTGCCAGTCTAGTCGAGTGCACTGGTTGAGTTGGACTGACTCTTGCAGTTTGGTCGAGTGCACTGGTCAAGTTGGACTGATTCTAGCAGTCAGGTCGAGTGCATTAGTCGAGTTGGTTGACTCTGGCAGTCTGGTCGAATGCACTGGTTTAGTTGACTGCACCATCCTCTTTTTTCTCTTAAAAGTTTGACCTCCTTGTCCAGAACAGTCTCCAAAGCTTTTTAATCACCTGATAACAACTCCAATATGCAAGATGTATGTAATGCTCATGCAAAAACTCCTAAGTGTGTAAAGTGAATGAAAAAGTATAGAAAATGGTATAAACAATGGATGAAACAATGCTAAACTGATGCTAAATGTATGCTTAAAACAAGTAAAATCTAGACTTATCAACTCCCCCAAACTTAGTTTTTGCTTGCCCTCAAGCAAACAAACAAGACTAATCCTGGAGAAGAGGTTTGAAAATGGGGATTTAGAACCAAAGCAAACTGATAAAGGATGTAACCTCAAAGTCTTAGTTAACAGTTTTAGAATGCAATGCAAGTGAGTCTTACTTAAACACCTTAGCCATTCCTATCACAGCAAAATCTAACTCCCAACCCTAACTTACACAAGCATTCAAAGCAAACAGTCCCTTTGACATTCGTTAAGTGTTACCACTGAATCATGCAATGCACCACAAGTGAACTCATTTGGTTTGAGGGACAGGTTTTAAGAAGCAAAAATGGCATATTCTTCCTCTGGTTTAAGCGCATGGTAAATGGGATCTCTCTTTAGAATGGATTGAACTACAGGAGAAGGCTAAAGGTAAAAGACAACTAATGCATACAACAATAGACTCCCATCTACCCATGAATACACAATTTACTCCTCCTAAACCTAGACACAAAAAATGATCCTACTTCTAAACCTTTCTTTTCTTTTCTCTCAAGGCAATCATTCATTTTCTTTGCTCTGGATCAATGTTTATCTATTCCATTTCTGATTTTCTTCTAAGGAGAGGATTTTTTATCTTTTTAATTACTTCTAGCGGATTTGGGGATTTTTCTTAACTGCTAAAGCTCTTACTCGACCTACTTGGTCGAGTGATCTGATCGAGTAGACATATATATATATATATATATATACTTTTCTTTTCTTTTTACAATGCACAAAGCCTTCTCTTATCTTTTCATTTCCCAAATCCTTTACTAGATACAAAAACTTTTTACTATCCTCTCCCAAGAATTCTTAACACTCTATTTTCTTTTCTTTCTTTTTCCACTCTTTCTTTTCCCAATCAAACACAGACCCACACCTAAACTCAATCTCCCTAATCCTAGTCCGGTTCAAAAAGTGTGAACCACAATCTACATGGGAAACCATTCTTGTCGGCCTAAACCTAACACTTTCTCTTAAGTTCAATCCGAAATAAGACCTCACACTTATAAATAGTTTATTGGTTTGAAAGGAGGATAGCTTTGGTGTTTTAGGGAACTGATCCAAAGATGGGAGTAGCTACTTGGATTAACAAGAGAGGTAAAAGGAGAAAGTGAATCCAAGTATTTTTTTTGGTATCCATAAGTTCAAATGCAAATGCAAGGACATGATAATTACAATTCAGTATTAGGTTCAAATTAATAGGGACAGTTTACCAAATCACAGCAAGTTTCTGTCAAGAAAAAAGAGCTAAACTAAGATTCCAAGAATGGTGTTGTCTTAATTTTCAAGCTCACATGCAAGCATTATGAGGTCAATGTCATCATCATCCCCTTTGCAAATGCAACAGTCCTATACAAAATGATACTAGACTCAATCCTAAAGATGCAAATAGACTACATGAACACTCTGTTTTTGTGAAATAATTTTCGAAATTTTTCAAATTTTTATGGTTTTTTATATGCAATATATGATGACTCAAGAATGCAAAATTTGAAATAAGAAAACAGGAAACAATGTTAAATACATCTCATGCCCTCCTCCAAACTTAAATTACATAGTCCCTTGTGTAATAAAAATCCAAAGGAGGGTTCCAGAGATAAAAAGAAATCAGAACAAAAGATGCAATGGTATATACAGTGAAAGGTTTGGAGTTAGTACCTAATGGTGCAGTGAAGAAGGAGGCGACTGATTCCTCTCTAGTGTCTCCGCGCTCGATGTGGTTTGGCTCGACATGGTGGTCGAGTCTGGTGACTGGCTCGACATGCTCCCAGTGATCCCATTTTGCTCAAAATCCCATGCTATGACCTCTAATGGGATGGATCCATGTATCACCCGGATCATACTCATCCTGATCTTCTCAAAGGGTATCTTCCTTGGTTAAAAAATGCTCACTTCATTGGTGGAGGCTATACCAAGATGCTCGTCGAGTACGCATTCAACAACAATAACACCGTCACAATAATCTTCTAATGCTTTTCCAACCATGCATTTTCCTTCCCCATTACTCTTGGTTGAATAACTGAATGTTTCCATGGGTTCAACCTATGCTTTATACCTCAGTAGAGGATTCTCATCAACCGTGCATTCAAAAAGCAAATCAAACTCTTGTACAACCTCTTCAGCTTTGATGCGATCCTAGTGAGGGTACCTAAGCCAATTTTTGACACAGAGATGTTAAGACGAAGGCGAGGTAATTCAAGAACTAATTGCTGAGCACGAATGGATTGACAGTCACCACACGAGGATGCGAAAATTCCACTTGATAAGAGAAGGTGATCAATCACTTCACACGAAATGAGCTAAGAGTTTCTTAGTTCGAATCTCACGAATAAGGAGAACAATGATCTATGATTTATAAAGATTTTGATTAAAAATATAGATAAGAATACAAAGTTAAAATCAGCCACCATAGAAAGAGATGGAGCCGAGAAGAAGAAGGGACAAAGCAATGAATGTGAAGAGTTACGAGACATGCCTCGTAAACTCTCACAAGACCATGCAAAACGTTAAACACACAACGTTCAAATTCAAATACATAGATAGATAGATAAGAGATAAATATGGGCCGCGCCAATGATGTGGAGATGGGCCAAGATATGGATCGGACTAGAGTATGGCCTAGATGTACATATGAGCCACAATCCTCATTAAAAACCTTGTTCGGAAAAACAATTAGGACAAAACTGAACCAAGGGAAAAAGAGTGCAAGTAGATCATATGGCCAAGGCCCTAGCCTTCTTGGACTTGTGTTTTTACCAATATAGTCTCAACACAATGCCTTCGGTCCAAGTGATCATCTCGAGTCTTCACTAGCTGTAGTGACACTCGCATTGCTTGGTAAAAGATCTTGACATGAAAGTAATAAATGATTCCTCCAAATGCTTTCCATGCTCTTTTTGATCTAAGCTTGTCCATGAGGTTCTTGATGATGTTTATACCATTTGGTGATCTCTTAGAGCCTTTTTTAATCGCATCATCCCCCCCCCCCCCGGTTGAAAAAGATTTGTCCTCAAATCTACTTTTCCTGCCACAAACAACGCCAAGTTAGAATCATCAAAGTATTTTGGCACAAAACATATATAAGGATACTAAAATGAAAGAGTTAAGATGCGATCGGAAATCCTCAAAAGAGGTTTAGGTTCATGGAACTCGTGGAGAGGTTCCGTATTGTAGTTGCCATCTTGAAGTTGATTGATCCAAGTAGTATCCTTTCAAAGCCTGTAAGTGATTTTCCCTTGAGCAATATTCTTTACATTACGGAAGTAGTCATCAAGAATAAACTTCCTCCTTGAAGATCCATTTGGTGAATCCATGTTCTGTGAATAGAGCCTGATGTTCTACAAACGTAAAATTCTCTATTGCCTTTTAAGCAATGAGGCGTTCGTGGTTAGTACAAAGGAAATCAACAATCAGACCAGAGTGTACTATCATGTGTTTAAAACCATTAGAAATTATTTTAAAGAGTTTAGGATAGCCTGGTAGGTTTGAAATATCGATGGCTTGAATATGAAGTTCGGTTCCAGTTTGGTGTTCATCCATGATTTCAAAAACGTATAGAGTCTTCTCACCATCATAAGCAAAGTGTTTGGCACCCGGCTTGACTTGATTTTCCTTGAGGATGTTAGTAACATGTTGCTTTTGACTCTCTTTCTTGTAGCCACTTCTTTCATTACAGTGTAGCTCTGTTCTATGATGATGTATCCCAGATTTTTTAGTCATAACCTGCAAGGTTGTTAGTTCACTTGAAAACTTTGATGCAAGGTTAGTGGCAAAAGAAATTTTGTTTGGACGAACAATTGTTTTGGGATCAAACAGATCATCATAGTAAGTTTTTCCGGCCATAGCAAAAAGACTAGGTTTCTAACCTTGGCCCTTTTTCCATTAAGTTGGATTTGGTCACGATATACCTCATTGGTACAAGAGCGGTCTTTCGTCGTTTGAACTCGAAGGTATGGTGGTTAGTGTATCCATCATGCATGACTCTACGATCAGATTGCCACGGTCTTCCAAGAAAAAATGTGTCTAGCTTCCAGAGGCAAAACGTCACATGGGACTTCTACTTGATGCTTTACCTTTATTTCTCCTTGTTTGTTAATCCATTGAAGATCATATGGCATAGGATGCTTCTTCACTTCCAAGCCCAGTTTCTTGACAATAGTGTCACTCGCTACATTGGTACAACTTTCAACATCAATGATAAGGCTGCAAACTTTTCCTTTAACAAGCCATCTAGCGACTCGTGTATGGAACAAGTTAACTTTTTGTGCTTGTTCTTCGGTTTTGGTTTTTCATGCTCAAAGTTCTTAAGGCTACTAGCGACTCTCCTTTAACCGGTGACTCCACTACCTCCTTTTCTTCATCTTCTTCTTCTTTTATCCTAGTGCTAGTAGGCTCATCCTATGATTCAAACTCCCCATCTTCTTTGAGTATCATGACATGTTTGTTGACACACTCATTCACATACTGTCTGACTCCTTGACATTTGTAGTACTTGATGTTGCTTGTCCTTGTCTCTACCTTAACTTTCTTAACTTGCTTAGCCCCAAACGGCTTAGCTCCAATTCGTGTAGCATTAGATGACTTGCTACTTACTTGTGCCTTCATTTTGTCATCCTTCGGATAATTTCCTCTTGTAAAAGAAGCATTTTCATGATAAGTTCGTGTAGAAATTCTTCTTGTCAGTTGCTGCTCAATAAGGACGGCCTGGTGTAGCATTTTTTGCTGCATCTCCAAACGATCTTTATCTCTCGTTGCAGTCCTCTTAGAAACCTTGACATTGTTGCTTCTCTATCCTCTTGTACATCAGCTTTGATCATCAGTGCTTCCGGTTCTTGGTAATAGTTTTCCACTGTCTTGCGTCCTTCCACAAGTCTCCTTAGTTGATTATGCAACTCCTATAGTAATAGCTTGGTACGACTCTCTTTCACATAATCGTCTTCATTTCAGTCCATGTTTCCACCAGAAACTCTTGGTTCCTTCTTCTTGACGTTCCCAACTTATCCCACCAGCACAAAGCATAGTCACTAAACTCTGTAGCTGCAACTTTAACCTTGTTGGCCTCCGAATAGTATTGGCAATCAAAAACCATCTCGATCTTCTTTTCCCATTCTAGGTATGCATCGGGATCATTCTTGCCTTAAAACTGCGGACTATGAAGCTTGAAATCCCCAAATTTGTCTTGTTGTTGATTCCTCTCATCATGATTACGCATGTGTCTCCTGTAGCTGCTCCTATATGACTGACTATAATAGTCATCAGCTCCTCCATCTCTACATCTACGTGGTAGTTCTCTTGGTAGATCTTGAGGTTCCTCTTCACGTTGCCTTATGTTGTTGCCTTGTTGTGTCTGTAGATACTCATTCCTTTCATAAACTCTCTCATTGCTCCTTACAGTATCTTGTCTTGGATTATTAGACATCACATCAGCCAGAACAGGAAAAATATCTTCACGCAGCATCCCGATCTTCTCGTTCATCATCTCCTTAAAGGTTTTAGTAAGAGCATCGATCAGTTGCTTGTTGCTTGATTCCAATTCATCTGACATTGCTACCTGAAAGATTAACACCAAAACTCACTAGTAAAAGGCTTCTTTGAAAGATTTAACGATCAAAACATTAGCAAAACGTAAATGACCCCTAAACTTCTGATAAATCCTAATCGCGACTGTTCGATAAAACCAGTCTTAGAAAAATATTAAATCAACTTTAAAATTCCGGATTCAATTTTAACAAATACTAGACTAAATCTAGGTTCAGATCCAGTTGATTTCACGATTTTATCACACATCAAATATTTATGAAAAATAAAACAACCTCGCATAAATCACTTAACTTCTCGATGTGGCTCTAATACTACTTGATGTGATCCTAGTGAGGATACGTAAGCCCAATTTTGACACAGAGAGGTTAAGACGAATGCGAGGTGATGCAAGACCTAATTACTGAGCACCTTGTGGTTTGAATGGATTGATAGTCGGCCACAAGAGGATGCGGAAAGTCCAATTGATAAGAGAAGGTGATCAATCGCTTCACACAAAAGGATCTAAGAGTTTCCTAGTTTGAATCACACGAATAAGGAGAACAATGATCTATGATTTATAAAAAAATTGATTAAAAAGATAGAGAAACACAAAGTTGATCTCAGCATCCATATAAAGAAATGGAGCCGAGAAGAAGAAGGGACAAAGCAATAATTGTGAAGAGTTACGAGACATGCCTCGTAAACTCTCACAAGACCATGCAAAACATTAAACACAGAAAGTTCAAATCAAAATACATAGATAGATAGATAGATAAGATATAGATATGGGACGCACCAATGATGTGGAGACGGGCCAAGACATGGATTGGACTAGAGGATGGCCTAAATGTACATATGAGCCACTAGCCTCATTAAAAACCTTGTTCGGAAAACCCATTGGGGGACAAAACCAAATCAAGGGAAAAAGAGTGCAAGTGGATCATATGGCCAAGGCCCTAGCCATCTTGGACTTGTGTTTTGACCGGTGTAGTCTCAACACAATGCCTTGGGTCAAAGTTATCCTCTCGATTCTTCACTAGTTGTAATGACACTCACATTTCTTGGTGAAAGATCTTGACATGAAAGTAACAAATGATTCCTCCAAATGCTTTCCATTTTCCTTTTGCTCATTTACATGCTCTGTTTTCTCTAGCTTTATACCATTTGGTGATCTTTTAGAGCCTTTTTGGATCGCTCAAGCTTCTAGGAGGGTTTTAGCCTTGATTTGAGCAGTAGGTCGTGTGGAGTGGTCGAACTTGACCTCCAACTTCTGTTGCTCTACTGGATCCTACAATTCACAGCTCTCCCCGTTTTGGATATCACTGTCCTCTGTGAATGCTGCATATCTCTTCTCTTTTTGTAAGGTAGATGAATATTATTGGGAATTGCCTTTTCCGTATTGGTTTCTTGAGGAGGAATGCATTCTTCTTCTTTCTCGTTGGTCCATTGAGAAAGTTCGGTGTTGAATGACTCCACATGCGTTGTCTCAACAACCTGGGAACCTTGAGTCCTAGCCTCTATCTTGGTATCGAACATGCGCATGCTCTCATTACACTTCTCTTGCTCTTCCAATATCAACTTCAACAGGTTGTAATTCTCTTCTTCTGCAGAGATTTGGGAGGGATAGTGTTGTTCATAGCCATACTCCATGTTTGATAATTGAAACCTCTCACCATATCCACACTAGTACCCTTGAGCATAGTTCCAATCCGGTTGACACTCCCTTGGGATGGTCAGTTCATAAACTCCTAGATAGCCTGAGAAGATCCAAGTTATCTCTCATTGTTGTTCTTCGAAAATGGTCTTCAACATAGAATGTATATAGGTATCCATAATAGGTATCTGAGACAAACTAACCACGAAAGAACCAACAAGTTAGTAATCAATGTTTTAGTGAAAGAAACTTGATCTCAGAAAATCTGAAATCCTAAATGTAACAAACAAATACCCAATTAGCAATGGCGTCAAATTTATAAGACTTATTTTCATCAGGTTTCAATCAATTGTAGTACAATAAGTGTCAATCCATAATGAGTGATGTGCTAACAATCAAGATACATCAATGCTATCTAGTCAAGCCAATTCAAAGATGTTGTTTTAAATGTAACAACCTAAGGGAAATGAAAAGCAATGCAGTAAGTAAACTAATCACTAAACATACTTGAGTTATCAATTCAAGCAAACAAAGCAAGCAAGTAAATGAATCAAGGAAATCAAAAGCAAAGAACCACTCGACCCTAATTCCTCTCCAAGGAATTCTTTTGACACTCTCATTCATTTTTCTCTTTTTCCACTCCTCATTTTATTTTTAGGCACAGACCCTCACCTAAGACGCAGACTCCCTAATCCTAGTCTGGTTCAAAAAATGTGAACCAGAATCTACATGGAAAACTTTTCTTGTTGGCCTAAACCTAGCACTTTCTCTTAAGTTTAATCCAGAACAAGGCCCTACACTCAGAAATAGATTTTGGTTTGAAAGGAAGGTAAGCTTAGTATTTTGGGGGAACTATTCCAAAGAAGGGATCAGCTACTTGGATAAACAAGAGTGGTAAAAAGGAGAAAGTGTATCCAAGTATTTTTCAGGTAGCCATGAGTTCAAATGTATATGAAAAGACATGATAATTACAGGTCAGTATTAAGTTCAAGTTGATAGGGACAGTTTAACAAATCACAGTAAGCTTCAGTGAAGGCATAAAAGCTAAACTAAGATTCCAAGAATGGTGGTTTCTTAATTTTCAAGCACACAAGCATTCATTAGACAACTAGAAACGAGAAGATAAAAACTACATGGTGAATCACAAGACTTGTGAGTCTTTGTCATCATCATCCCCTATCCAAATGCAACAGTACTATACAAAATGAAACTACACTCAATCCTAAAATGCAAATGAACTACATGACATTCTGTTTTTGTGAAATAATTTTTCAAAATTTTATGGTTTTTGTATGCAATAGATGCAGACTCAAGGATGCAAAATTTGAAATAAGAAAATAGAAAACAATGTTAAATACATCTCAGACCCTCCCCCAAACTTAAATTACACAGTCCCTTGTGTAATAAAATTTTAAAGGAAGAGTTAAAGAGATTTCACAAAAAAAAAAAAAAAACAAAACTAAGGAAAAATGAAGAATGCAATGGTATTTACAATGAAAGATTGGAGTGTTACCTCATGGTGCAGAGAAGTATGAACCCACAGACTCATCCATGCTTTCCATCATGTAAGTTGGCACAGGAGGAGTTGACTCGACTTGGCTCGACTGCTCAACCCACCGTGGTCGAATGATCTACACGAGTGGTGTGGAACCTGATTGTCTACTCGAGCTGTACAGTTGAGTGAACATGTCGAGTGTAAATGTCAAGCACGAGTGGTATAAGTTTAGATGGTTCGAATGAACCAACATTAAATTTAGAACTCTTAGATAATCAATCATATCCTGTTACACTCGAAATACTATTTTATATTGGATTTCTTATTGCTTTTGCTGTCAAATTACTTGACACCCACGGCGAGGCGCATTACAGTACCTGTATGCTTCTCGCTGGAATCTTATTAAAAATGGGAGCATATGGGTTGGTTTGAATCAATATGGAAATATTACTTCATGCTCTACTATGTTTTCTCCTTGGTTGATGGTAGTCGGTACAATCCAAATAATTTATGCAGCTTCAACATCTCCCGGTCAACATAATTTAAAAAAGAGAATAGCCTATTCTTTTGTATCTCATATGGATTTTATAATTATAGGTTTTAGTTCTATAATGGATCCTAGACTTAATGGAGCTATTTTACAAATAATCTCTACCTTGGTTTTTCTCGTAACATCATTCCCATTTTTCCTGAGATCCACAACATTAGATAAAAGTATAAAAATTATCAAAAATCAGAAACAGATATGTACAATGATAGTCATGGGACTTCCTCCCAAGAGAGCTTGTTTTGAGTCTCATAGCTTGACTTGACAGATCCTATGCTTGGGAAGGTTCATCGAAAGGCACTAAGGTCCCCTCTGGTAAAATCTGATTTGTCATGTAGGCTTTACTCTTTGCCCATTGACTGTGAACTCTTCTGGAGTTAACAGATGGATTGCTCCACAAGGTTGAACTTTTTTGATGCAGAACGGTCCAGACCATTTCGACTTTAACTTTCCTGGGAAGAGCTTTAGCCCGGAGTTGAAAAGGAGGACTTGACCTCCTGCTTTTAATTTCTTAGGTGTTATCTTCTTGTCATGGAAAGCCTTTGTCCTCTCCTTATATACCTTGGAGCTTTCATATGCTTCAAGCATGATCTCCTCTAACTCATGTAGGTTCATTTCTCTTCTTTCTTGGGATGTTTTCAAGTCAAGGTTTAGGAGTTTGGTTGTCGAGATGGCTTTATATTCTATTTCGATTGGTAGGTGGCAAGCCTTCCCGTAAAAGAGTTGAAATGGTGTTCTCCCTATAGGGGTTTTATAGGCAGTTCTATAGGCCCAGAGGGTTTCATCTAACTTGGCTGCCTAGTGCCTCTTTCAAGTACCAACCACAAGGATTGCTTTGATCTCCTTGTGGGAGACTTAAACTTGTCCACTGGTTTAAGGGTGGTAAGGTGTTATTACCCTATGCTTGACTCCATGCTTCCTTAAGAGGTTCTCAAACAGTTTGTTGATGAAGTGGGATCCTCCATCACTTATCACTACCCTTGGAACTCAGAATCTGGAAAAAGTGATATTCTTTAACATTTTCAGGACCACCTTTGCATCATTTGTTGGGGATGCGATTGCTTCCACCCATTTGGAGACGTAATCAACTGCCACCAGTATGTAGCTATTTCCATGTGAGGGTGGATTAAAAGGTCCCATGAAAGCGATTCCCCACACATCAAACACCTCAACTTCCAGAATGGTTATGGGACATCTTGTTTCTTCTGCTAATGTTCCCCATCCGTTGACATGCATCACATTTAGAGATAAAGTTGTGAGCATCCTTAAACATTGTTCGCCACCATAAACCGACTTGGAGTATTTTCTGAACTCTTTTGAAAGTGGCAAAGTGCCCTCCGTAGGCAAAACCATGGCAATGCTCCAAAAATCCTCTTGCTTCTGCTTCTGATATGCATCTCCTAAAAAGATTGTCGACACCTCACTTGTAGAGATAAGTTTCATCCCAGAAATAATGGTTAGCTTCCCTATGGAACTTCTTCTTTCTGTAACTGTCTAAACCATCAGGGATCGTTCCAGTTGCTTTGCAGTTCACCATGTCTACATACCAGATCCTTACACATCTAAGTCTTCTACTAACTTAAGTGAATCCATTAGCTTCTCATACTTTGATGCCTCACTGTGAAGCTACCCATTTTCAATGTTCTTGGTTAAGGCTGCGTTGAGGTGATCTTTCTCAACAAGCTCCTCTAGCATTCCCTCAGCTAACTCATCCACTTCCTCAATTCTGAAGAGTTGCCCACCAATAGTGGGTTTATCATCGTCTTGGTAATGTTAAATTTCATTATGACATCCTTCCCATCTTAAGCTCGATCTTTCCATTCCGAACATATATCATTGCCCCTGCAGTTGCCAGGAAATGCCTTCCCAAAATCCAAGGGTCTCTAGGCTTCTCATCCATCTCTAAGATCACAAAATCTGTAGGCACTTCAACATGCCTAACCCTGAGGGGTAAATCTTCTTGTAGACCATATGGCAGCCTGACTGATCGAGCTGCCAAAACTAAGCAGATATTGCTAGGTTTGTACTTGGTGAACTCTAATCTTTTGATACTGAAAGAGCCATAAGGCTCACTGAAGCACCCAAATCGCATAGGCAGTTTCTAAAGACTAACGGCCCCAAGGATCAAGGTAGAGTGAAGGAACCTGGGTCTCCTGGCTTTTCATAGATGATGACTTTCTTCTGAATGATGGCACTGTATTCATGGGTTGATACCACCATTCCCTAGACTTCCTTGATCATTTCCATTACCAGATCTTTCAGAAATTTCTGAGCAAGGGGTATAAGCATGAAATTATCTAACAATGGCATCTGAAGTTCAACTTCCTTCAAATGCTTCTCGAGTTGGTTGGTCGAGTGCAGTGTCCGAATTAGTTTTTTCCAAAAAAAATGGTTTCATTCGAGTGGTCTGCTCGAGTCCAGCTTCATTATGCAATTGTTCAGACAGTTACTCGAAAATACGTTAAAAATTATTCGACGAATGATCGATAGAACTATTATGTCGAAAATCCTTCGAACTAAGATCTCGTAGGAAATTCAGTTTTCCATAGTTTTTTCTATAGTGAGGGAATTTCGATGAGATCTTCATTCGACGGATTTTTGACATAATAGTTACATCCGCAATCCGTCGAACAATTTCTGATGGATTTTTGAGTAATTGTTGGAATTTCGTTAGAAAATATACACATTAATATAGTTGTTTAATTTTCTAAAATTCCGACGAAACTATTTTTTTGGACATCCGTTGGATTACCGTCAGAAATTTTTATCGGATTACTATCAAACATTTCGTTAATTTTTCGATAACTATTTTGTAGTGAATTTTATGGTGGAAAAAATGCGGGAGGTTGTTTCAAAAATTAAAGTGTTAGTAAAAATAATATGAAATTTTAAAATGCTAGTGTAATACCTTCGAACTTTAAAATACTAGCAAGAAACACTTTTAAAGTTAAGAATGCTATTTTCCTTTTGTTTTTAGTAATTTACTTATTTATAATGAAAATAATCAAAAAAATAACCATATATATCATAATGTTGAAGATTATCATATTGAACAAGTGTCTACGAAAATGAATAAATTGGACAACTGTATTATATTATGTCCAAATGTTATGATGATATATAATCATCCATTTTACGACAATCATTTTTTTCTCAATGATATCCAAGTCTCTAGACTGTACACGTCCACCGGTCCTGGTTTATCATCGTCTTGGTAATGTTAAATTTCATTATGACATCCTTCCCATATTAAGCTCGATCTTTCCATTCCGAACATATATCATTGCCCCTGCAGTTGCCAGGAAATGCCTTCCCAAAATCAAAGGGTCTCTAGGCTTCTCATCCATCTCTAAGACCACAAAATCTGTAGGCACTTCAACATGCCTAACCCTGAGGGGTAAATCTTCTTGTAGACCATATGGCAGCCTGACTGATCGAGCTGCCAAAACTAAGCAGATATTGCTAGGTTTGTACTTGGTGAACTCTAATCTTTTGATACTGAAAGAGCCATAAGGCTCACTGAAGCACCCAAATCGCATAGGCAGTTTCTAAAGACTAACGGCCCCAAGGATCAAGGTAGAGTGAAGGAACCTGGGTCTCCTGGCTTTTCATAGATGATGACTTTCTTCTGAATGATGGCACTGTATTCATGGGTTGATACCACCTTCCCTAGACTTCCTTGATCATTTCCATTACCAGATCTTTCAGAAATTTCTGAGCAAGGGGTATAAGCATGAAATTATCTAACAATGGCATCTGAAGTTCAACTTCCTTCAAATGCTTCTCGAGTTGGTTGGTCGAGTGCAGTGTCCGAATTAGTTTTTTCCAAAAAAAATGGTTTCATTCGAGTGGTCTGCTCGAGTCCAGCTTCATTATGCAATTGTTCAGACAGTTACTCGAAAATACGTTAAAAATTATTCGACGAATGATCGATAGAACTATTATGTCGAAAATCCTTCGAACTAAGATCTCGTAGGAAATTCAGTTTTCCATAGTTTTTTCTATAGTGAGGGAATTTCGATGAGATCTTCATTCGACGGATTTTTGACATAATAGTTACATTTGCAATCCGTCGAACAATTTTTGATGGATTTTTGAGTAGTTGTTGGAATTTCGTTAGAAAATATACACATTAATATAGTTGTTTAATTTTCTAAAATTCCGACGAAACTATTTTTTTGGACATCCGTTGGATTACCGTCAGAAATTTTTATCGGATTACTATCAAAAATTTCGTTAATTTTTCGATAACTATTTTGTAGTGAATTTTATGGTGGAAAAAATGCGGGAGGTTGTTTCAAAAATTAAAGTGTTAGTAAAAATAATTTGAAATTTTAAAATGCTAGTGTAATACCTTGAACTTTAAAATACTAGCAAGAAACACTTTTAAAGTTAAGAATGCTATTTTCCTTTTGTTTTTTAGTAATTTACTTATTTATAATGAAAATAATCAAAAAAATAACCATATATATCATAATGTTGAAGATTATCATATTGAACAAGTGTCTACGAAAATGAATAAATTGGACAACTGTATTATATTATGTCCAAATGTTATGATGATATATAATCATCCATTTTATAACAATCATTTTTTTCTCAATGATATCCAAGTCTCTAGACTGTACACGTCCACCGGTCCTGGTTTATCATCGTCTTGGTAATGTTAAATTTCATTATGACATCCTTCCCATATTAAGCTCGATCTTTCCATTCCGAACATATATCATTGCCCCTGCAGTTGCCAGGAAATGCCTTCCCAAAATCAAAGGGTCTCTAGGCTTCTCATCCATCTCTAAGACCACAAAATCTGTAGGCACTTCAACATGCCTAACCCTGAGGGGTAAATCTTCTTGTAGACCATATGGCAGCCTGACTGATCGAGCTGCCAAAACTAAGCAGATATTGCTAGGTTTGTACTTGGTGAACTCTAATCTTTTGATACTGAAAGTGCCATAAGGCTCACTGAAGCACCCAAATCGCATAGGCAGTTTCTAAAGACTAACGGCCCCAAGGATCAAGGTAGAGTGAAGGAACCTGGGTCTCCTGGCTTTTCATAGATGATGACTTTCTTCTGAATGATGGCACTGTATTCATGGGTTGATACCACCATTCCCTAGACTTCCTTGATCATTTCCATTACCAGATCTTTCAGAAATTTCTGAGCAAGGGGTATAAGCATGAAATTATCTAACAATGGCATCTGAAGTTCAACTTCCTTCAAATGCTTCTCGAGTTGGTTGGTCGAGTGCAGTGTCCGAATTAGTTTTTTCCAAAAAAAATGGTTTCATTCGAGTGGTCTGCTCGAGTCCAGCTTCATTATGCAATTGTTCAGACAGTTACTCGAAAATACGTTAAAAATTATTCGACGAATGATCGATAGAACTATTATGTCGAAAATCCTTCGAACTAAGATCTCGTAGGAAATTCAGTTTTCCATAGTTTTTTCTATAGTGAGGGAATTTCGATGAGATCTTCATTCGACGGATTTTTGACATAATAGTTACATCCGCAATCCGTCGAACAATTTCTGATGGATTTTTGAGTAGTTGTTGGAATTTCAGTTAGAAAATATACACATTAATATAGTTGTTTAATTTTCTAAAATTCCGACGAAACTATTTTTTTGGACATCCGTTGGATTACCGTCAGAAATTTTTATCGGATTACTATCAAAAATTTCGTTAATTTTTCGATAACTATTTTGTAGTGAATTTTATGGTGGAAAAAATGCGGGAGGTTGTTTCAAAAATTAAAGTGTTAGTAAAAATAATTTGAAATTTTAAAATGCTAGTGTAATACCTTCGAACTTTAAAATACTAGCAAGAAACACTTTTAAAGTTAAGAATGCTATTTTCCTTTTGTTTTTTAGTAATTTACTTATTTATAATGAAAATAATCAAAAAAATAACCATATATATCATAATGTTGAAGATTATCATATTGAACAAGTGTCTCGAAAATGAATGAATTGGACCACTGTATTATATTCTGTCCAAATATTATGATGATATATAATCATCCATTTTATAACAATCATTTTTTTCTCAATGATATCCAAGTCTCTAGACTGTACACGTCCACCGGTCCTGGTTTATCATCGTCTTGGTAATGTTAAATTTCATTATGACATCCTTCCCATATTAAGCTCGATCTTTCCATTCCGAACATATATCATTGCCCCTGCAGTTGCCAGGAAATGCCTTCCCAAAATCAAAGGGTCTCTAGGCTTCTCATCCATCTCTAAGACCACAAAATCTGTAGGCACTTCAACATGCCTAACCCTGAGGGGTAAATCTTCTTGTAGACCATATGGCAGCCTGACTGATCGAGCTGCCAAAACTAAGCAGATATTGCTAGGTTTGTACTTGGTGAACTCTAATCTTTTGATACTGAAAGTGCCATAAGGCTCACTGAAGCACCCAAATCGCATAGGCAGTTTCTAAAGACTAACGGCCCCAAGGATCAAGGTAGAGTGAAGGAACCTGGGTCTCCTGGCTTTTCATAGATGATGACTTTCTTCTGAATGATGGCACTGTATTCATGGGTTGATACCACCATTCCCTAGACTTCCTTGATCATTTCCATTACCAGATCTTTCAGAAATTTCTGAGCAAGGGGTATAAGCATGAAATTATCTAACAATGGCATCTGAAGTTCAACTTCCTTCAAATGCTTCTCGAGTTGGTTGGTCGAGTGCAGTGTCCGAATTAGTTTTTTTCCAAAAAAAATGGTTTCATTCGAAAGTGGTCTGCTCGAGTCCAGCTTCATTATGCAATTGTTCAGACAGTTACTCGAAAATACGTTAAAAATTATTCGACGAATGATCGATAGAACTATTATGTTGAAAATCCTTGAACTAAGATCTCGTAGGAAATTCAGTTTTCCATAGTTTTTTCTATAGTGAGGGAATTTCGATGAGATCTTCATTCGACGGATTTTTGACATAATAGTTACATCCGCAATCCGTCGAACAATTTCTGATGGATTTTTGAGTAGTTGTTGGAATTTCGTTAGAAAATATACACATTAATATAGTTGTTTAATTTTCTAAAATTCCGACGAAACTATTTTTTTGGACATCCGTTGGATTACCGTCAGAAATTTTTATCGGATTACTATCAAAAATTTCGTTAATTTTTCGATAACTATTTTGTAGTGAATTTTATGGTGGAAAAAATGCGGGAGGTTGTTTCAAAAATTAAAGTGTTAGTAAAAATAATTTGAAATTTTAAAATGCTAGTGTAATACCTTCGAACTTTAAAATACTAGCAAGAAACACTTTTAAAGTTAAGAATGCTATTTTCCTTTTGTTTTTTAGTAATTTACTTATTTATAATGAAAATAATCAAAAAAATAACCATATATATCATAATGTTGAAGATTATCATATTGAACAAGTGTCTACGAAAATGAATAAATTGGACAACTGTATTATATTATGTCCAAATGTTATGATGATATATAATCAACCATTTTATAACAATCATTTTTTTCTCAATGATATCCAAGTCTCTAGACTGTACACGTCCACCGGTCCTGGTTTATCATCGTCTTGGTAATGTTAAATTTCATTATGACATCCTTCCCATATTAAGCTCGATCTTTCCATTCCGAACATATATCATTGCCCCTGCAGTTGCCAGGAAATGCCTTCCCAAAATCAAAGGGTCTCTAGGCTTCTCATCCATCTCTAAGACCACAAAATCTGTAGGCACTTCAACATGCCTAACCCTGAGGGGTAAATCTTCTTGTAGACCATATGGCAGCCTGACTGATCGAGCTGCCAAAACTAAGCAGATATTGCTAGGTTTGTACTTGGTGAACTCTAATCTTTTGATACTGAAAGTGCCATAAGGCTCACTGAAGCACCCAAATCGCATAGGCAGTTTCTAAAGACTAACGGCCCCAAGGATCAAGGTAGAGTGAAGGAACCTGGGTCTCCTGGCTTTTCATAGATGATGACTTTCTTCTGAATGATGGCACTGTATTCATGGGTTGATACCTCCATTCCCTAGACTTCCTTGATCATTTCCATTACCAGATCTTTCAGAAATTTCTGAGCAAGGGGTATAAGCATGAAATTATCTAACAATGGCATCTGAAGTTCAACTTCCTTGAAATGCTTCTCGAGTTGGTTGGTCGAGTGCAGTGTCCGAATTAGTTTTTTCCAAAAAAAATGGTTTCATTCGAGTGGTCTGCTCGAGTCCAGCTTCATTATGCAATTGTTCAGACAGTTACTCGAAAATACGTTAAAAATTATTCGACGAATGATCGATAGAACTATTATGTCGAAAATCCTTCGAACTAAGATCTTGTAGGAAATTCAGTTTTCCATAGTTTTTTCTATAGTGAGGGAATTTCGATGAGATCTTCATTCGACGGATTTTTGACATAATAGTTACATCCGCAATCCGTCGAACAATTTTTGATGGATTTTTGAGTAGTTGTTGGAATTTCGTTAGAAAATATACACATTAATATAGTTGTTTAATTTTCTAAAATTCCGACGAAACTATTTTTTTGGACATCCGTTGGATTACCGTCAGAAATTTTTATCGGATTACTATCAAAAATTTCGTTAATTTTCGATAACTATTTTGTAGTGAATTTTATGGTGGAAAAAATGCGGGAGGTTGTTTCAAAAATTAAAGTGTTAGTAAAAATAATTTGAAATTTTAAAATGCTAGTGTAATACCTTCGAACTTTAAAATACTAGCAAGAAACACTTTTAAAGTTAAGAATGCTATTTTCCTTTTGTTTTTTAGTAATTTACTTATTTATAATGAAAATAATCAAAAAAATAACCATATATATCATAATGTTGAAGATTATCATATTGAACAAGTGTCTACGAAAATGAATAAATTGGACAACTGTATTATATTATGTCCAAATGTTATGATGATATATAATCATCCATTTTATAACAATCATTTTTTTCTCAATGATATCCAAGTCTCTAGACTGTACACGTCCACCGGTCCTGGTTTATCATCGTCTTGGTAATGTTAAATTTCATTATGACATCCTTCCCATATTAAGCTCGATCTTTCCATTCCGAACATATATCATTGCCCCTGCAGTTGCCAGGAAATGCCTTCCCAAAATCAAAGGGTCTCTAGGCTTCTCATCCATCTCTAAGACCACAAAATCTGTAGGCACTTCAACATGCCTAACCCTGAGGGGTAAATCTTCTTGTAGACCATATGGCAGCCTGACTGATCGAGCTGCCAAAACTAAGCAGATATTGCTAGGTTTGTACTTGGTGAACTCTAATCTTTTGATACTGAAAGTGCCATAAGGCTCACTGAAGCACCCAAATCGCATAGGCAGTTTCTAAAGACTAACGGCCCCAAGGATCAAGGTAGAGTGAAGGAACCTGGGTCTCCTGGCTTTTCATAGATGATGACTTTCTTCTGAATGATGGCACTGTATTCATGGGTTGATACCACCATTCCCTAGACTTCCTTGATCATTTCCATTACCAGATCTTTCAGAAATTTCTGAGCAAGGGGTATAAGCATGAAATTATCTAACAATGGCATCTGAAGTTCAACTTCCTTCAAATGCTTCTCGAGTTGGTTGGTCGAGTGCAGTGTCCGAATTAGTTTTTTTCCAAAAAAATGGTTTCATTCGAGTGGTCTGCTCGAGTCCAGCTTCATTATGCAATTGTTCAGACAGTTACTCGAAAATACGTTAAAAATTATTCGACGAATGATCGATAGAACTATTATGTCGAAAATCCTTCGAACTAAGATCTCGTAGGAAATTCAGTTTTCCATAGTTTTTTCTATAGTGAGGGAATTTCGATGAGATCTTCATTCGACGGATTTTTGACATAATAGTTACATCCGCAATCCGTCGAACAATTTCTGATGGATTTTTGAGTAGTTGTTGGAATTTCGTTAGAAAATATACACATTAATATAGTTGTTTAATTTTCTAAAATTCCGACGAAACTATTTTTTTGGACATCCGTTGGATTACCGTCAGAAATTTTTATCGGATTACTATCAAAAATTTCGTTAATTTTTCGATAACTATTTTGTAGTGAATTTTATGGTGGAAAAAATGCGGGAGGTTGTTTCAAAAATTAAAGTGTTAGTAAAAATAATTTGAAATTTTAAAATGCTAGTGTAATACCTTCGAACTTTAAAATACTAGCAAGAAACACTTTTAAAGTTAAGAATGCTATTTTCCTTTTGTTTTTTAGTAATTTACTTATTTATAATGAAAATAATCAAAAAAATAACCATATATATCATAATGTTGAAGATTATCATATTGAACAAGTGTCTACGAAAATGAATAAATTGGACAACTGTATTATATTATGTCCAAATGTTATGATGATATATAATCATCCATTTTATAACAATCATTTTTTTCTCAATGATATCCAAGTCTCTAGACTGTACACGTCCACCGGTCCTGGTTTATCATCGTCTTGGTAATGTTAAATTTCATTATGACATCCTTCCCATATTAAGCTCGATCTTTCCATTCCGAACATATATCATTGCCCCTGCAGTTGCCAGGAAATGCCTTCCCAAAATCAAAGGGTCTCTAGGCTTCTCATCCATCTCTAAGACCACAAAATCTGTAGGCACTTCAACATGCCTAACCCTGAGGGGTAAATCTTCTTGTAGACCATATGGCAGCCTGACTGATCGAGCTGCCAAAACTAAGCAGATATTGCTAGGTTTGTACTTGGTGAACTCTAATCTTTTGATACTGAAAGTGCCATAAGGCTCACTGAAGCACCCAAATCGCATAGGCAGTTTCTAAAGACTAACGGCCCCAAGGATCAAGGTAGAGTGAAGGAACCTGGGTCTCCTGGCTTTTCATAGATGATGACTTTCTTCTGAATGATGGCACTGTATTCATGGGTTGATACCACCATTCCCTAGACTTCCTTGATCATTTCCATTACCAGATCTTTCAGAAATTTCTGAGCAAGGGGTATAAGCATGAAATTATCTAACAATGGCATCTGAAGTTCAACTTCCTTCAAATGCTTCTCGAGTTGGTTGGTCGAGTGCAGTGTCCGAATTAGTTTTTTCCAAAAAAAATGGTTTCATTCGAGTGGTCTGCTCGAGTCCAGCTTCATTATGCAATTGTTCAGACAGTTACTCGAAAATACGTTAAAAATTATTCGACGAATGATCGATAGAACTATTATGTTGAAAATCCTTCGAACTAAGATCTCGTAGGAAATTCAGTTTTCCATAGTTTTTTCTATAGTGAGGGAATTTCGATGAGATCTTCATTCGACGGATTTTTGACATAATAGTTACATCCGCAATCCGTCGAACAATTTCTGATGGATTTTTGAGTAGTTGTTGGAATTTCGTTAGAAAATATACACATTAATATAGTTGTTTAATTTTCTAAAATTCCGACGAAACTATTTTTTTGGACATCCGTTGGATTACCGTCAGAAATTTTTATCGGATTACTATCAAAAATTTCGTTAATTTTTTCGATAACTATTTTGTAGTGAATTTTATGGTGGAAAAAATGCGGAGGTTGTTTCAAAAATTAAAGTGTTAGTAAAAATAATTTGAAATTTTAAAATGCTAGTGTAATACCTTGAACTTTAAAATACTAGCAAGAAACACTTTTAAAGTTAAGAATGCTATTTTCCTTTTGTTTTTTAGTAATTTACTTATTTATAATGAAAATAATCAAAAAAATAACCATATATATCATAATGTTGAAGATTATCATATTGAACAAGTGTCTACGAAAATGAATAAATTGGACAACTGTATTATATTATGTCCAAATGTTATGATGATATATAATCAACCATTTTATAACAATCATTTTTTTCTCAATGATATCCAAGTCTCTAGACTGTACACGTCCACCGGTCCTGGTTTATCATCGTCTTGGTAATGTTAAATTTCATTATGACATCCTTCCCATATTAAGCTCGATCTTTCCATTCCGAACATATATCATTGCCCCTGCAGTTGCCAGGAAATGCCTTCCCAAAATCAAAGGGTCTCTAGGCTTCTCATCCATCTCTAAGACCACAAAATCTGTAGGCACTTCAACATGCCTAACCCTGAGGGGTAAATCTTCTTGTAGACCATATGGCAGCCTGACTGATCGAGCTGCCAAAACTAAGCAGATATTGCTAGGTTTGTACTTGGTGAACTCTAATCTTTTGATACTGAAAGTGCCATAAGGCTCACTGAAGCACCCAAATCGCATAGGCAGTTTCTAAAGACTAACGGCCCCAAGGATCAAGGTAGAGTGAAGGAACCTGGGTCTCCTGGCTTTTCATAGATGATGACTTTCTTCTGAATGATGGCACTGTATTCATGGGTTGATACCTCCATTCCCTAGACTTCCTTGATCATTTCCATTACCAGATCTTTCAGAAATTTCTGAGCAAGGGGTATAAGCATGAAATTATCTAACAATGGCATCTGAAGTTCAACTTCCTTCAAATGCTTCTCGAGTTGGTTGGTCGAGTGCAGTGTCCGAATTAGTTTTTTCCAAAAAAAATGGTTTCATTCGAAGTGGTCTGCTCGAGTCCAGCTTCATTATGCAATTGTTCAGACAGTTACTCGAAAATACGTTAAAAATTATTCGACGAATGATCGATAGAACTATTATGTCGAAAATCCTTCGAACTAAGATCTTGTAGGAAATTCAGTTTTCCATAGTTTTTTCTATAGTGAGGGAATTTCGATGAGATCTTCATTCGACGGATTTTTGACATAATAGTTACATCCGCAATCCGTCGAACAATTTTTGATGGATTTTTGAGTAGTTGTTGGAATTTCGTTAGAAAATATACACATTAATATAGTTGTTTAATTTTCTAAAATTCCGACGAAACTATTTTTTTGGACATCCGTTGGATTACCGTCAGAAATTTTTATCGGATTACTATCAAAAATTTCGTTAATTTTCGATAACTATTTTGTAGTGAATTTTATGGTGGAAAAAATGCGGGAGGTTGTTTCATAAATTCACGTGATAGTCAAAATAATTTGATATTTCAACATGCTAGTGTAATACCTTCGAACATTACCATACTAGCAAGAAACAATTTTAAAGTTAAGACTGCTATTTTCCTTTTGTTTTTTAGTAACTTACTTATTTATAATGAAAATAATCAAAAAAATAACCATATATATCATAATGTTGAAGATTATCATATTGAACAAGTGTCTACTGAAAATGAATAAATTGGACAACTGTATTATATTATGTCCAAATGTTATGATGATATATAATCATCCATTTTATAACAATCATTTTTTTCTCAATGATATCCAAGTCTCTAGACTGTACACGTCCACCGGTCCTGGTTTATCATCGTCTTGGTAATGTTAAATTTCATTATGACATCCTTCCCATATTAAGCTCGATCTTTCCATTCCGAACATATATCATTGCCCCTGCAGTTGCCAGGAAATGCCTTCCCAAAATCAAAGGGTCTCTAGGCTTCTCATCCATCTCTAAGACCACAAAATCTGTAGGCACTTCAACATGCCTAACCCTGAGGGGTAAATCTTCTTGTAGACCATATGGCAGCCTGACTGATCGAGCTGCCAAAACTAAGCAGATATTGCTAGGTTTGTACTTGGTGAACTCTAATCTTTTGATACTGAAAGTGCCATAAGGCTCACTGAAGCACCCAAATCGCATAGGCAGTTTCTAAAGACTAACGGCCCCAAGGATCAAGGTAGAGTGAAGGAACCTGGGTCTCCTGGCTTTTCATAGATGATGACTTTCTTCTGAATGATGGCACTGTATTCATGGGTTGATACCACCATTCCCTAGACTTCCTTGATCATTTCCATTACCAGATCTTTCAGAAATTTCTGAGCAAGGGGTATAAGCATGAAATTATCTAATAATGGCATCTGAAGTTCAACTTCCTTCAAATGCTTCTCGAGTTGGTTGGTCGAGTGCAGTGTCCGAATTAGTTTTTTCCAAAAAAAATGGTTTCATTCGAGTGGTCTGCTCGAGTCCAGCTTCATTATGCAATTGTTCAGACAGTTACTCGAAAATACGTTAAAAATTATTCGACGAATGATCGATAGAACTATTATGTCGAAAATCCTTCGAACTAAGATCTCGTAGGAAATTCAGTTTTCCATAGTTTTTTCTATAGTGAGGGAATTTCGATGAGATCTTCATTCGACGGATTTTTGACATAATAGTTACATCCGCAATCCGTCGAACAATTTCTGATGGATTTTTGAGTAGTTGTTGGAATTTCGTTAGAAAATATACACATTAATATAGTTGTTTAATTTTCTAAAATTCCGACGAAACTATTTTTTTGGACATCCGTTGGATTACCGTCAGAAATTTTTATCGGATTACTATCAAAAATTTAGTTAATTTTTCGATAACTATTTTGTAGTGAATTTTATGGTGGAAAAAATGCGGAGGTTGTTTCAAAAATTAAAGTGTTAGTAAAAATAATTTGAAATTTTAAAATGCTAGTGTAATACCTTCGAACTTTAAAATACTAGCAAGAAACACTTTTAAAGTTAAGAATGCTATTTTCCTTTTGTTTTTTAGTAATTTACTTATTTATAATTAAAATAATCAAAAAAATAACCATATATATCATAATGTTGAAGATTATCATATTGAACAAGTGTCTACGAAAATGAATAAATTGGACAACTGTATTATATTATGTCCAAATGTTATGATGATATATAATCATCCATTTTATAACAATCATTTTTTTCTCAATGATATCCAAGTCTCTAGACTGTACACGTCCACCGGTCCTGGTTTATCATCGTCTTGGTAATGTTAAATTTCATTATGACATCCTTCCCATCTTAAGCTCGATCTTTCCATTCCGAACATATATCATTGCCCCTGCAGTTGCCAGGAAATGCCTTCCCAAAATCAAAGGGTCTCTAGGCTTCTCATCCATCTCTAAGACCACAAAATCTGTAGGCACTTCAACATGCCTAACCCTGAGGGGTAAATCTTCTTGTAGACCATATGGCAGCCTGACTGATCGAGCTGCCAAAACTAAGCAGATATTGCTAGGTTTGTACTTGGTGAACTCTAATCTTTTGATACTGAAAGTGCCATAAGGCTCACTGAAGCACCCAAATCGCATAGGCAGTTTCTAAAGACTAACGGCCCCAAGGATCAAGGTAGAGTGAAGGAACCTGGGTCTCCTGGCTTTTCATAGATGATGACTTTCTTCTGAATGATGGCACTGTATTCATGGGTTGATACCACCATTCCCTAGACTTCCTTGATCATTTCCATTACCAGATCTTTCAGAAATTTCTGAGCAAGGGGTATAAGCATGAAATTATCTAACAATGGCATCTGAAGTTCAACTTCCTTCAAATGCTTCTCGAGTTGGTTGGTCGAGTGCAGTGTCCGAATTAGTTTTTTCCAAAAAAAATGGTTTCATTCGAGTGGTCTGCTCGAGTCCAGCTTCATTATGCAATTGTTCAGACAGTTACTCGAAAATACGTTAAAAATTATTCGACGAATGATCGATAGAACTATTATGTCGAAAATCCTTCGAACTAAGATCTCGTAGGAAATTCAGTTTTCCATAGTTTTTTCTATAGTGAGGGAATTTCGATGAGATCTTCATTCGACGGATTTTGTACATAATAGTTACATCCGCAATCCGTCGATCAAATTTTTGATGGATTTTTGAGTAGTTGTTGGAATTTCGTTAGAAAATATACACATTAATATAGTTGTTTAATTTTCTAAAATTCCGACGAAACTATTTTTTTGGACATCCGTTGGATTACCGTCAGAAATTTTTATCGGATTACTATCAAAAATTTCGTTAATTTTTCGATAACTATTTTGTAGTGAATTTTATGGTGGAAAAAATGCGGGAGGTTGTTTCAAAAATTAAAGTGTTAGTAAAAATAATTTGAAATTTTAAAATGCTAGTGTAATACCTTGAACTTTAAAATACTAGCAAGAAACACTTTTAAAGTTAAGAATGCTATTTTCCTTTTGTTTTTTAGTAATTTACTTATTTATAATGAAAATAATCAAAAAAATAACCATATATATCATAATGTTGAAGATTATCATATTGAACAAGTGTCTACGAAAATGAATAAATTGGACAACTGTATTATATTATGTCCAAATGTTATGATGATATATAATCATCCATTTTATAACAATCATTTTTTTCTCAATGATATCCAAGTCTCTAGACTGTACACGTCCACCGGTCCTGGTTTATCATCGTCTTGGTAATGTTAAATTTCATTATGACATCCTTCCCATATTAAGCTCGATCTTTCCATTCCGAACATATATCATTGCCCCTGCAGTTGCCAGGAAATGCCTTCCCAAAATCAAAGGGTCTCTAGGCTTCTCATCCATCTCTAAGACCACAAAATCTGTAGGCACTTCAACATGCCTAACCCTGAGGGGTAAATCTTCTTGTAGACCATATGGCAGCCTGACTGATCGAGCTGCCAAAACTAAGCAGATATTGCTAGGTTTGTACTTGGTGAACTCTAATCTTTTGATACTGAAAGTGCCATAAGGCTCACTGAAGCACCCAAATCGCATAGGCAGTTTCTAAAGACTAACGGCCCCAAGGATCAAGGTAGAGTGAAGGAACCTGGGTCTCCTGGCTTTTCATAGATGATGACTTTCTTCTGAATGATGGCACTGTATTCATGGGTTGATACCACCATTCCCTAGACTTCCTTGATCATTTCCATTACCAGATCTTTCAGAAATTTCTGAGCAAGGGGTATAAGCATGAATTTATCTAACAATGGCATCTGAAGTTCAACTTCCTTCAAATGCTTCTCGAGTTGGTTGGTCGAGTGCAGTGTCCGAATTAGTTTTTTCCAAAAAAAATGGTTTCATTCGAGTGGTCTGCTCGAGTCCAGCTTCATTATGCAATTGTTCAGACAGTTACTCGAAAATAAGTTAAAAATTATTCGACGAATGATCGATAGAACTATTATGTCGAAAATCCTTCGAACTAAGATCTCGTAGGAAATTCAGTTTTCCATAGTTTTTTCTATAGTGAGGGAATTTCGATGAGATCTTCATTCGATGGATTTTTGACATAATAGTTACATCCGCAATCCGTCGAACAATTTCTGATGGATTTTTGAGTAGTTGTTGGAATTTCGTTAGAAAATATACACATTAATATAGTTGTTTAATTTTCTAAAATTCCGACGAAACTATTTTTTTGGACATCCGTTGGATTACCGTCAGAAATTTTTATCGGATTACTATCAAAAATTTCGTTAATTTTTCGATAACTATTTTGTAGTGAATTTTATGGTGGAAAAAATGCGGGAGGTTGTTTCAAAAATTAAAGTGTTAGTAAAAATAATTTGAAATTTTAAAATGCTAGTGTAATACCTTCGAACTTTAAAATACTAGCAAGAAACACTTTTAAAGTTAAGAATGCTATTTTCCTTTTGTTTTTTAGTAATTTACTTATTTATAATGAAAATAATCAAAAAAATAACCATATATATCATAATGTTGAAGATTATCATATTGAACAAGTGTCTACGAAAATGAATAAATTGGACAACTGTATTATATTATGTCCAAATGTTATGATGATATATAATCATCCATTTTATAACAATCATTTTTTTCTCAATGATATCCAAGTCTCTAGACTGTACACGTCCACCGGTCCTGGTTTATCATCGTCTTGGTAATGTTAAATTTCATTATGACATCCTTCCCATATTAAGCTCGATCTTTCCATTCCGAACATATATCATTATTTTTGCTATCAAAACGTTTTCTGCGCAGTCAACGTTTCTCGTGTTTGGCATTTTGGCTCTTCTTCAGTTCCTTGTATCTATAAACATCCGAGAAAAGTCTCTCAATCTTCCGAAAAATCCATTGCCCGCTGGTATTGGAAAACATATCTCTGACCTTTCAAAAGTGTTGAGGAAGCCCGAGATTTCTTATTCGATAGCTTGGATCGCATTATCAACCGCTGTAGTTCCCGTTCTGACAGGGACAATGTTCTTTTACCAAACAAAGTTTCTGAAAATCGATGCATCTTATCTAGGGATCTCTAAGGTGTTTGGGCAAATTGCAATGCTCTTATGGGGTGTTGCTTACAATCGTTGGCTAAAATCTATCCGGCCTAGGAAACTGATCGCTGCCATTCAGATAACAATAGCTGTCTTTGTGTTATCTGATCTCTTGTTTGTGAAAGGCGTTTACCGGGATTTAGGAGTGCCAGACTCTGTATATGTACTCTTCTTTTCTGGAATCTTGGAAACTCTCTTTTATTTCAAGAATCTTCCTTTTACCGTCTTGATGGTCCGTGTCTGTCCTCCTGGATGTGAAGGGTCTCTCATGGCATTTGTCATGTCAGCCATTGCACTCGCATTCATAGTTAGCGGATATCTTGGAATCGTTCTTGCATCATTTGTCGGTGTAACGGAGGGTGATTTCTCGGGGTTTACTCGCGGACTTGCTGTAGAAGCTATCTGCGTAGGGATTCCGCTGATCTTAACTTCTTGGATATATGATGAGGTGGAAACAAAGGAGAAAATTAAAAAGAAAGAATGAGTTCAGCAGGAAAAAATATAATCTGAGTATTCGAAATTCGAGTGTCATTGTTGTTAATATGGTTCATATGACATTTCTTAGTGTCAAGTACGTCCGTTTCAGAGTAGAATAATCGAAACTACTTTATCAAAAACAAGTTCCAAATTCAGGTAGAATCTCAAAACCACCTTGTGTGAAGTGTGATATATGGAAAAATCAGGTACTATCTCCTTTTTTCACTTTCTTATCTCTCTAAGTTTCATTTTTTTTTAAATCAAAGAACAAGAACTGATACATAGAGGAAAAGAGAGAGTGAAGCAAACCTGATACCTCCTTAAGAATCCAACAGATGACGTAATTTTTTGTATTCATCAAACTTTTCAAATTGCAAAGTTTCCACAAAAACGTTGATTCTATTCTGCCCAATTAAAATTAAATCTGACCAATTAGAAATGGTAGAAGACAAATTACTGCCTAATAATAACTATAAAGTTGACTTATGCTTGACTGGCACGAAGGTTGGCTAACAAAAATAAATGTTACCTCACGATTTTGGTGTATAAATAAAAAAGATACGAATAGATGAAGATAAAGAAAAAAAAAAGTAAAGTAAAGTGTGAACGCAGAGTAGAATAAAAAAAAGAAATGGAGATTTTGTTACTCATCCTGGCTTCTCTCTCCATCGCTCTCCTTCTCAACCTCCTTTTTCGCCGCCGTGACCCCTCCTCTCTTCCGCTACCTCCTGATCCTAACTTCTTCCATTTCCTCGGTGTTAGAAGTGGGTTTAGCACAATTTCCACAAGTCAACTCGGCCCATTAATCGACCAAACCCGCTAATGAAGTAAAGCCCAACAAGCCAACCGACCTAACCATGCGTCAGGTCGGGCGTCAGGCGCAGGATGAGCAACACAAAGGTCTTGCATGCACCGCCGAAATTCGACCGTGTAAATCTTTACTATAAATACACCCATCTCATTTATTAAGAGGGGATCGTGAAATCAAAGAAAAATAAATGCTCTTCTATTTCCATTATCTTCCAAAACTATTAAATTTACCGAACTAAAATTTTACAAGTTAACCCGACCTGAGTATTATACCGACCTCTATTCTATATAACGAAAGTCACAATCTATCTTAAATAAATTTGTTGTGATCTTATCTACCAACACTCAGGATTCTCCGGTGGCTCCGGTACGGCGTAGGTGGCTTCAGCTCTTATCTCCGCTCTCTCCACAACCATCTCGGTCCAATCGTCACACTCCATGTCACATCCCGCCCCTCCATCTTCATCGCCGATCGTTCCCTTGCTCATCAAGCTCTCATCATAAACGGTGCTGTTTTCGCTGATCGTCCACCACCGGCTCTAACCAGCAAGATTATTAGCAGCAACCAACACAATATCAGCTCTGGTTCATACGGAGCCACGTGGCGACTTCTCCGTAAAAACCTAACTTCTCAAATTCTCCATCCTTCGCACGAGAAATCTTATTCTCACGCGCGGCGTTGGGTTCTTGATATTCTTTTTGATCGATTTCGTAGCGAAGAACCTATTGTTGTCGTTCATCATCTTCACTACACTATGTTCGCGCTTCTTGTCCTCATGTGTTTTGGAGATAAACTTGATGAGAAGCAAATCAAGCAGGTGGACTTTGTTCAGAGACGACAGCTTCTTAGCTTCTCTAGATTCAATATCTTAAACCTTTGGCCTAAGTTTACTAAATGGATTTTTCGAAAGAAATGGGAAGAGTTTCTCCAGATACGGAAAGAGCAGCAAGACGTTTTGCTTCCTCTCATTCGTGCCCAGAGGAAGATCCTTGAAGAAAGGAAGAAAGACAACAAAGACAACGTCTATGTGCAATCATATGTTGATACTTTGCTTGATTTAGAGCTACCTGATGAAAAGAGGAAGCTGAACGAGGATGAGATAATGACTTGTATTCAGAATTTCTAAACGGAGGGACTGAAACAACGGCCACAACATTGCAATGGATTATGGCAAATTTGGTGAAAAATCAAGAAATTCAAGAGAGATTATTCGAGGAGATTAAAAGCGTAGTTGGAGAAAAAGAGAATGAGGTGGAGCAAGAAGATGTTCAGAAGATGTCGTATCTGAAAGCGGTCGTGTTGGAAGGTCTCCAGAGGCATCCTCCGGGACACTTCGTCCTGCAACATAGTGTCATAGAAGACACTGTGTTGGGAGGGTATAAAGTACCGAAGAAGGGCACGATTAACTTTATGGTGGCGGAGATAGGAAGGGATCCAATGGTGTGGGAAGAACCAATGGTGTTTAAGCCGGAGAGATTCATTGGAGAAGAAGAAGTCGTGGACTGATATATGATGATTTTGGCTCATATTTACAAATATTTTCTAGTCTTTTTTCGTGTCTTTAGAGTCGTTTTTGAGTCTCAGCAGGTCAGAAGAAAATCTTGGAGCATGGATTGAATAGACAGGTGCTGTTGGAGCTTTTGGAGCAAAAAAGAGTGGATTCTCAGCAAAAAGGCATAATTTACACGCGAGCACGTGCTCCGGTTTCGGGAGCACATGCTCTGCCGCCAGAGAAAAATAAAGAACCCGATTTGACCTAATTTTTGGCGTGATTAAATAGGTCAAGCCGCCTTTCTTAAAACACACGTCTTACCTTGGAGCTGTCTTCGAAGCTACTTAGAGATTCTCTTCTTCTCCTCCTTGTTCGCCATCGCCTCGCTCTTTGTTTTCATCTTCTTTTGTTTTCAATTCTAAAACTTGGAGATCACCCACTACTTCGTTTGAGAAGAATTCTGAACCTTATTTTACTTTCAATACTATTCATGAATTTTTTTTACTTCATTGTTGTGTCTAATTCTACCATGTCTGAGTAGTCCATTAACTAGATTAGGATTTTCAAAAGTATTCATGAGATGATAAACAGAGCACAAATAGGATCCATATGCATACTGCCTTCATCTCTAGTTGAATTTAATGTTTAGATTAAACTGATCACTAAGTCTATGATTTCAGGTTAAACTTATTCACGAGAGTGCTCTAGGTTGCTAGAAAAGACATTGGTGAGCAATCAGTCCGTAGCCACGAAAGTTGATGTTACGGCTGAGTGTGAACATATTGAACCCATCGTTAATGCTTGTCTGCATCTCTAGGTCCAAACGAGAGTTTAGGTATTTAGGTTGATGGATAAAGTTGTCGGCGCCATAAGAGTGGGTCGGTCTTATTTTTATGTTTGAGTTTTGGATCTGTGCTGAATTATATCTTGAATAGTTAATAAAGTTTTCATCTTTGAATCACCGGCGAAATACCTTGATCTAGTGCTTTTCTTTATTAAGTTTACACCATTTTATTTACTTGTAATTTTGTTACAAAACCAACCACATACTTTTGTCTTAGCTTTATTTACAAATCTCATAAAATCATAGTATAACCTTTGTCTCTACGATTGTCTGTGCACAAAACCAAGCACCAACGGCAAGGCGCACGCCAATTCCTCCGCCATTCTAGCCGCTCGCCCCATCACACATTCGTTGCCCTGCACGGAAAACGAAGCCTTCTCCTTGCCCGATGACTGTCTCCCGCCGTAGTCCACCACCCAATGGGACCAAAAGGCTTCCTTCTACTACAATCAACTGCTCAAAGTGAAGATCGAGCCGACGCGGTTCATGTGTAGTGACACCCTCCAAGCATTGGGCCCGAAGAGGTTCAACACATCCTCTACCTCGCCCAATGTATGACCTTCCTTTGGAGGAGGATGTCTTTTTCCCGGATCTCACGCGGTAATGTTTGGTGACAGCTCGCCTTACCTACGCCAACCTGGTGAGGCCGGCGTTGGAAGAGGCCACTTTTTCCTTTTTTGCCGGCGGAAAGAAGTATAACATCGGCATGGAAGATTTTTGCATCACTTTTGGTTTCCATCACGAGGTAAAAGAGCTAGCATTCCCCAAGAAATTCTCACAGTCCGACAGTTTTTGGGAGAGTATCACCTCTGGTCCTTACCGCTCCAACTCGGCGAGCCAAACCCGCATCCACCACCCCGCAGTCCACGTTTGTGCCTGGATCTTCAACCGAGACGTCGGAAACAATGTACACCTCGACGAGCTTTTGATGTTGTTCTTGGGTTGTAGTACTTTGGTACGTGATGGACATCCGGGGATAGTAGACATATACCAAGCCAACCTCAGCATCCGGTTCGCGGAAGCCATCTACACCATCAAGGATACCTCCACCGGCGGTTCATCGCCACAGACTAAACGTATCGGAAGGCTCTTTACCACCTTGTTCCGCCACCTCGGAGTGTCACCAAGATGGAGAAGATGGATACCAATCACTTGGTATCCTCCAAAATCCTCCGTGACTCGAGTATATACCAGTACCTCAATGCCGACAGTGAGCCCTAGTTCTGTGTGTTTCCCAACAAGGCACTCACACAGCTCTTCACGGTGGACAGCCTCGCCTTCTGGCCGTATCCGGATCTCCTTTGCGACACACCCACCAGGCGTTCTTCAGCACATGGACGAGCTAGGTCCTCCAGAGCTCCGCAGCACCACGCTGACGACGAGGATATGTCTGCCTTACCCTTCGCGTTGTCCTACTACGACACAGCCACGCAAGGTGAGTTTGATCTTCCGCCCATCTTCGATGACCCTGGTACTAGTGAGTACAGGCGATGGATGATAACCTCTCAGCAGAAGAACAACAGCCTCATGCAGCGGATCATGTAGAACTTGGCCCGAGGATGCTGCCACAGCACAGCAGCCGCGGATCATGTAGAACTTGGCCCGAGGATGCTGCCACAGCACAACAGCCGCGGATGCTCAGCCTCACCAGTCACCCAGCACGTCCGACAACAACCAGCTTCGGAGGCGAAGGAAGAGGAGAGTCAGCGGCGATGGCCCGGATACCGTTTCAATGCGGTGATTTTTTCTCACATTTTCTTTTCACCATTGTATTATCCATAGTTATTTTCTTTTTATTTTTAGACTAATTTCTTAGTTCTTTTTCACACCAGAGACGGTCTGATTTAAGTCTGGGAGAGAGGTCCGTTACTAATTTATTTTCTTTTCTTTGAGTCTTATTTTTTATGTTTTTATTTAGTGTCTTTGTTTACATCCGAATCAGGTGCAGCAGCTTCATTTTTTCTGTTTTATCGAGTTAGTGTCAGAAGCAGCTGCTATATTTTTCTTCTATTGAGTCAGGTTGTTTGACTCATTTAGTTGTATGGGCAAAAAATATCACTTATGGGAATTGGGAATCTATGATGCATTTAAACCATTGTGAATTCTTGACTATCTTTCTACTGACAATCACTGTAGAACCATGAGTACAAGGACGAGCCAGAACCATCCCACACTCGGATTCTTCCCTCTCCAGAATGATATCACAGTAAAGTTTATTCGGAAAGCAATAACTCTATTCTATTTGGACTTAATCTGAACTTTAATTCTTCTCATCTAAGGCATTAGACTAGGGGAACGAAACCAATATGTAGGACTTTTTATTCTTTTTTACCACTCTTGCTGAACCTGAATAGCTAGCACATTTTTAGCTAGTACCTTCCAAGCACTTCACCTTCTTTCTAGACCCCTTGCATTCTCGTGTTTTTTGTCTTATATGTGTAGACAGGCGCAAAAAGGTCGGAGAAAAGGACTGACGCAACCTATAACTCACTCTGCTGAAGACTAGTAAGTTGAAGATGGAAGAATAAAATAATCAGCCGGAGCACATGCTCTGGGAAATTGTCCAAAAAATAGAAGAGGCGTTTCCAATGAGATGTGCACATGGGTATGATTCACTTTTCATTCAAAATATTCGTATTCAGGGGTTACATACGTATGTAGAGCCCTCTTCATTCCAAAAAAAAATATGATGAAAAAATGAATGAATTAAGAGAGGTGAATTCAGTAAATCCAAAATGTGTCCCTGAATACGCGGTCAGACCCAAGGAAAAAAAAAGGAGAAGAGTGGAGTTTCAAGAAGAAGAGTTGAGTTTCTAGAAGGAGAAGGGAGTGGTTAGAGGTTGTGGACATCACTAGTCCATTTCTCCTATCATTTTGTGCTATGTCTATCACCCACCAAAAGAGTCAGGTAACCCTAAACACCCTGGGCTCCACCATTAGATTAGCCTCCCTATTACCAAGATTCAATTTTTTTACCTAATGCCTGAAAATGAGAAGTCACGCCATCACTTAATTTATGTAAAGAGTTATTGTCTGGCTGATGAACTTTTCTGGGTTTGAGATTCAGTTATGGAACATGGATGGTTGAAAGTGTTGGGTGAGTTTTTGGTAAGAACTTGTTTCTCGTGTTATGAAGTGTGTGGTCTGCAGATTGTGGTTGATGTCATGGTTTCCTGAGGTTCACCTAATCCTTGCGCTGCCCCTCTTTTATCTTCTTTGATTCTCGTTTGTTTAAGGACAAACAAAGGTCTAAGTCCAGGAGAGTTGATATATGATGATTTTGGCCCATATTTACTAATGTTTTTTAGTTATTTTTCGTGTCTTTAGAGTCGCTTTTGAGTCTTATAAGGTCAGAAGGAAGTCTTGGAGCATGGGATGGATAGGAGCTGTTGGAGCTTTTGGAGCAAAAATGAGTGGATTCGCAGCAAAAGAGCATAATTTACACGCGAGCACGTGCTCCAGTTTCTGGAGCACATGTTCTGCCGCCAGAGAAAAATAAGGAATCCGATTTAACCTAATTTTTAGCGTGATTAAATAGGTCAAGCCGTCTTTCTTAAAACACACATCTTACCTTGGCGCTGACTTCGAAGCTACTCAGAGATTCTCTGCTTCTCCTCCTTGTTCGCCATCGCCTAACTCTTTGTTTTCATCTTCTTTTGTTTTCAATTTTAAGACTTGGAGATCATCCACTACTTTTTTTGAGAAGAATTCTGAATCTTATTTTACTTTTAATATTATTCATGAATTTTTTTTACTTCATTGTTGTGTTTAATTCTACCATGTCTAAGTTGTCCATTAACTAGATTAGAGTTTTCAAAGGTATTCATGAGATGATAAACTGAGCACAAATAGGATCCATATGCATATTGTCTTTGCCTCTAGTTGAATTTAATGCTTAGATTAAACTGAACACTTAGTCTACGATTTCAGGTTAAACTTATTCACGAGAGTGCTCTAGGTTGCTAGAAAAGACATTGGTGAGCAATCAGTCTGTAGCCACGAGAGTTGATGTTACGGCTGAGTGTGAACATATTGAACCCATTCATTAATGCTTGTCTACATCTCTAGGTCTAAACGAGAGTTTAGGTATTTAGGTTGCTAGATAAAGTTGTCGGCGCCACGAGAGTGGGTCGGTCTTATTTTTATGTTTGAGTTCTTGACTTGTGCTGAATTATATTCTGAATAGTTGCTAAAGTTTTCATCTCTGAATCACGGCGAAATACCTTGATCTAGTGTTTTTCTTTATTAAGTTTACACCGCTTTATTTCCTTACAATTCTGTTACAAAACCAACCACATACTTTTGTCTTACCTTTATTTACAAATCTCATAAAATCATAGTGTAACCTTGGTCTCTGTGGATTCGATCTCATTTATACTACTGCGATTGTCTGTGCACTTACAGATTTATTTGGGTTAAAACATTGTGTATCATGGACATTACTGGAAGTAGAGGAATTATGATGATGCCGTTCGGAGCGGGAAGGAGGATATGTCCTGGGATTGGACTGGCCATGTTGCATCCCTGAGTACTATGTGGCTAATATGGTGAAGGAGTTTGAGTGGAAAGAGGTCGAAGGTCATGAAGTTGACTTAACAAAGAAGCTTGAGTTTACTGTTGTCATGAAGCATCCGCTTAAGGCTCTTGCTGTGCCTAGGAGAAATTACTAATCGTCTTCGTGCTTATTTTCTTCGGTTTAGTTATACACAAAAGACTTGGCAATATTTGAAACTATGGAACCAGAGCACCAGACTTTTGTTTGGCGGAATAAATGATAGATTTATTAATTTCAGATTCATTAAAACGAATGTTTTGTTAAGTGGGTCTAGAAAAGTGGGATTTTTAGTGTACAGTGGATGACATATTCAGAATTACTTGTTTGGCTACTATGATATGTCACAAGAGCGTTTTGTGGAGTGGTTAGATAGTTTTACAAATTTATAGATCTGGATAGTTTTATATTAGATAGTTTTATATATTTATAGATCTGGACATGTATATCTCCAGTCTTTACAAAGACATACGTAGAGTTGATTTGGTGAATTCTGGTACAGTCTATGTTTTTCCTCTCACCATTTAAACTTATATATGTATCCTTAGAGTATTTTGTAAGGTGGGTATAGAGAAAGAGAGACTTAATTATTTGTAGTTACTTTAAAGGGGAACCATGGGTATGTGAAATCTCATTTGGCAGTGAAAGGACAATGTATGTTAATTAGGACATATATTAGTTTGAATATACGTGTGAAGTTTAAGAATGAATTGACCCATATGTGGGGAAGTGGGAGGTTTAACAAAGTTTTATGAGAAGATACAAATAAACAAAAACCGTCCCATATGTAAGGTAACTTCTATTTAAATACATGCTCCAACAATGAATTTCAATAATATACCAAATAACTTTTTCACCTTTTCTAATAACAATCGTCAACCAAAAGTCTCGACTATAAGAAACAGATATAGAAGAAACTTTATTACTTGTGTGCCATAATCTTAAGTGTTACGACTTACGAGTCAAAAATACAAACACTTTATTTTTTTACATATTTTTCCGTATGGTAACTGTTCTAAATTTCCTAAACCGAGTGGCTTGGTATTTTCCATGACATTCGTTTAAAATACAAACTTTCTAAGTATACACTATAATATGATTGGTATACGAACAATTTCTGAGATCATTTAAATACTATAACCATCTATAAATTCAAAATTCGTTCAAAATTCTTATGTGAAATAACGCATGCGCCTATTTATTGTCTGAATCAAAAGGAAGTTATGACTTTACTATCACAATTTATTTACCCGTTACAATTTCTATTCTTATTATGTCACAATGACGTAAGGTTTATAAATTAAGGCAACAAAAACGTCAAAAACATATTAAATAAATTAGTCCACAACATTTATAACCTACATACTGATAGAATATAGGAATATTCTTTAGATTTTTTTTAATATCATGTTGATAGTTTGAATCGATTGTATTCCTGATTAAGTGTTACTACATTGGCTATATAAGAGCAATTGCATCGTTAGAGACCCCTCTTGGGTCTCTTAAAATTTTTAAAAATTAATGTTTTAATTTGTTATAAAAAAAATTAGCCAATAAAAAAGAGACAAATCGAAAGATAGTCTCTTTTAATATTAAGAAAGTTTCTCAAACTAAAATGTTTGTTATTATCTCTTCTACTTTCCTTTTTATTTATTTATTTGTTTATTTTAAGATACTTTTCTAAAAACCTATGATGGAAGTGCTCTAAGACACTTTAATAGAATAACCCAAGGAAGGGATTTTATCATCTTTTACATACAGCTTATTTCAATGGAATGAGATCAATTGTTAGTGTTCTAATATTTCTAGATGACAAAAAAGGTGCACATGGAGTAAGATGATAAGATGTGTTAACTTATCAAAAAATATATATATATATATATATTTAAAAATATTTTCAACTGTAAAAACTCCTACCTTTATGATCATCTACCATACTCACTGATCTTCTTTGCGCTTTTAGAAGCATGTCCACCTTCGTAATAAGGTATTCTATCGCCCTATCACTTAGGTGGAGTTTTAGTCCGTCTATCATAGTCAGGACAATGGTTGACATTACTTGCTGCGAGGTTCTCAATCATGTGCAAAGAATTCATCTCGTTTCTCCAATGCAACATCTACTGCTACATGTGAACTTCCCGCCGTATAATCTAATAGTCGTGGAGGTTCTCTTCCATACACACACGAAATGGAGTTGATTTAAGGCTGGTATGATAGGAGGTGTTGTAGCAATACTCTATCTAAAAAAGCCAAATCAACCATTTTCGCGGAGCATCCCCTGTTAACATCTTAAATACATTTCTAAAGTTCTGTTGGAACAACTCACGCCCGAAATGACTTCGAAAAACTTTGGAAATATTTTCGCTTTGCCTTGACAGAGCATCAGCCACCTTATTAGTCATACCCGATCTGTATTCTACCCCAAAGTCAAATCCAAGTAATTTACTTATCCAATGGATTTGGGGTGATGTGGATAAGCGTTTTTCTAATAAAAACTTAAGGCTATAGTGATCTGTGCATATAACAAATCTTCTTCCCCATAAACAAGGTTTCCAATGTAATAATGCCTTTGCCAAACCAATCAACTCTCGCTCATATGCCTCGAGCTTAATATGCCTGTCTGCCAATTTCTGACTAAAGAAAGCGATATGATGATCCTATTGTTGAAGGACAGCGCCAATACTCCCTGATGCATCACATTCGATCACAAATTCCTTCGTAAAGTCTGAAAGTGCAAACACCGGTGATTCAGACAGCAACTTTTTCAAGGCTATGGAAGCTTTGTCCACGTCCTCATTCCAAGTAAAACATGCATTTTTAAGGATTTTAGATAATGAAGTTGCGATCATGCCATAACCTTGTACAAATTTTCGATAATATCCTTAGAGGCCTAAAAATCCCCGAACCGCGCATACTGATTCCAGCCGAGGCCACTTCGTAATGGCTGTAATTTTAGACTGGTTGACTTGCACTCCTTTTTGCGAAATCACATGACCGAGGTACCCCACTTCTTGTTGAGCAAACGAACACTTGGACCTTTTTAACAACAATTTGTGTTCTCTCAATAGAGCGAACACGATCCGTACATGCTGTTAATGAGCCTTCCATGTTGCACTAAAAATCAAAATATTGTCAAAGAAGACTAAGACAAATTTTCTCAACATGTCCATAAATATGGAATTCATGAGGCTCTGAAATGTCGATGGTGCATTTGAGAGACCAACATGCATTACCAAAAACTCAAAATAGCCATGATGTGTTCTAAATGCAGTTTTCTCTACATCCTCGTCATGCAAGCGCACTTGATGATACCCTAATGCTAGGTCAAGTTTTGTAAAAAAGCAAGCACCATGTAACTCATCCAATAATTTGTCCACCACTAGAATCGGAAATTTATCTTTTACGATGATTTTATTCAGCTCTCTAAAATCAATGCAAAACCTCCACGAATTATCTGCTTTCTTTACCAATAGCACCGGCGAGGAAAACGGCGAGTTGCTGGGTCTAATAATGCCATTCCGTAACATCTCTGCGCATTGCCGCTCGATTTAATCTTTAAGAAGATGAAGATAGCAGTAGGGATGCACTGCAATGGGGTTTGCTCTTTGTATTAACTTTATATGGTGGTCACAGTCTCGTTGTGGTGGAAGTCCCGTTGTTTTTGCTAAGATGTCTTGGAATTTCCTTAGTAATATATTGATCAAGTCCAAAGATGTCTCAATGCTCAAAGAATTCAGTGCTTGTTACTACACTATATTCCGTATCGAGATTGACAAACCAAAAATACCCGGTGTTGCGAAAACTTCCTCTTCATCGCCAAACCAATGCCCTAGTAGCCCTGTATCTTCACCAATCGCATTGTTAGAGGCTTGTTCTTTACCTCTAGATGCAGCTTCTCCACTCCAAACGACAATGGTTGGTCCCTTTTGAAATTTTATGGTTTGATTTGGACCATCCCAAACTACTCGTCCAAGTGAGTTTAACCAACGAATACCAAGAACCACATCAAAACCTTTTGATGGAATTGCAAAACAGTCGACTTTAAATTGGTTTCCTTGCACACACAAAGTCAAGCCCTTGCAAAACCCGCCAATTGGACATTTTCATCCATCTAGAAGTGCGACAAAACGTCTTGGCCTCCGTTTTATTGGAACTCCAAGTGTCTCGACCACACTACTCTTTATAAAGTTGTGGGTACTGCCCGTATTAAGTAAAGCCCACCCTTTTTCCTGTTGCGATATCTGTTTGCACCTGAAATGTCATCTCTGTTTGCTCTCCATTCATTGCATTCAAAGAGATTTCTACATTTTCTTCTATCAGTTCATCTTCTTGATCCTCTCCATCCATAACCGGTATTATGTAAAATAAAACTGGTTTACAATCATGGTTTGGTGTGTAGAACTCATCACAATTGAAACAGAGCCCCTCTGCCCGTCGTTGAGCCATTTCTGCGTGGGTTAATTTCTTCCAAAACTTCTTTAGAGAAGATTTTTTTCAACCCTGGTTGTTGAGATAGTAATGATTCTCCATCTTGTAAATTACCCTTTGCAATGTGAAATCCTCGTTTTTCTGTTACTGGCCTCACTATGGAAATCACATGATGTGTGAGTGGTGGAGCTAAGTCTCCTCCAAATGTTTGTGGCTTTTTGTCCCCTTTAATTTTGTATTCAGTATCCCGAGCATACTCCATTGCTTCAAAAAAATTTCGCGTCGAAGATACTCCACTACTTTTTGTAAACTATCCATCAATCCCACACAAAAATGCCATAGTTGTTGGTCTCTTGTGAGCAGTGTTTGCCTACCTAGACACTTTTCAAACTAACTATAATATTCATCAACGGTACATGTGTCTTAGATTAGACAATTCTCCCACCGGATTCACTGAATCTGCTTTTCCAAAACGACTCAATCAGTTCTTCACGTACATGGAATTCATTATGAACGTAACCTGGATGAGTTTCGTTAGGTGCTGCTCCGATTGATCTCATGTTCCAATCACCTCCTCCATCGATTCGTCGATGACCCCGTGCTCTGCTTTCAGCTCGTATCGACCATGGTCCCCCAGAGAAAGCAAATTTTTGCTCGTCTCTTACCACTCTGATCCCTCTGCTCATTATGCTTTTGGAAGTCGTACCCTGGAAGGCAATGTTTCGATAACTTTTAGAAATTGGTGTCGATAGTTTTCCCACTATGCCATCCCCTAGCGCATTTGATGTAGCGAGTGTATCTGATTTGGCAGTGATTGTTCCGTGCTCAACTCCCAGCTCTTTGCACAACGCCACCTGTTCTTCGCGAAGTTGCATGATTGCTTCTTGGATTTCTTCACACATCTCCTTTTAAATTGCAGCCGTTGCTTCAATTGCCTCTTTTTGAGCTGCTGTTTTCTCCTGCAGTGCTTCTGGTGATGATTGCATTGGAACCATCCTTCCATCCATTGTTTGAATTGCCTCCAACAGTTTCCTAGTTGCGTTGCAACCTTATCTGCGTCTCCCATTGAATCAGACGGCTCTGATATCAAATTGATATGAGCCAAAGCCTTAGATTTAGATCTCGTAACCAGACCCGTAGCTAAAGCTTGTAAGAGAATAAAACAAAGCTTCCTCTTAACCCAAGTCTCTCTAGAAAATTAGGTTAATTATTGGAAGAAAACTCTTTATTAATCATAAGAGGTCTTTATATAGACCTTGACACAACTAAAATAAAAGGTAAATCACCTAATCTTTAATCTAATGTAAAAAGGAAATACTAAATTGCTTTTTAAATTAAAAGCAAAACATAAAACCAAACTCCTAAGTCGTAACTGACTTCTTTCTCCGATGGTAAGTGATACCATAGCGTGTATCAGGTGAGTAAGTGGCAACATAACCAGCTTCAGGTGTTTCCCCGTTTCTATTTCGGGTTCCTTGTCATACCATCGTGTGTACTCTTCATTATCCCACCACTTTAAGACTTCTCCAGTGAGTTGTCCAAGACAAATCGATAATTTCTTATGGCTGAGGGTAGAGTAGCTCAAGAAATATGTATCCAAGTTTGCTTCCCAGCCTATGTATTCTGTTCCATTAAACCAAAAACTTTCAGGTCCAAAATAATCATATATGTTATCACAGAATAGCCTAGTTTGGTCTTTGTGTGTGGCTCTGAATGGGGCTTGTGGTATTGGATTCCATAGGGCAAGTGGTGTGCTTGTGTTGTATTGATCTGGTGGCTCTGGGTCAGGTTCACCATAGTTCAAGAGGTGCACCGTTCTGGTTTGGTGGTTCCTGCTGATCAATCCGGGTTTTGAGAATGCCAACATCAATTTGTATGGTATATATCCTATTGTTGATGTTTGTGAGTGCGGCGATCAGAGTTTCCAGAGTAACTGAGGGTGGTGCGTCTCCCATGATGAAACTACCTAGCAAAAGAAATCAAAGCAGTAGCAAAGAATCAAAGTTCCTTCAAACAAAATAGAGAAACAGCAAAATCGCGGTGTAAGTTTTGATGCTGGAAAATTATCAAATGATACTCAAAAATAAAATAAATACATTTTTTTACATTTTCTCAAGAGTTAAAAGAATCTAAAAAAGAAGACAAAAGTTTTTTTCAGGTTTTTATGGATTTTATAAAATTCAGACAAGACAGACGAAAAACTGGCAAAAACAAATAACAAAACAAGAAACAGAATTTTAATAGGATTTTTCTATTAATGAATTCGAAATGAAAGCTGAAACAATTGGAAAAAAAAAAGAATGGAAACAAAACAACCTGGGATAGGAGCATTTTAGCTCTAAGACCAATGATACAAATCTCGGATTCCACCAAGAAGAGCACTCAGACTCAAAGATCAAAAGCTAAGTGGAAGTGAAGAGATGAATGGAGAGTAACGATTTGTGATTGATTCCACAATCACAGGGGCTAGAGAATATGATCCAAGGGCTATTCCTCGCAAGGATCAGAGACTCTACACGAAATACTAAGAGGTTTGATTCCACAAACAGCCTAGAACTTTCATGAACAATGATTTGATTCAAGAGAACTTTGAAGCAAAGCAAACTGATTTCTTATTCAATAAAAGTGAGAGTTGAAATTACAGAAGCAACGGAACTTAAATAGAAAAAAAGAAACAACGGTCTAAAACTTAAAACTGGAAACAAATCAATCAACATAAATGATGGAGCCGTTGGGAGTTTCTAGCCTTTTGGCTTGAGAATAGAGGTTGTGAGTTTGGAGATAAAGTCTGGAGAGAACATGAGTCTCTAGGGTTTGTGGGACAGATGAGATATTCTATCTTGAATGGAGCGTCGAGATTAAAAACTCTAAAGGTTATGGGAGCAAGAAAAGAAAAGTTTCTCCTTCCTTTGGTCTTTGGTGAAAAACTGAACTGTGTTATTTTTGCAGCATCTAAGTGGCATGTAGTCTTCATGTTGATGAGTAGAAACGGCAGGGAGTGGTCCATAAATCGATCAGGTGATTTAGGAGGCTTGAACCGATCCGATGTCGATAAATTAGGGTCTCATGTACCATCTCCTAAACCAGTTTGATCAGGGCTTGTTTTTCCCCGATCAAAAGTTCCCTTATATGGACATTTCGAGTGTTTCTTCGACCCTGGGCTGAATGCACGAGCAGATTGTGATTTAGGCAGCAATTCTTCTTGATGGTCTTCTCCGTGTAGCAATTCTCGACTAACTTTAAATTGAGCTTGGTCTTGATAGGTTATGTTTCGATTGAAGTCTTAAAAATATGTGGTTATCGAGTGATTATGTATTGTGGCGTCTTTTGAACGAGTGAATTGGTCGGTGGTCGAAGAAGCTCTTCGACTCTTGTCTCCGAGATGGTCATCACATTCTCCAGCTTGATTTGCTTGAGCTTCCTTGATTTCACTTCGATAGAAGTCTTTTTAGGTTTGATTTGCTGGGAGAAAAACAACATCATGCCTTGTTCATGATCAGAACTCCATTTAGGCATGAATTCTCCAAATAGCTCGGTGATGATGCTCGATCTAGTCAGCTCCAAGTTTGGTTTGGTTCTGATGTTTACATCACCCTAAACATCAGAACCACCTTTCAAATCAAGTATTTCCCTTAACAAATAAAGGGAGAATTTTTTTTACATATAACAGTTTCCACAGTAAATAAAAGGGCAAATTAACAAATTTAACACGTAAAAATATAAACGAACTAACTAACCATGCAATTTTCAAACAAAATTTTTGTTTCACATAGATTTAACATTCCATTTTTCTCACTTAAAATAATAAATATTTATCTTTCAAAATTGATTATATTTAAATACATTGTAACTAAGTATATAATAGTATACTATCTATTTAAATTTACCTAATTATCTCACTCATATGATTACCACATATATATTTCACATTTAACAATTCATATTGAAAAATGTTAATAAATTACAGAAAAAAAATTAAAAGAAATACACCCTCCACTCTGTTCATTTAAACCCTACATATGCAGAGGAAAACTACCATTATAAACACATATTATTCAAACACAGAACACAGTTTATATCACAATATACTATAGAAACTAACTAAATGTAATAAATGTAATAAAATTTCATTGAATAATATTTGTTTCTTAAGAATAGTAATCAAAATTAAATTATCAGTTTTACAACCTAACAAAATGCTCACTCATTAAGACCTCAAAGCATATAAAGCAACCTTCATCTTTAATTTTGAACCCCTCAGTAAATATTTTGAAAAACACATGTTAACGATTAAGTGTAAAGTGGAAAGGTATTTTAGAGAATTCAACAACAAAATACACCAACCAAGAGATTTGTAGGCAACTAAATTGAAAATAGTATTTATAATGGAATATTATTTGGGTCAACAGTTTATAATGGAAATTAAGATAGGTAAACTGGAGTCTGAAGGGTAATAGACATTCATGTGGAAAAATAACACCTAAAATTTCAAAAAAGATTACCCCTGATTTAGTTAGTTACACACTTATCTTAAAAAATAAAAATAAATTAAAATTAACTTTAATATTAATTTTGCAATTCTACAAAAATATTATAATCACAGAAAAACTACAATTTACCAAATTCTGTTAATTTAGAGAGAAGTACAACTAAGTGATTGAGTAATCGGGAGTCTACTAAAATGGATTGCAATTAAGTGATTCACTTAATTTTTGAATATTCATCAATTTTTTTTTTCCGAACAAACATTAAATAATTAGAAATTCACCCCAGAATTGGTTGTCCATATGAAGATTCAAACGAAGATTCAGAAAAAATATTTACACTTATTTATTTATTTAATTTAATTTTGACTTTATTTAATTATTTAAATTTTTAATTATGTTTTACACTTTTATTTAGTTATTTATTTATAAACTATTATTTATTTATTTTAACACTTTTATTTTTAATTTTATTATTCTTTTATTATTTTTAAATATGGTAAAATTTATAATAATATTGTTTTTAACCAAAGAAATATTACAAATATTTATTTCCAACATGACACATAATTTTGGATATATTTGTAACAAATTTACTTTTACACGGCAGATATATTTTTTCACGACAGATTTTCATCGCTGCTCTTAGTATATAGTTACGACAGATTTATAAATTGTAACAGTTTAATTTCCCTCGATAGACTTTCTTTTGACGACACCACATACTTTCATAATTTATGGCAGTATTCTTATAATGTGTAACCGATTTATTTTTTTCAGTTACCACATACTTATAGTTTTTGATAAAAATGTGTCTAATGATAACATGTTTGTCCACGGAAAATTAATTACTAGAATGACATCTAATGATAACAGATTTTTGTTATGTTATGACAGATTTATTTAATGTAACAAAAAACCTGGCAGTTAATAGCAGATTTGTTTTACTAAAATATTTTTTTACGTTATGACAGATGTATTTTATGTTATGGTAGATTTAGTTTAAGTTAACATAAATATGACGTTTAATAGCAGACTTTTTTTCTAAAATATAATTGCAAGAATGATATAGGGAAAAAGTTAAAATGACCTAAAAAAAGGATTAATTGCTGCAATAACTCATATCTTTTTTTTTATTGCTTGAATGTTTTTTTTTGTTTTTTTTAACCCAAAAGTACCCTTGAAATCTTTGTAATAAAAAAACGGTTTTCGAAAATGCCATCAACTTTTTTTTCCAGTGTGGCTGAAGTTGATGATATTTACAAAAATGACATTCTTTCCTTGAAACAAATCCACGGCTCATTTCTCTTCGTCCTAGGCTCGTTTTAGTGCATATCACTTGAGTAGCTAACTTGTGATTGATGTTTGGCGATTTACACATCAAAAGAGTTGTGAATTTGTTTGCTCTAGCCTAGGTGAGTATTGTGTTATAACCTGCGTTAGTTGAGTTATAGGGCTTTATGAACAACAATCAAAATTTATTTCATGCTTGGATATTTGCATCATTGCCTACATGAGTTGAGTACTGGAGCATATAGACATTAGACGATTGATATTGCGAATTGCATATCTTTTGTTCATCCGTGTTTCGTAGTTCAAGAACATCCACATCATTGAATAATCCTTGTTTGATTTCCTATGCATACATTCATCCTGTGAAACCCTGAGAAACCCCTTTGCAACCCAGCATTCCGTTTTATTGAATATTTGCTTTGTTTCATGCTGCATTTGTTTGCTGCTTGTTTTCGTGACACAACACCAACCAAACCCCTTCATTGTTTTGTCTTAGCCATATTTTATTCCAATAAATTCGTAACATGATCATAAGTCTCTGTGGGATCGATAACCTTAAATACTACATTCGAAGTACTGTGCAGTTGCAATCATTGTGTGGATCTTTTGAGGTAACAGATTGAAGTGAAAAATCCATACCACATCAATCAACCTACCTTAATATGGCAACTACAATGCGGAACCTCTCCACGAGTTCAATGAACCTAAACCTCTTTTGAGGATTTCTGATCGCATCCTTACTCTTTTATTTTATTATCCTTATAAATGTTTTTTGCCAAAATACTTTTATGAGTCTAACTTGGTGTTGTTTGTGGCAGGTAACGCAGATTTGAGGAAAAATCTCTTTCAAGAGGATGATACGATCCAAAAAGGCTCTAAGGGATCACCAAATTGTATGAACATCATTAAGAAGCTCATGGACAAGCTTAGGGCAAAAGGAGCATGGAAAGGAGCAAAGGGAGCATGGAAAGGAGCAAAAAGAGGATGGAAAGCATATGGAGGAGTCATTTGTTACTTTCATGTCAAGATCTTTCACCAAGCAATGTGAGTGTCACTACATTGGGTGAAGACACGAGAGGATCACTTGGACCCATGGCATTGTGTTAAGACTACACTGGTCAAAACACAAGTCCAAGACGGCTAGAGCCTTGGCCATATGATCCACTTGCACTCTTTTTCCCTTGGTTCAGTTGTGTTCCTATGGGGTTTCCGAACAAGGTTTTTAATGAGGCTTGTGGCTCATATGTACATCTATTTCATCCTCTAGTCTGATCCATATCTTAGCCCGTCTCCACATCATTGGCGCGACCTATATCTATCTCTTATCTATCTATCTACGTATCCTCACCAGGATCGTATCAGAGATAGAAAAGGAGACATATTTCTGATTTATATGATTCTCATATTACCATCTACCGCCAAACTATTATTTTGAATACGTCACATACAGTTTCTGGTATCTCTGGCCTTTGCGATGACCATCAACAAGAGTCAAAGATAATATCTTACCGAAGTAGGATTACATTTGCCACAACATGTATTTTCGCATTTACTGTTGAAATCACATTAAATATAATATAAACAGTTAAGAAACAAAAAAATCTATAAATCTCTATACTATTAAAAGAGAAGTACACATGAGTAATCATTGTATCCAAACATCTTTTTACTTATCTCTATACTAAACAATGTATATACTATTAAATATATATATATATATATATCTTTATACGATTAAAAGTGAAGTACATTTGAATTATCATTGTTTACAAACACCTACTGAGTTATTCCTACATCCAAACAATCTTTATATCTAATAAATATGAAAAAATTAAATAGTGTGGAAACTAACACTGATTTCAAATTTCCTAAAATATCTATACCCAATTTAAACCAATATATTTAAAAAATATGAATCTCCTCACACCCTTATTTGATCTTATTTTTACATTAATTTGAATTATTATATAATACATATAATTAATAAAATTTATATTGTTTTTACATATGTTGTGATTGAAATGTTTTAAAACGGAAATAAATTACTCAATCGATGAAGAAAAAATTATGTTTGTTCAATATCCAACATTGGCTAAAAAATTTGGATTTCTTAAACTCTATCAAATATCAAAATTTTTAATGCATAGTTTATGTTTGAAAGTCGTTGCTCCTATTATGTTGCTATAGAGCTTCGATCGTAAATGTGGGTTGCATTGAAACTATATTGCAGATTATACAAATGGCTATTCATATTTTAGAGACAATAGTCATCAAAGAAGATAGAAATGGAGACATATTTCTGATTTCTATGATTCTCATATCACCATCTAACGCCAAACTATTATTTAGAATATGTCACATACAGTTTTTGTTATCTCTGGCCTTTGCATGACTATCAACAAGAGTCAAAGATAATATCTGACCGAACTAGGACTACATTTGCCACATGTATTTTTTCATTTACTGTTAAAATCACATTAAATATAATATAAACAGTAAGAAAACAAAAAAAAAATATAAATCTCTATACTATTAAAAGAGACGTACACATGAGTAATCCTTGTATCCAAACATTTTTTTACTTATCTCTAAACAATGTCTATAATATTAAAAATAAAATAATTTTTTCATAATTATCTAATATTGGGATTTTAATAGTATGGAAAGTAACACTAATTTCAATATTCTAAAATCTTTCTACCTAATTTTAACCAGTATATTGAAAAATATTTATGATTTTATTTTCACCTTTATTTAATATTATGCTTAAATTAATTTGAATTGTTATATAATAAATCTAATTAGTAAAATTTTATATTTTTTTCTATATATATTGTGATTCAAATTTTTAAAAAGGACATATATTACTCTATCGATGAAAAAATAAATTGTGTTTGTTTAATGTCCCACATCGGCTAAACTTTTCTGCAATAGTTATGTGTCATATTTTTAAAAGGACCAAAATAATTTCAAATATGATTGACATGTAAGCTTGACTTATTAGATGTCCAAACTTAAAAAGTTTTATTTGGCTTTAGAGTTCAATAAATTTAAAAATAATTCTTTTCAAAATATTATAAATAGTTAATTATATAAAAAGTTTAAAATACTATAAATATATATATATATATATATATATTATTTAAACTCTATAAAATGTTTAAAGTATTATAATATTTACACTTTATAAAAAGTATAAACCCTATAAAAAATTTAAACTTTATAAAAAGTTTAAACTCTATAAAATATTATTAACTAACCGCACACGATCAAATTTTCTAAAAATTTAAATTTGTTGTTTTGGTATTAATAAATAATAGCAAAAAAGTTTTCATTTAATTTAGTTTGAAATAATACAATTGATCCGCGGTGTACCGCGGGTTCAAATCTAGTATATTGTTAAAAGACCATTTAGCCTTTTATTTTAAATTAGATTCTTTTAAATTAGAAAAATTTATTTATTTTAATCGAAACAAAAAAGGAAAATAACTACATCAGATTCCAATTTTCCCTTCTATATCCTTTTCATAAATCTAAATCCAATTTAGCTTCTATAATTCGACAACCTCTATTATTATCAATGATCCAATTGCCACATACCCTGTTTGAAATGATCCAACTGCCAACCTCTTGGCGCCCGTTTTATCGCCGGTTAGGCATTGATCGGAGTAGAGGTGCCGCGATTTCATCAAATCGCTATGAAAAACAGATTTTTCAAAAAAAGAAAATTGGTAGAGTTTTAGTTAGAGAACTAGTTATTCTTTGTATATCTGTTATATTTAAGTAAATCAATGTAAACCCTACACAAAACAGCAAGTGGAAACCGCAAAAATGGCAAAAACAAATGATAGAGGCGGGAATTAAGGTTGCAGGGTCGCAGATCTTAGGAAGAAGATGAGGGTATAATTGTAATTTTACGCCTTGTTAAAGTGGAAATAAAAAAAGTAACTAAAATGGTGAGTTTTTGGACTCAAACTCAAGTTGCCGATTTAGTTTTGGACACTCATTACCAGTAGCCTACGATATACTTTCAATAATTTATGCACATATGTTATAAATATATATATATATCGATATAAACACTAAAATTAATCTCCGATTTAAATCTTATTAACCCCTAATTTTATTAAGTCTGTCATAATGTCAAACAAATATGTTGTCACCCGTTGTCACTATATGGCTCATTTGAGAAATTTTGTTTTTTAAAAACAATTATGCTATCAAACACCAGATTTTTGTTAACTTAAACAAAAACTGTAATAACATAAAACAAATATGTCATAACATAAAAAAAATAATATTCTGACCATATATAATTATGAAAATTGCTTGAAATAACCCATATTTATGCTGAAACAACTAGAATGACCTAGTGTAAAGAGGTGTATCCATATGTATGTGAAAAAGACACAAAAAATTAACACTTCTAACTTAATTACAAGATTACCATTTTAATTTATAAAAAAATACTAGAATACCTAAAACTTTTCAAAATCAAAATCTTTCTAAAATTTTCATTTCTCTCAAATCTTCCCAAATATTTCAACCTTTCGTCTCCCAAAAAAAACCTCAACCCTTCTTCTCCAAGTTCACCGCCGTTGGGTGCTGCTCGCCGTTGTCGCTGCTTTACCGTCGCCGCTACTTCACCGCCGTTGGCTGGTGGTTCTTCGTTATCCCTTCTCATTTGTTCTTTCTTCTCCTTTGTTCCTCCTTCTCCATCATTCTCTTTCTCCATCGTTCTCCATCGAAAGAGTCCTTTCGCCGTGAGTTCGACGATCATGAGTTGCTGCCATCGTGGGTTTGTTTTTCGTTCCAGTCTCTACCGCCATTTCATCTTCCCCTTGGTAAGGTTCGTTTCACAGAGAAATTGTAACTAATTTTTATAATTTTTGGTGACTTAATCTTGTTTGAACCCTAGATCTGTTGTTTAATTTACTTTACCCTACACTTCTTTGTTGCTTAAACGCACAGTTGTTTGAATTGTTTATTCTTTTGCTGCACAGTTGTTTGTTTTGCATTGTTCTTTGGCTTCACATTTATTTATTCTTTGGCTGCACATTTGTTTACTCATTGAAATCTAGATCTGTTGTTTAATTTACTTTACCGCACAGATGTTTGAGTCGTTTATGCTTTGGCTGCACAGTTGTTTTTTTTGCATTGATCTTTGGCTGCACAATTGTTTGTTTTGCATGGTTTTTTGGCTGCACATTTTTTTATTCTATGGCTGCACATTTGATTACTCTTTGGCTGCACATTTTTTTATTCTTTAGCCGCACATTTTTTACTCTTTGGCCGCACATTTTTTTATACTTTTGCTGCACATTTTATTCTTTTGCACACAGTTGTTTGTTCTTTGTCACAAATTTGTTTAGTGCTTCTGATAACAGGTTCATTTGTGTTTTTCTTGCAGATATATGGCCTCTTCTTACCCTCCAAGACTTTTCAAAGATGGAAAACCTCATATTCAAATTAAGACCATGAACCACTTTTGTTTTCTTTCCAAATTCGAGACCATGAAAGAATATATTGGTGAAGATACGTGGGATGAGTTAAAGAACTCATATGTTAGAGTTTTTTTCTTAAGCTTACCGATATAGATGTGATCCAGAAGTACATATGGGCTTCCTCGATTGTGAATTTCTTCCTCTCACATCAGCTGGCAGTCGATAATATTCATGAGCTTTTGTCTTTAATTGATGGGCAACTGCTCATATTTTCGCTACATGAGTTCAAGGATATCACAAGTCTAAATTGTTACCCATTTCCATCAGAGGAATCAGAGTTCTGTGACGTTAATTATAAACCTTTTTGGAACGAAATGAAAGTTCCTTTAGGAGAAGGACCTTCTTGGGTGGTGATATATCATGGTTTATATGGTTTTTAGCCATGATATAAGTATTGTTTTTAGAGTCTTTTTGTTATTCTTTAAGTCTTATTAGGTACAAATACGAGCTGGACCTTGTTGATACACTTTGGAGCTTTTAAAGCCTTTTAGCTGAGCAAATCAATTTTGGAGACGATTGAAGGTGTTGATGCCGAACGACACATCTCACTGATGTCGATCGACACGGGTCACGACTATCGAAGCCTTCCGATTTTTATCAAGTTTAAAGAATTGCAAAATTATCTCAAGAGTTTTAATTATTTGCAATATAAGTCAATTGTGTATTTTAGATATATCTAGGTTTTTTAGAAGTTATAAAGACTAATTTTTGTTTTATCAAGTTCTTTGAGAGATTTTGGAGCTAAAGAGCTTTGGAAAGAAGAATCAGAACTCACCTTGTAGAGAGAAGATTCTGAACTCCTTTTATACTCTTGATCTATTTTATGTAGTTTATTCAGACTATGATTTGTGTTTCATTGATTATGTATGAGTAATCCACCTGTTAGATTTAAGGTTTTCATAGGGTTAATGATGAATTTTTGAATTGGGCATTAGCATATTAGGATTATCATAATTGTTCTTCATCTGGATTTTAATTTACACTAGATTTGGATTGAATCTAGAACCTTAGGATAATTAATATACATGAGACCGTTATTGATATCTTGAACTAATCTTAGATGAGCAAAATACCCTACTCGTGAAGAGATTTGGTTTAGGGATTTTGTGAACATAGTATACCTGACATTAATGCATCCTTATCATTAGGGTTTACAAAGAGATTTGGAATTATGTGATTTAAGTATAGTTATCATTGCAGCAAGAGTTGAATGATCATATCATTGTGGTATGAGTTTAAGATCCGGTCATACATGCATCCTAAATTGAACACGCATAGTTCACAATTCTGTATTACCTGAATTAAATTTCATAGGTCTAGCACTTTCTCATATTGAACTTACACCCCATCTGCTTTCCTCTATTTACTATTGCATCGTTTACTTGTAATTCTTTTGTTGTTTAGCTTTATTCAAAATTGATACATATATTGTGTGAAGCCCATAGTCATTGTGATTGATTTCTAAGTACTACAATGATCTCTTAATTTGAGATAGTATCTCTAAGGGTAAAATTGAGCATATCAAATTTTGGCGCCGTTGCCGGGGACTACAATTCACCAGTAGATTTCAGTTAAGAATTAAGTCTAAACTTTTCTTTTATTTTGTTACTTACGTCTATTTCTTTTTCTTTTTCTTGTGTGTTTCAAGTGCATGCATAAGTACGGCACCACGAGCAATAAGAATCAACCGCTACTTGCAACTCAAGAGACTGGGAAGTTAGAGCGAGCTAATCAGAAAGAGCAAAGGACATCAGAGATGGTTGACCCAATTGTGCTAGTGAGAGATGAAGCTGGAGTGTATCGTGACTTAGAGGATAATGTGCGCAATATGCAGGCTCAGAAGCTTGATGCTAAGGGAAATCCTATAGTCGAGATCATCGAGCACGTCGACCAACACGCTGCTGTTGGTGTCAATCGACATACTCAGGACAATGCTGATCTGCAGGGTAATAATGAGAATGAAGCTTAAGGGAGAACACTCGCTGAGTACAACATGCCTAATCAGTTATACCCTAATCGGTCTGCCATCCGGCCTCCTGCTTTTCAGAGGAATGATTTTGAGTTGAAACCTCAGTACTTTACTCTTGTGGGGCAACATTCTTTTCATGCTCACTCCCATGAACATCCAATGGAACACCTTGAGAAATTTGAAGATTTGGCTTCTAGCATTAAAGCCAATGGAGTGTAAGAGGACTTACCTGTTCTGAAGCTCATCCCATACTCACTTACTGGAGAAGCAGCTCACTGGTTGAAGTAATTGAAGATAGGATCTTTGACAACTTGGAAGGATACCAAAACTGCTTTTCTAAATAACTTCTATGATGATGCTAAGTCAGAAGATTTGAGGAACATGACTGCTCAGTGACCTCATGGAGACTGGCCGAACAGAGCAATCAGCCAGTGAAAAATAAAATAAAATGATACCCTAGAAAAGTAGGAAAAAAAACTGGTTGTTTGGAAGCGAGAAGAGGGAGAGGAAAGTATATGGAAGAGAGTTTGGTAAGAAGAAGTTGGTGCCCCCTTGAATCGATTTCCCTTTGGTAAGACCACCGTACTTTTCATTCCATTAATTTATGTAAAGAGATGACAATGGGGATCCCGAAAGTACCTTTGGATTGTGAGTTATTAAGGATTATTGATGCTTCTTATGGTTGACTACGGAAAGTAAGTTCTAACGCCACAGCGAGGAAGAGTGCGAACCTAATGATAGGTGAGTTCCCGTGAGGACAAGCAAAGTTTAAACAAGCAAAGTTTAAGTCAGGGGGAGTTTATAACATCGTATTTTGACCCATTTTTACTATGGTTTTCATATTTTTTATGAGATATTGGTGTGATTTCAAGGCTAAATAAGCTATTATCGAGTATTGTTAGTGTCAAAAAGGTTTTACAGGTTTTATGGGAAAATGGACCAAAAAGAGGATCAAAACCCGTTTTATGGCAGTTTCAAAACACCAGATGTTTGGCAACACTTGGAGTCCTTCCGATGGACCAAATTTGGATTTTTCTATATCATTGAAAAGCTGGAAGAGTCAAGAGTAACCTGAGACAAGAATCAAAATAATCCTTTCAGCCATTTGGAAGATGCATCCCGAAGAGTGAAGCATGTCGACTGAAGCCAAAAGCTCCATCACCTCGGTTACAAAGCCTTGTGACCGAGGCCTGGCCTCTTGAGCAACTCAGTCAGAAGCATCCGATATGGAGGCCCAGCCCCTCTGCCTCCAAACTTACCAAAATGGCAAGTTTAGCCTCTGAAACCCTAAAACCGACTTTTTGTGTTCCAAGACCTATAAATACTCATCTAAACTTTAGGGTTTCGTGTGCCTTCATAGAGTAACTACACCACACCTGAAGACTACCACCAGTAACTCTAGAGATGACAATGAGGAGCCACACCAAGCTCCCTTGCTCGTAGAATCTCTTGAAGATCCACCATCTATTTTCTCTACAATCTCTTAATACTTTGTAATCTCTAAACCTTTTTCTATATTTATGAATCATTTTCACCTTTTTTTGATAATTTTTTTCAGCATGCTTGAGTGATTTTCTTATTTAGTTTAGGGGGTTTAATCAAAGGGGAGGGGGATGTGATCTGTTTAATTTAAGTGGCGATTTTATAATAGTTGCATCATCGTTTATACTGTTCTTTTGGTCTAATCTTTTTCTTAATGCATATAGTTAGTGTCATAAACTAGCTATTGATCTTGGGGTATCTAGGTAATGCTATCTGCTTGGTTAGTTTGTTTGAAAATAGATTGGATGAGTATCACGTCATAACAAGCATATACCACTTAGTTATAGATTTTTATGGACTAAGATTGAACCTGATTTTAATGCTTTGAGATATGTGTTGTTGCATGCAAAAATTGAGTGTCAAGACATATAGATTTTAGCCGATTTTCTCTATGGTAGTAGATTGATTGAAATTTCGTGTTTGATAGTACGAGACTTAGGAATTAACATACATTACATGAGTTTATCTTGAATTGTTTGATCACAGAACCCCAACGAACCCTTGAACACCCAACATCTTTCTTTATTGTTTTACATCGATTTCTTTGCATATTTGTTGCGTGATACAACAAATCCAACCTTTTTATTATTGAGTTCTAGCCTTACGTGTTCCTCTTGATTTGCAAAACAACTTCTCTCTCTGTGGGCTCGATATACCTTAAGTATTAAACTTGATTCTTGTGCACTTGTAGCTTGTTGATTGTGTGTCTGAAGGAAAACTCTGGAGAACAAATCTGCTCCACATCAATTTTTTGGTGCCATTGCCGGGGAGAGATTGCTTGTTGGCAAGTTTACGAACTAGAGTAACATCTAGAACATTGTGCCTTTGATTTTTCTTTGTGATTTTCACTGTTTCAGGAGATCTTGAGGATGGACCTCGACGCTCTTCCGGAGAAATTTCGCAACCTTGCTCTCGCGCAGCTGTTGGGGCACCAAAACACCATGGACGGAGACACCTCCAGTACAAAAAAAATCAACAACCAGATCAGGTTGTACTATCATCTGTTTAAAACCATTAGAAATTATTTTAAAGAGTTTAGGATAGTCTGGTAAGTTTGAAATGTTGATGGTTTGAATATGAAGTTTGGTTCCGGTTTGGGGTTTATCGATGACTTAAAAAAGCATAGAGTCTTCTCGCCATCATAAGCAAAGTGTTTGCCCCCCAGTTTGACTTGATTGTCCTTGAGGATGTTAGTAAAATGTTGCTTTCGACTCTCTTTCTTGTGGTGTAGCTCTACTCTATCATGATGTATCCCAGCTTACTTAGTCATAGCCTGCAATGTTGTTAGCTCACTCGAAAACTTTGATGCAAGGTTAGTGGCAAAAGAAACATTCAAAAGGTTGGATGAAATATTTTGGTCGTATAAATATTATGAATTTAGGAATAATCTTAAATTCTGAAGAGGGGTGCTTTGCTTACAAAAACAAATTGATGAATATAAAAGAAAAAATTATTCAATTCAAAATTATTCCAACCGAATTGAAACTTTCTGGAGTATCATTGAGTAATAAATTCAGTCATTTATTTTTCAATCCTCTAAAAATGTTACCATTCAAACCTAAAAGTTACCCATATGGACACTGACATTTTTTTTAAGAAGAGTAAAGAACTCAAAGAAAAATAAAGGCAAGTTCTTAAAGAAACCAGAATTTACCACAAAAGCTGTTTTCATATGCATGCGAAACAGTATAAAATTCTCTTGCAATTGATTCAGTGATAGGGTAGAGTTAAAATGTTAAAAGCTAGAACCTCGTTAAAAAGATAAAGAAACTTACCTTCAACATTTTATACACACAATAGATGGAACATGCATAACCAAGTAAGTTCTGCACATGACCCCTCCAAGTTCTAGAAAAAGCAGCAGCATCCTGCAGACGGGATGAAGTCAGAGCAAATGCTTTAAATATATTACAACCAAAGAAGGGCATCAGAAGCACATATTCAGATTTTGCAGATGAAATACAAAAAGAATCAAAGAAGCTGAAAGCGAACCTTTGCTTGACGGAGCTCATATATTTCCAAAAATAACTGCTTTGACAGCTCCTCTAAAGCTTCCACCTCTGCCTCCAATATTTTTATGTCTTCTCAAGGAAAAATTATCAGTAAATTTTAGGGGCATCACCAGACAATATATTCATATAGTAGAGTAATATCTTTTCCATGTATACTTGAAAAACTAAGAAACTGAATCATCCTATGCTAACAGTTCAATCTCCCAAAAAGCCAAGATGTTAACTACTCGACAAAAACACTATTTCTAATAAAAAGAAAAAAAAAATTGATCTCAGGTTGCTCTATGTGAATACATTTCTTCTGTACTAGATTCATGGACAACTCAACATTTGTAAAAACAAAAACAGACATAAGCCTCCCCCTTTAGTAAGCCTCAACATTACTTTTTGGTTTTAGAAAAAATGACATTAGGTTTCCCATTTGTTTTTGTAGTTGATCTAATTAATAACAGTACCATCTACGCACAACATACATTCCCAAATAAAGTAACATCAAAAATCCTAGTTCAACTAAGATAATTACTATGTCTAGCCTAGTACTCCTGGAGCCAAAGCACCCAGTACTCCTTGAGCCAAAGCAACTAAGATAATTACTGTGTCTAGCTTATTATTCATGGTAAATGGTTTCGACGCTAATAATTGTCACAAATTAAAGCACCCAGAGTATACTCATTTCAGTTTCTACACAAAAAAAAAGTGGACCACAACTAGAAATAAATAGCAAAACACATAAACTGACCTTGCTCCTTTTGGTCATCTTTAACCGACCGCACAACAGTCCCAACAATTCTTCTGAAGAAAGAGGTACCTTTCTGATTCTGAGAGATAAAATCATCAGGTGATTAGCTCCCAAACTCATCAGCTTAATATAAAGGCATATTGTTTAAGGAAAAGAAAATAGATAGAGCGCATGAATCATGTCAATCTAACCACCATAAAGATAAACAGTAATGAAACTAACAAACAAAGAACCCACTCAGAAAAAAGAAGTGCAGCTGAGCACGGAACCAAGACCATGGATTGCTTACTCATGAGCAAAAAAAACTCTCCTGTCATGAATAAATAATCCATAGCCTTTGTTTCCTTTTAAAGAACCATTATCTTATCAGTCTACTGTAATACAAAATAGTCTTTTCTATTGTTGCTTGCAGACACTGAACAGCTTGACACTTAAGTATGAAAAAGTCTTCGTCCATAAGATTTTATACGAACTATGACACAAGCAAAAGACTCTAAAAATATGAAATTAATCAATACAATCATATAAAATCGGGTAGAAGGTAATACGAAAACAAACCTCTTCTGATCCGAGACTTCGTTCCACTTCCAGTTGACACAAAATAATTTTCTTCTTCTTTGCTATGCACGTCTCAGTTGACTGCATCAGTTGCCTTTCCAGAGATACTATATCTGCTTCTTCAATCTCCCTATATGTATATGCGAGAGAGAGAGAAGAACAAAAGTGCAGTTAGAAAGCAATGTCTTCTATACAATCTTGCCAATTCAGCGGATTCGCTATCAGTGTAGACACATACATCACAGATATGACAACGTCTGGGGATACCTCTAAAATGATTCTACCTAACCAGAGACATCACCATTTGTTTCATTCATTATCAAATTATTCCCATATTGCAGAGTTTTTAGCATATTTGTCCTCATCAACTCTGCATTTTCTATTTCCTTGTTTTTCCTTTATTTTTTAATTCCCCATTATTTTGTTCTCTCAGAATGACATATCGCAGTATCGCAGTGCTAATTATGTATGTTTTATCACTTACCCCATTGAATCATGCCCCTACAGGAAAACATTTTATTGGTGGTACTAAATAAAAAAACAAGGCCAGTATATGGCAGCTTTCGGAAATAGAGTTCAAATATTAGTACCTAATGAAGAGAGATATATAGCTGTAGGGCAAATTTACAGCTCCAAATCCTGATAAGACGGCCATTAAGGTCACACCAATGACCCCAATTCTACTGACCAGCTGAGGCATCGTAAAAAAACCTTCAAAGGAATATGATCTTTAAGTCATTAAGTTCAGGAGACGACAGAAACATCTGAAGTATCCAGAACACATAAATATGAATGTTTGAATACAGAAGCTAGTAAAGATCATAAATAAACAAGAAAGAATAAAGAATTGTTCATTTTGAGCATTCTTTTCTGAAGGCATTTTTCAGTTAGGTAAAGTTAGACAATTGTTTCTAGTTCTCACTATTGTTTCATGGCAAACAATATACTCTCTAATCTAGTTATTCAGAAGTTGATTTTATCTATAACATTGTTGCATATCACAAAGGATAAATATGCCATATAATTGCTGCTTGCAGTGACTCCGATATCACAAACGGTCAGCCATCTAAAGCGGCTGATATTACTATGTATAAATTGTTATTACTATGTATAAATTTCAGTCATAAGAATATTTTAAACACTATCACAATAGTAAATATATCACCCGTAAAGATTATCTCATGGCCACCAAGACTGGCAGTTGAAAAACTAATAATAACATGGTCATTCTATAATGTTATATTCATCTATACACAAACTATATAGATCTAACACTAGAACCCAGCTTAGTTCTAAAAGTTTATTATATTCACTATGTAAGCATTCAGAAATTCATCGAAAGAAATAAATGGAGCAGAGCTTAGTACAGAAAAATGAGTATCAGCTAGTAACATAACAATGCAGTGCCGTAACCAAAAGATACCTTTATCTGCTGAAGGCATAGGAAAATGAACTCCCATACGCCAGAAAGCGTAAAGGAATGCTGACAGGAATAAGAAAGCCCCAGCTGAGGCACGCTCCCTTCTTACACCTGAAATGTAATTTTGAGTTGACCAATTACAAACAGTCCTCCGCACTAGATTCTGTAGCATGTGGCAGAAAACTGGTAGTCAAGGAATTAATGAGAAAAAGAACAGCTGTTAAGGCAATAAAGTGATGCTTTCTGGTTTTCATTTATCTCCATTTAATTGAACTCGCAACTGTCTATAAAAGATGCAACAAAGCCAAAGATAAGGATCAAAATTACTCTAGCAATAAGATAAAAATAATGGAGCCAAAGACTGTTTATATAGTTACACAGAAGTCTCCTCTAAAGAAAACCCAGTTGAGTAGCATTTCTATAATAAAAAACGCTTTCAGGAACTCTTAAGAAATTTGCAATAACACATTAACCAACTTCTAAACAAAATATATGAGCTAAAGAGAACAAGCAAATAAAACCCACAAAACGAAATAAGGCTTACCACTATTACGAAGCATCAAATAGCAATGATAATACGGCAACATGAAAACCAGAAGTAGTATCAAACAAAAGAGATCCACCTTCCAGTTTACCATCCTTGCCCTGCAAAATAAGAGAAAGATTAGTTCAAAGCTTAAACTAATTCTCCAACTGAACGATTGCTACAAGTGCCATCCTCTCCAATATAGTACAATGAGAAAAGCCCCAAAAGCTCAACTAATCTATTTATACTGCTTTAGCAACTCACAATCTGTCAACAATATTTTCCATCTGTAGAGTAACGTATCCGCACAGATACTATCAATTTTCCACACAATATGGAGGATGAAACAAGAGGACCAGCTATACAGTTCGTATAATTACATTACAACACATACATGGAGAAACTCTTTCAACCAATTGGATTTGATTGATTAGTATTTTAATTAGTTTCTTGGTGTATGTGTAGCGTAATGAACTATAGGAACTGAATGATATAAAGGAAAAAACAAGAAAAGATAGTAGATTACATTACACATACACCAAAGAAACTCTCAAGTAAACAATTTCTTAACAAATCACTTGAAATCGATCAATATAGATTTGAATAAACTAAGCTAATTTCAAAAGTTTCACAGTAGATTCGGTAAGAAAAGAAACTTACTCTCTAGAGAGAACAGGTATGATCTCAAACAAAACAAGCTGCAATAGATTACAAGAGAAAGCAAAGACGACGCTGAAAATGATCTGAACCAAAGCTCGTTTCTCTTCATATTCTTTGTATAGTCTCCGATTCAGAAACCATAGACCTGCCCAGCCTAAGAGACACAGTGATGACATCACCACTGTACCTTCGTATATCGCCCATCCATAACTCATCGCCAAATCCAGATCTGTGTCTCTCTTCCCAGATCTCTCTTCAATGTCTCTCTAAATCTGCGTAAACCCCATGGCGATTCAATTCGACTGTGTTAGATTCTTTGGTGAAGCTCATTTTTCAAACGATAATTAGAAAATAATGGTTTTAAGGAAAAAAAAAAAAAAAAAGGAAAAAATATCATTTAAATCGTGAACTTATATTAAAACGCCATTTTAAGTGTGAGTTTTGTTAAAGACTATTTTAAGCATCAATTTTCCTTGACTTCATTTGTTATACACAAAATTCTTGTTGATCCAGCCAAACTGGACATGACGTTAACTCGCTAACAGAGCCACTGACAGACGCTTTGTCGTTAAACATGCTCCGTTAGTGACAAAACGACGTCGTTTCAGACGAATTTTTAATATCATTTAAATCACGAACTTTCAAATTTAGGCCATTTAAAACATGAATTTTTTGTACTAGTTCATTTAAATCATCAACTTTCGTTGACTAGGCTTTTAAAGCATCAAGTTTTGTTACTTTGTCCTTAACGACTCTTTGTTAACCGAAACTGTAGGCATTAAATTTTGTTTGGAGATTTTAAGACTATCTCCAATATATTCTTCTATTTTTACTCTAAAATAGAGTAACTCTCTCCAATGTTCTACTTTATTTTAGAGTTACTTGATTTGTAAAGTAATTGTAGAGTAAAATTTATATGAAAGAATAGAGTTACTCTGAGTAATATTATCATTTATTCTATTTTAGAATGAGATATGGAGATGAGTTGGAGCAAATGTTACTCTATAATAGAGTTTAGAGGAATAAATAGAATGTGATTGGAGATGCCTTAATTTAATAGCTCGCCTGGTAAAAACCATACAAGATAACCCAATAACACGAATTAAGCGGAAGGTACGATTTTAACCGAAAACCTAGAAGAGAAAAAAAAAAAGAAAAACTTGGGATCTGCAAGAGAATGAAGGCCATGTGTGGTTATGGTTGGCGAGCCAATCTAGAGAATGGGGATGACACCTTTCTACTGAGAGTACTCCTCGTAGACATTCAATTGTTGCCGTATTTTCTTCTCACTTTCCTTCATTTTACTACCGCTACGTTGCTGCGACGACATCATCTGGAAATCGTCTTTATTTTATGTTTGTGACCTCTCTTATTCGGTCTAGAAGCTCTGCTTCCTCTGCTTGGCGTTGTTGGTTCAGACGAGCTATTAAATTAAAATCCCCAAACAAAACTTAATGCCTAGAGTTTCGGTTAGTAGAAAGTCATTAACGACAAAGTAACAAAACTTGATGCCTAAAAAGCCTAGTCAATGAAAGTTGATGATTTAAATGGCCTAGTACAAAAAGTTCATATTTTAAATGGCCTAAATTTGAAAGTTCATGATTTAAATGACATTAAAAATATTGTGAAACGATGTCGTTTTGTCACTAACAGAGTATTTTTAACGACAGAGTAATGTATGTTAGCGAACTTAATGGCATGTCCAGTTTGGCCGGGTCAACGAAAATTTCATATATAAAAAATGAAGTCAATGAAGATTGATGCTTAAAATGGCTTTAACAAAGTTCACGTTTAAAATAGCGTTTTAACGTAAGTTCACGATTTAAATGATATTTTCCTGGAAAAAAGGGGGGTATTTTATAATACCTTATTTAGTTGACATTGTTATCAATGTATGACTCTACTCGAACTCGCAGTGGGAAAGCGTGAGAACGCTAACCAACCACTGAGCTAAAGAGAATTGCCGACTAACATGCAATTATAGTTTAACTCAAAGCTAAATTTATTTTCAATTTTTTATTTTTTTGCTTTTCTTTAATTTTAGGTTTCATACTTCAAATTCTTTACTAAAGGGTTTCAAAATAATTTGTGTGATACAATATCTATATCTATCTATCTCTATAGTATTAAAAAAGACATACTCTTGGACCTATTGCTAAACAGATTTCAAGAATATTTAAATAAAATACTTTCAACTTTGCATCTAAACACTATTTATTTTCTTATCTAATATCACAAATCTTTACAACCAAACACAATTGTTTCCTTATCTAATATTATAATTTAATATTATAAATTATGACTTTTCCATCACCTTTGTTTGATCTGATTTTCAAATTATTTTCAATGATTATATAATACATATAAAATTAATAAAAAGTTTAGATTTTTACTACATATGTTGTGATTAAATTTTTTTAAAACAGACATATATTACTCAATCGATAAAGAACAAAATGTGTGTTCTACGTTTCACATAGACTAAAACATTTAGGCAATGATTCAAAGACATATTATTAAAAAGAGCAAAATGATTCTAAATATAAATGAACAATAACCTTTACTTATCATACGTTCAAATTTAAAAGTTTTATTCGATTTAATCTGGTTTTAGTTAAACCAATTTAAACTTTGAAAATATATAAATATGTAAAAATATGTAAAATTTGTAAAATATTAATAATATTTAACTCTATAAACTTTATAAAAATTTAAAATATATAGAAAATACGACCGTTTAAAATAAAACTTTGAAATTGACCCAAATTATATGTCTTTAAATAAAAAGGTTTGTTAAAAAATAGTACAAAGATATTTAAGAAACCAAAAATATTTTGTATTTCCTTTTATATTTTTCATAATCATTAAATCAACAATAATTATTTTTTTTCAATGCTTACACGTTAAACTAAAATAATCAATTCAAAATATGTAATTATATTAAATAGATCGGTTACGGGATATGATACGTTTTTGTCCCTAAATGAACAGATAACTAATTTTATAATATTGACTTATATATATATATATATATACTAGAACTACATATTTATAATAATAAAATTTTACTACAAGTAGATTAAAATTATCAATCCAAAACAGATAATTGTATAACAAGGATTGATTATAGATGAGAAGTTTATGATGAGTATTGGACATGACAGGTCTCTGTCCCAAAATGGACAGGTTTAAGACAAATAAGATAACTAATCATATAATATATACTAAAAATAATATATATATACATATATATCAATATGTTGATATTTGTTATTAATTAGTAATATAAAAATGATGTAAATGTATAACATCATGAGTTATAAGAGACCGCCAAAAGTGATTAGACTTCGTATTTTTTTTTCCGTCAAACCCCATATATTAAGTTTTCGGTTTAGTGACTATCCTCTAAGGAAAGCCAAGTGGGAACCGAGTTACTTACATGGGAAAATAATAAACCACGTGCTCTTGCACATTTCGCAACACAATCTACACGGATATTCTCACTGCGTGGAATGTACCTAATCCTAAATGACGTAAACAAATCCCTAAATAATAAGAAATCTCTAAGCCTTAAGGTGAATGATGGCCAATCTTCCGGGTTTGAAGTCATGAGGATAAGATCTGTGCAATCCGTGACAAAGAGGACATTTATCTGGGGTATAGCTATCAAATACTGCATAGCCAAGACAAGAGCCTCATACTCAGTATGAAGTGGGGAAATGCACTGTTGGGAACCTTTCAATCCTACATGTAGAATCTCATCTCCAATGGTTACAAGCCATCCTTGTCCGGTCCTCATGTCCGCTTCGTGCCATGATCCATCTTCATAGCAAATTGGTGAGTCTCGTGGGAGACTTTCCTCCACTGCATCCATGTGACCCTCTTCATATGAATCTTCTTTCGTGTTCGCTTTCCTCCAAGCTTCTTCTTCTTGAATAGCGAGATCTAGAGTATCTTGAGGGATCTCGATGAGATTCTCAAATAATTTTTGATTCCTCGCCTTCTAAAATGTACCATATAACCCACGGAAAAATCCGTATACTCTCTTCATGAGCACAAACATCCTTTCCTCGCCATAAAAGATAATCCACATTGCAGAACAATGATTGCGAAAGAAATATGTTTGGAGCCGAGGGAATGTCTGATATTGTCCACACTTTTCTTGCCTGAGGATATTCAAACAGCATATGATTGATAGTCTCTTCCTCCGCTGCACATCTTGGAAATTCCTTATCCTTCCCAATATGACAGTAAAACAATCACTGATATGTAGCCAGACATCCAGAGATACATTGCCACATGAAATGCTTGAGTTTCTGCGTAATTTTAGTGTCCATGCTTGTGCTTGGAGTGTCGTAACACTCGGTCCTTGAAGAGGGAGGTCGCATACCGGACGAAAGAGGGCTCTCGCGGCCCAATACCCGGACTTGACCAAGTAGTTGCCTTACTTTGTCAGAGTCCAGTAGTATCCATCATCCGAGGCAATTCGGCTAGGTTTAATCCCTAAAATCAAGGTAATTTCTTCCAGGGGGAATAATTCCCGAAGATGATCCATTTTCCATTTCTTGTTCTCGAAGTAAGCCAAAGTATTGACAAAAATTAATGGATCTCGATCTGCCGTAAGGCTTTTTGGAGTTCGGGCCGGCTTGTCAGGTATCCACGGCTTTGTCCAGATACTCGCCTTTCTGATTCTCGATCTCAGAAGAGGTTTTGCGGCTAGCATACTATGCATCCATATGATGGGCGATTAGATACTTGTATATCCAAGGGACTACAATATCAAAAATATCCCCCTTTCAATACTCGCGCGAGTAAAGAATCGGGGAATCAGAGTAACCTCCACAACTGTTTAGCTAATAGGGCAATATTATAGTCTTCCAAAGTCTTGAAGCCTAAACCCCCTCTGCCAGTGATGTACATAGTTGATCCCATGCTACCCAATGGATGCTTCTACTGTTTGCCTTTTGGCTCCACCAAAAATTGGCAATCGCACTACTGAGTTCGAGCAAATAGCCTTTGGCAGAAGATAACACGACATTACATATGTCGGAAGTGCTTGTGCTTGTGACTTGATTAACACCTATTTCCCTCCTTTTGAGAGAAATTTAGAGGTCCATGAATTAACCCGACTTTGGAGACGATCCCTCACAAACGCAAAAACTTGGGCTTTTGAGCCATGAATCTTCTCCGATAGTCCCAAATAAGTCTCCATTCCTCTTTCTTGGTTTATTCCAATGATGCACTTAATCTCATGTCTAACATTGGTATCAACATCTTCTCCGAACATGATAGAGGATTTCGAAAAGTTTATCTCCTGGCCCGAGGCCTCGCCATAAGAGCGGATAATATGGATCACTTCTTTACTTTGTTGTATGTTTGCCTTACAAAAGAATAGGTTATCGTTTGCAAAGAGGAGATGTGAGACTCGAGGACGTGCACAAGAAATACGCATCCCATGAATCTTTCCCTCTGTCTATGCATTCTGAAGTTGCGCTATTAGAGCTTCCGTACACATGCTGAATAGGTATGCAGGGATAGGATCACCCTGCCGGATGTCCCATGATGGCCTAATTCTGCCTTTGGGGGACCCATTAATAAGCACTTTGTACAATACAGAGGTGATGCACTGCATAATCCACTCCACCCATCGGGGTTTGAAGCCCATCTTCTCCATCACAGCTCTGAGGAAAGACCATTCTACTCTATCATATGCTTTGCTTATCTCTGTCTTTATTTCCATAAACTTTTTCTGGTTAGTTGGGTTAGTTCTAAGGGCATGAAAATTCTCCTGAGCTATGAGAATGTTATCTGTAATTAATCTTCCTGCCACGAATGCAGACTGAGTCTCGGAGATTAACTCCAGAAGGAACTTCTTAAGCCGAAGACTTAGAATTTTTGAGATCACCTTATAGCTTAAGTTACATAAGCTTATTGGTCTAAACCTTGACATTTCCCTAGGTCGGTCTCCTTTGGGGATAAGACAAATATTGGTCTCATTCATCTTTCCATCAAAAATTCCAGTTCTAAAGAACGACTTGATCATCTCAATAAGATCTGAGCCTATCGTCCTCCAAAATTTCTGGAAGAACAACGCTGTCATTCCATCAGGCCCTGCAACTTTTCCTGGGTTCAGAGAGAATAATGCTTACTTTACTTCTTCCTCTGTAATTTCTCGGGTTAAAGCTTCGTTCATTCTCGGCGTCACCAACGTAGGAATGTCTCATATTGCCGGAGAAGGGTCTCTTGATATCGAGGAAATGAAAAAGTCTTGAAATAGTCAACTGCAACTTTCTCAATACCCTATCCGTTGTCTATCCATACTCCCCTTTGATCGATTAAGCCAAGAATTTTGTATTCTTATATCCCTCGGCTAGCCATTGTTCTTGACTCTTCAAGCTCCAATATATTTCTTCCTCTGTGTAGGCATCCCCAGGCTTTCCTCGTAGTGCCTGCAAAACTTCGGCAGATATATGATCATCTTCGAGTGCTTCTTCAATCTTTTCGTGGAGTTCTCTGATTAACTTTTCAGAGTTTTTCTTCGAGGTCCGCTTTCAAATTGAGGTTTTTTCAAAACATTTGGAATTTTCTGGCAAATAGACAAGAGTTATGTAGATTAGACAGCCCCCAACCCTCTTTCACTGCTTCTTTAAACCTGGGTTTCCCTAACTATCTTTTGTCGAACATAAACCTCCTCCATGCAGTTTGTAGTTTTGACAAGATAAACAGAACTAAAGGTCTCTGGCCCGATCCCCACATCTTTAAATACTCCACATTCGTGTGGAAAAAAATATTATGCCATTCCTCGTTACCTATCTCTCTATCTAGCCGACACCTTATCCTACCATTCGATCTCTCTCAAGCACCCTAAGGACCTCGGTCAGAGCACCCGTGACCGAGGTCAGCCTTCCTGATGACTCCGGTCAGAACCCATGTGACCGAGGTCATAAGCCCAGCTGCCTACTTGCCCAAAACGCTGAGTTTTTTTTTCGGAAACCCTAAAACTGACTTTCTACACCCCAAGTCTTATAATACTTATTTAACCTAATGTTTTGGGTGTGACTTCCATGTCTTCAAGGATAGACGTGTGATTTTGTGTGATTCACCACCACAGCAGCCGCAGCCCTAAGACGTCTCTACAAGAGCTCTGCATCGCCTCCAAACCTAGAAGCCACCCTTTAAAGATTCATCGTTGTTCTTCATTGTTTCTCATCTCTTTTATACTTTTATTTTCTTTTGGGGAGACAATATTTCTTCATTGACATCTAGAGAAATGTTCTTTGATTTATTGATCTGTTGATGATGATGTTCTTAATGATATCTATTGCATTTCTTTGCATCATGAGCGAGTAATTCTATTTGTTGGGTTTTATAGGGTGATTCGATGGGGATTCATGGTTCAATTCATCTAGGATGTTAGATCTGATTTTTGTCTATTGTTTGAGTTTTCTTGGGACATATTTTACTTAATGCATGTTGCTTGAATTGATCACCAAGCACCGAGCTAAGAGAATAGGAGCGCTATCCGCGTAAACCTACTTATCAGAACTAGTGTTACTGAAGCTTCATGTCATAACCTGCGTAAGTTGAGTTATGGGGCTTTGTGAACTTATCGAACTTGTTTATCATGCTGATTGATGTATGTTGTTACCTGCGTAAGTTGAGTAACAAGGTGCTGAGACTTAAGACATTCATTTTGTGAACTATGGTTTGATTATTTATTAGTGTTCGTAGTTGAGAACTCATGACTGAAAACATTTGCATATGCATCTTTCACTTGAATTATTTATAACCATGAAAAACCTGATATGACTCTCAGAATTCCCATCGCCTTTCTCTTATTGTTTACACCCAACTTATTTACTTGCTTTCATTATTTCATTACATCATTCATTCGAAAACCAAAAACAAACCCCTTTTATATTTTGTCTTAGTTTGATTTCTTTCATTGAATTCAGTCCGCGTAGCTATTACTCTTTGTGGGATCGATAACCTTAAGTACTACGGCTGATTTATTGTGCACTTGCAGTTTGAAGAAGTTGTGTCGTATTAAAGGAAAACTTACACATACATCAACAGACTTCAACAACACCACACTTGTTCTGTCAGAGTTAACCAGACTTGTATAGATTTATGTCGATGTCTACATCAATAAGGAAACATAGATGAATAGAAACATTGATCAACATGCACCTGGAATCGAGCACGAGATCCCACCGCATGCACCGATCAGTAACCAACTGTTACCGATCGATATCAAGAAATCTCTTGCATCGATTAGTAACAATCAGTTATTGAGACTTGAAGTTGCTCGACCTGGAACTATTGGTCAGTACAACACACCAAATCGGTTCTATGATGACAAGTTTGCTATTCGTCAACCTTTTGCACAGTGGCATAACTACAAAATCAAGCCTGAAATCATTCAATTGGTGAAGTAAAGTATTTTCAATGTGATGGCTTCAGAGAACCCAATGGATCATATGGAGCAATTCGAAGAGCTGTGAAACACAACCAAGGACAATGGAGTGCCTCAAGATTATTTGATTCTTACGTTGTTAAAGTTCTCGTTAGGTGACAAAGCTTTGAGATGGTTGAAGTTGTTAGAGCCAGGTTCCATTACTACATGGGAACAATGCAAAGACTACCTCAAGTCGAAGTCCATTGCTTTGAGAAACAAGATCTCAACTTTTCAACAAGGTAGTACATAATCATTCTTTTAGTCTTGGGATCGTTTCAGAGGGTATCTCAAGGACTGTATGCATCATGAGTACACGCCTAAGAATCAGATGCATATATTCTACCAAGGGATATCTGGGAAATATTAGATAGCTTTGAATAATGCGAGTAAGGGGGGTTTCATGACAAACATTGTAAGGGAAGAAAATATCTTGATCGAGAATCTAGCTTTCAGCAATAGTAACCAATGTCCAGATTATGATAGATCTATGAAGGTTTCTATTCACAGTGTGGAGACTTATGAGATGAAAGAGATGAAAGAGAAATTCAAGTATCTCTTGAAGAAATCTAAGAGAGAAATATACCGATGTAATTTGGGATGTTTTTGAGGATGGAGCTTGGTGTGAAGGTATCAAGGCAGTAAGCTATGTTCAAGGAAACTATCAAAACCGAGGCTTCAATCAGAACTATTGGAACTATCCTAATTTCTCCTACAGAAGTACAATATGGAGAAGCCCCAAGATCAAGTATATCCTAAGAAGCCTCAAGGAAACTTTGCTGGAGGTTTTCAAGTGAAAGGTTTCAAGGGGTACAACACTTTTCAGAAGCATTAGTTCATGAATCAACAAGTGTCCCAAGAAAGCAAGTTGGAAAATATGATGCAACAACTTATGGAGAGTCAGAGGAAGAGATATGACGATATCAACACCAAGGTTGATGATATGTACTCTAATTTGAATGGAAAGATCGAGACAGTGAGCATACACATTAAGGTATGAGAAAATTTACTAGCTCATATCACTTCTAAGTCTATAGCACCATTATGAGTCTCATCAGGGAAAATCAGAAGAAAATCCTAGAGAGCAGGTGAATGTGATCAAAGCTAGACCAAAGGATTTCATCAGCTGAAAACAATCGGTACAGGATTGTAACCGATCTGTAGATGTCCTGGTATAAACCGATCGGTACAACCTCTTTACCGAGAGGTGCAATGATGTGATTCAGAAATACTCTGATCCTGATTCTGCATAAGATGGTACCATGGCTGAGACCAGAAAGAGGAAAGAACCACCAATTTTCATACCAATAATTGCCTATCATAAGAAGTTGGTTGCAGAAGGAACAATTCAGAAATTTAAGACAATACTTTGAGAGATCAAGGAGGGATTGGATATTCAAAAATTAAATGACAACATCAGTGATATCAAAGAGGTATTCACGTGTGTGATGAATAGAATATACTAAGTATTGGTACCGGATCCCACAAACTGGATCCATCCAGATGATAAAAGGTCCAATCGACTCCTTAAGCCCAAGAAGATCCATATTGCACAAAAGGAGGTGGTCAAATCTGGACAATACTTGGTGATTCAATTAGTGAATTAATGGTCATGGTCAAAGGAATAAACTTGTCATTCAAGTTTATTTATTAATTATCATAGAGTTTTTTTGTGAGTTAATTCTGGAGTTAATGGTCAAATAATAGCACATCAAGAGGAAATATGTGACTCACTATGAGGACATCAAGACCAGCAAATATGTAATCAGCTTGGGAGCGCGAGGTGAAGAATCATGAACCACCGAGCTCGTGGACAAGTCCAACGGAGCAGAAGCGCACTGAGCTCGCGGACAAACCCAACGGAGCTCTTGGATATGTCAAACTGGAGACATTACAACATTAAAAACAATATCAAAACGGATGCATTTAAAGAGAATCATGGAGTTAATTCACTGTATTTAATCTCTTCAATGCATATATATATATATATATATATAAGAATCCATAGCATTGTAAAAAGGGTGGATTCTTCTACATTTTACTAGACTTATGAACTACGAATGCCTTTATCCCTTCTCAAGATGCTCCATCCGAGGTACAAGATTTGAGAACTCTCTTTATGATTCAGGATCGAATGTGAATGTTATGCCTTTGAAGGTTGCTAAGGAACTCGAGCTGCGATTTCAAGTACCTATGTGCATCCTCAAGTTTGCATACGCTTCTTCTGCAAGGCTGAGAGGTTTCACACCGGATCTATTAATCTGCATTGGATATTGCTTCAGCACGATCCTCCATCTCTAATTGCTATTTTTCACTCCAAATGACTTATTTCCTCCAAAAGCTATCCAAAACATGGAGTGAGTCAATAGTGGACTACAAGACTCTGAAAACATAGTTGATTTAATAAAATATATGAAAAAATAAACACTCAAAATAGATAAAAACACGATACATCAGTGCTAAAAACAAGAATATGTATATATATTCTTAAAATAACTAATATCATTTATGTTGTCTTTGTCAGAGTTGTTAGAGGGTCTGTGCATTAAATTATTATAGTTTTTGTAGTGTTTGGCTATTCTTAGTCTCTCCTCCGGCGAATCAAGTGTCGGAGGAGCGTTAGGTTGGAGCATCTTTTGATTTTGGCAATGTTCCTTCTGTGCGTTGTCTTCTCTCTATTTGTGGTTGAGTTCTGCGATTTATGTTGATTTTGTATGTGGTTTTGATTTTGATATTGTCAGATTCGGTTCATGCCTTGAGTGTTTCAATGTTGTTAGTAGGATCATTTGCTTCTTCTTCGACTGAGTTGAAGTTGTCTCCTTTCGGGTATTTTCTAATTTCCGTGTCTCTTGCCTTTGGATGTGAAATTTTTGGGCCCTTGTTGTTTAGTTATGGTTATACAAATCTTCATTTAGGCTGATTAAAGGTTTATTGTTTAGGTGAAGCTCTGGTTTTTCGTTGTTTCATGTGCATTTGCGGAGTGAACCGATTCTAGGGTTTAGCCTTTGTTGATAGCTTGAAGCTTTTGGTCTTAGCTTGCTAGCACTCTCTCTTGTTTTTTTTTCTCTTTTTATTGTTGTTGGTCTCCTTTGAAACAAAGAGTGTATATGCGTAAAATAAAGTTAAAAAGAAATGAAAAAGAAAAGAAACTAAGAGAAAAAAAAACAAAAAAGTTTAAAAACAGAAGGCGCACACAGCGTGGAGGTGAGACGCAAGCACATGGTAAGGAAGAGAGGCAACGAATAAAGCTCATGCCGACGTCGAGTCAACACGCGAGTCAACTCGATTTCTCTCTCTTAAAAATTGTTTATATTTAGTTAATTCCTAATTCAGAAACATCACTCTCCTCTTTTATCGCTTCAATTTCTGATTTCTCTTACTTTTCCAAAATTTAGTCCAAATATAAAGAAAAATCAAAATCTCCATTTCTGTCGGTGCTCCAAGCATTTTCTCAAGATCCAGGTCTCACCATTTCCAGGTATGCTTATTTTCTCTCTCGATTTCTCTGTTCTTACTTGAATCCATGCTTCGATTTCTCTTTGATTGATTTTTGGACAGATACTTCATCACGATTCTCTGATTTTCCGAAAATGAGATAGAGATCTTTTCTTTGCAATGAAATTAATGCAGATCTGAGTACTAAAGTTTTTCGAAAATGCTCGAACTTATCTGTTTTACTTGAATTCATAGCTATTTCATTCATCTGAAGATCTCTCAATTTCAGTTTCTAGCGAAGTAGCTTTCAATTTATTCCCGTTTTGATTCTTCACGATTCTCTGTTTTCTCGAAATTGCTTACCATAATGAGATAGAGAGATCTGTTACTTTCTCATTTCCTTGAATTCATGGCTGCGTCATTCATCTGAAGATCCTTCAATTTCACTTGGATTCGCATTTTTTTTAATGATTTTGCTTCATCTTGATTCTTTGATTGTTCGAATTTTTTAAAAAATGCTTAGCATGATGAGATTATAGAGATCCTTACCTGGCTAAAATTTGTACGGTTTTGCTTCATCACGATTCGATAATGAAATGATAAGAGATCTTAACTTTTGCAATGAAATTAATGGCAGATCCGAGTTTTCAACAATGACACTGAGCAACGGCGATACCAATGGCTCATTGGAGAAACCATTCAGGATCTTCGTAGGTTACGATCCACGAGAAGATCTAGCTTACCAAGTTTGTCGTCATTCAATAACCAAAAGATCATCAATCCCTGTTGAAATCATACCAATTGTTCAATCAGATCTTCGAAAGAAAGGTCTGTATTGGAGAGAAAGAGGTCAACTAGAGAGCACTGAGTTCTCATTCTCACGTTTCTTGACTCCTCACTTATCGAATTACCAAGGTTGGGCTATGTTCGTCGATTGCGATTTCCTCTACCTTGCTGATATCAAAGAACTCACTGATTTGATCGATGATAAATACGCTATCATGTGTGTTCAACATGATTATACTCCTAAAGAGACTACTAAGATGGATGGTGCGGTTCAAACCGTGTATCCCAGGAAGAACTGGTCTTCTATGGTGCTTTACAATTGTGGACATCCTAAAAATAAGACTTTGAACCCTGAGATTGTTAATACTCAGACTGGTGCGTTTCTCCATAGGTTTCAGTGGCTGGCGGATGAAGAGATTGGGTCTATTCCGTTTGTGTGGAACTTTCTTGAAGGGCATAACAGGGTTGTTGAGAATGATCCAACTACGCAGCCTAAGGCGGTGCATTATACTCGAGGAGGGCCTTGGTTTGATGCTTGGAAAGAGTGCGAGTTTGCGGATCTTTGGCTTAATGAGATGGAAGAATACATTAAAGAGAACAAGAAAGAAGTGGCTGTGGCGAAATAGAAAGAATGATAAAGAAGAAGAGGTATGTTATGTTACTTACATGGCTTATATTTAGTTTTTGGCTTTGTAGAGCCAGGGATCATTAGTCTTGTCAAGGGCTTTTGAGTTTTTATTTCATTGAATTCCTTAAATCATTTGCAACACTAGTACCAATATTAAAGTCATATGGTATGATAACCTATTCGTTTGTTTATTGGGTTTGTACCTTTAATGGTTATTTTATTTGTAATTGCTCTCTAATTAAGCAACTTATTTGATATGTGACTATGTACAACCTTACTGTAGTTGACTAATAATGAGCATTATACCTTAACATAGAATGGTTTCCTGATAATAGTTACCAGCGGGTTAGAAACTCAAAACAGTTCCAATTTTAGAGAAAGTACTTAAAATGATACAATTATTACAATGTTAGTAAGTTTATTGGAGAAATAATTATAAAAGAAAAAGAGTAGTAAACATTGATCACTCAAAAATTCTTAATTGCGAGAAGAATAGCTTTTGGATTGTGATCTTAGCTTTTGCATTGTGATCTTTACCGAAATTATGTTTTAACAATGAACGAGAATTTTAAATAGATGAAAAATATGAAGTTCTAGTGAGTAATATAGTAAGTTAGTAACATGGCTCCACTCGAATTTAATTTACCCACAACATTTAATATATTCGTGCATCCATTTTGAAATTTTCATATTTTGGAAACCAATGTGATAACCACTTCGTTAAAAACATTTTTAGGGGAACACTGTTCAGAACTATTGTATGATAAAAAGAGTATTAACCACACAAAATTTCCTCGAATGATTAGGATAACAATTTTTTTTTGTATGAATGTAAAATTTAATCAACACAAAAACTTTTGTTACATTTTATGCATCCTTATTTAGAATGTTTCAGGCCTATTAATTTAAATAAAGAAAAAATTGCATTTGAATCCAATTTATCCACAGAGAATTTTCCTTGAAACAATCCGCTAGATGAGCCTAAAACAACATACTTTATCTACCTCGAGAAGAGATTATAGTCCCAGCCCTCCTTGAGTCTTTGGCCTACACACTTTTGACCAAGCCATGTTTGGTTTGCGAGCATTTAGGTTCGGTCCCGACCATAGAAACGCCGAACATTTTTTCTCAAATTCCTAAATACATGCACTAGGTAGGCGAAATGCAGAGATCCGGAATTCGTTAATGACGTATTTCAATGTTGTGAACATATTTTATGAATATTGTGGTAAGTAGTGATGTATAGTATAGAAAGATTTGCAGCATTATCAGAAGTTAGTCTTATCTGAGTTAAATGTCTTTATTCTTCCAAGTTTTAGTTTTTTTTTGAAAAGAAATTTTAGTATGAAAAGAATTTGTAAGGATAAGTTTGGTTCTGTTACCTTTAATATACATTTTCGTCGTCCCGCCAACACATTCCATGTTGTCTTCTTTATAAGAGAGTTGGTTCTTTTTATTTTACATGAACCATATTGGTTAATTAAATGTGGATTTATTGATATTAACCATACATATTTTCTACTCGTTTTATGGAGTGATAATTTCAATATGATTCAAAGAAGTGGCCACTAGCGCATAATACCTATTGGTTAATTAAATGTGGATTTATTGATAGTGATATCTCAAGTCGTAAGAGGTGAATAATCTCAAATGCTCCGATCAGTTAAAATTTATGCATCCATACTCTCTTTTATTCTTTCATACTCTTCTTTTATGTGTGGGTCCCACTATACTTGTGTTTCGCCTCTGTGAAGACGAAAATACCCTTTGGGTATAAGTATACCTACTCGGATTACTCTAGATAGTTATATCAAGTAATACCAAGTAATACCGTACCTACTCGGACTCAGTTATACCGAGTTATACTCAGTTGTACCACACATATAAGATTCGAACCCTGGTCGCGCGAAGCGGATGAGCGTGCGTAGCAGATAATTTACCACTGAGCCATAGTGTTTTGTTTAGTATCACTTACAATTAAAACTATATAACCTGTTTTGAGAGATCATTAAGGGTAAATTTGTCTTTGCCACACTCCTGATCTAAAAATAATTCAAAATTAAAATAAAATATCAACAAGAGTATCTGAGCATATATTTTAACTACTTGGAGCATTTTAGATTATTGCTCGTCGTAAGACGCATCCTTTTTTGACTGAGCTTTGTGTGGATCTAACAAATATCATGCACCTATAAAATCAACCATTTGGACTTTTTGAATATTTAGAAAAAGTAATCTTAAGCGAGCTATCCCTTGAAAACTTAAAAATAACTCATTTTCTGTTTTTGTATATATATATATATATATATAAGATATCTAAAATATATGTAATTCTAAATTCGCACATGCATATGCTATCAAATTTATTTAGCTTGTTTAATTTTATCTAAAAATGATTAGATTTATTGTCTTCTAATACAATTTACATTTACAATTATACTACAGTTTTGACTTTGTGACCAACATTTGTAACTCCTTTACTTAATTGCATTGCTGTTACATATGTCTACAATTATTACATATTAAATTCTTTAATCTATTTATTTTTAAAATGTAATGTTTGCTCAATTCTCATATTATAAATAGTGATTTCTGTCCTCTTCAATCATATCTGCAAATGTACTTTTTTCTTGAGTTGAAAAATCAACTAACGTATAACTGTAATGATGGTAAGAGTTTGATTCTAAATTTTATTTTTATATTATATTGTTTTCAACTTTTATTTTGCTTCCAATGTATTACATACAATATTATTTTATATTTATTAAGAATAAATTATTTTCTAATTCAATTTTATATATAACAAAGATTTGATTGCTACTAAGATATTTTTGCAGATTATCAATTAAGTTACAAACGCTATCATGTTTCAACAGTCTCAAAACAAACAAAAAATGGAAGCTTTGAGTATGGCATAAGATTCAGAGTTTGAATTACATAAGCACTTCTAATATACATTCTCAAATATATTTTTCAAATTGTTGTACAAAAAAATCATTTGCTTTTTGCATATTATCAATTGAGTTACAAAAGCTATCAAGTTTCAACATTCTCAAAAGAAGCTAAAAATGGAAACTTAGTATGGCATAAGATTCAGAGTTTGAATTACATAAGCACTTCTAATATACATTCTCAAATATATATTTCAAATTCTTGTAGTTAAAATTATTTGCTTTTGCAGATTATCAATTGAGTTACAAAAACTATCAAGTTTCAACATTCTCAAAAGAAGCCAAAAACAGAAGTTTTGAGTATGACATAAGATTCAGAGTTTGAATTATATAAGCACTTCTAATATACATTCTCAAATTGTTGTACTAAGAAATCATTTGCTTTACTTGATTTTAATTAAATATTTTTATTTATTAAATAAAAGATTTGATCGCTACTAAGATATTTTTGCAGATTATCAATTGATTTACAAAAGCTATCAAGTTTCAACATTCTCAAAACAAGCCAAAAATGAAAGCTTTGAGTATGGCAGAAGATTCAGAATTTGAATTACATAAGAACTTCTAATATACATCCTCAAATATGTTTTTCAAATTGTGGTAGTAAGAAATCATTTGCTTTACTTTTAATATTTTAATTTATTAAATTATTACAATTTAAATGTTATATCAATTGCATCATCATTTATATAAACCTAAGAAACATAAAGATTAGCTATCTATATCCGAAACTTTAAAAACAAAAAAAGAAAATAGATGTTTTGAAGTGGAATGTAGAAAGCGAAAATGCAATATGCATGTCATTATACTGACATGCTATTTAATTTTTATTATATATTCAACAATAATTCATATTTCATGGATTCATAAATTTTTAAACAATAATCTTTGCAAAAGCTGAATATAATGAGTTTTAGTCCCCGCATAAACATTTACTTTAAGCTACCAACATTATATAACATTAATTATTTTATAGGTCAAACTAATAATTATATATACCAATTACCACCCGAGTTGATCGTCCCCTTGATGTACTTGATTATTCTCTTCACACCCAGAAAATGTGATGCATTTGGTTTTGCCTGACATCTTGCACAGACTCCTATAGCCAAATAGATGTCTGGTCTACTCACTGTTAGATACAGCAGATTTCCAATCATTTCTTTGTAGGGTTTTTCTGTAACGCCCCAAAATTTTTTAAATAATTAAATAAATAAAATCCATTGAACAATTATTATTTTATAGAAAAATACTAACTTAAATAAATAACTAAAATAAAGTAAAAGAAATATAAAACTTTGATGTCTTGCTCTAAACCCAACTTTGATGTCTCGCTTCAAAATAGAAAATAATAAATTTAAATTAAAAGTAACTGAACATATTTCAAAATATATTTCTTGATAAAAATTACATATTTCAATCTATTAACTTCAAACTAATGCAACGCATGGAAAAATTTCTATATTTCCATAAGATTAATGGCAAATAAAATAGGGTTATTATCTAAAATGGACCCTTTCAGAAATTTATTTCCAAATAAGGTCCCTTGGGAAGGATTTTTTCAACTAGAGGAGAACCTGTTTGGAAATAAATTTATAAAAGGGTTCATTTTTGGGTATTTTCTCACTAAAATATTGGATTTAGTGAAATTTGCAAGACAAATAAGAGCTCTATTTCTCTTAGAGATAATACTTCCTAACCAAGTATCTCTTGGTTTTTCACATGCGATAAAAGATGATCATATTTAACATTAAGTAATCTAACGATCATTGTTTTATTTAGTTGAAAGTTTTAACATTCTTTTACGGTATGTGCATTGGTGGATCGACTCTAGGGTAAAGCCTAAGAAAAATTAGCTTTAGACATCAAAAGTAGTAGAGAAATTAGGAGCAAATGTTTTTTTTATAAAGTTAGTTCATGGTCCTTTGATATATTATTTCCTTTAGATGCAAGTAAACCTATGCTCAAGTACCACATGTGTAGTTCTCGTCTACTTTTTATTACTTGGTATCGTGTAATGTATTTTTTTTTATAAAGGTTATTCTATTAAAATTGATGTGGAAGTGTTACATGGGGAATACCACATAACATTAACTATAGCTAGCAAAAGGAGGGACTGAAAACTTAAGTGTAGAAATGATACGACAAGGATAATATAAAGCCAAAATGCAAACTTGGAGAATGATTGAAGCCCGAAGAGTAATGAGGGAAGGATGAACTCGTGGCTATATCAACATGAGGGAAGAAGTACCTTCGAGCCTAGGTAAGTAACTAGACTGAAGACCCCTCGCATTACTCCAATACCAAACTGAGGAAGAAACGAAGCAACCACACTGCGCAGAGCCTAAAGACCCAACAAGCAACATTGGAAGAGACCTTAAACTAACACATCTACACAGCAATAACAACCAACTCCCACACCAAGGATGAAGATTTGCTATCACACACTTGCAAGCCGGAGAGAGAGAGAGAACCTAACAGAACCAGAGTCGAGGGAAAGCAGGTTGGAGGAGGCTATTGACACACCACAACTAGGAGAGCAAGAGATGGTAGAAGGTGCTGACCGAGTGGTGAGCCACCACTTAACGAAAGCCCAAGTCAATGTAGACCCAACTAGCTATTAGGAGGCATCCTCTACGACAATTAACTGGCCTAAGGACTTCTGGCCTGAGAGCGGAGTGGTATGGATACCCAGAGCTTATAGGACTTCGTTTCTTAGAGTGGAGAGGTATAAGTTTGACTTGTGAGCAATGAGTTTATGATCGGAGTCTTAAGGCAGTGACTGAATGTAGACCTTGGAGGTTGATAGTGTCTGATCTCGCGACCGGATGCGTGGCCAGAGTGGTCAAGTGTGACTGTTGTGTTATGATATGTGTGGCTGGAGTCCTTGTGGATGGGACGGAAGCATCTGATTCGAGGACAAATCTATACTAGTGGGGGAGAATTGTAACGCTCGTGTTCTGGAAAGAGGAATTTAATAATTATCGGTGAAATAATCATTTTGGTATTTTTTGATTGGTTTTTATTTGAGGGAATGGAAAAATCAAATAAAAATTTAAGGGGTTGATTTGAAAAGATGAGAAAGTTGTGATGGATTAATTTGATTAGATCATAAGTTATGGGATGCTTTGCAAAGATTAGAAAGTTAGGTTCTTAAGAGAAATTAATCAAAGACCCTTAACCCTATAAGCCTTTGTCGCCTAACCCTAAAGTTCATAAATGGTCGCCGTTTTCAGCCTCTATCTCCCTCACCTCTCGTGTGGTAAGACCAATCTCTCTAGTTGGTTGGTGTTTGTCGCATGAATATCGAATCCTTGCTGAGTCAATCATAGGTTCGACGTGGCGAGGCGTGGAGTGTGGCTGTCATGTTCAAGATAGTTGATCGGTGGTGAACAGTCACATTGTTGGCTGAGTCGTTGTTGAATCGATCATGGGGTGGCGTTGAATCGGTGATCGGTGATGTCGTGACGGTGTTAAGTCGTGAGTTGTGGGTTGTTCGGCGATGATCGTTGTCGTGGTGAGTTGGAGATGGTGACTTTGAGCGGTGGTGTTACTTGTGTGCCGTGACGGTGTTGAACGGTGATGGTGGTGGTGGTGTTACGGCGTTGGTGGACGTCGTGAGTGTCGCAGAGCTGTGTGGAGGAGAAGATTCCATCGATGGAGTTTTCTTGTATCTGAATCTTTAATATTTAATTAACTTATTTTAGTATTTATTAATTAAATATTATTTTATTAAATACTTTTTATTATTTAGGTCGTGTGTATGGAAATTTAGGGTTTAGACGTTATCGGAAAGTTTCTTGAAGTTGCAGAAACGTTGTTTCGAAAAATTCTATTTTTGGCTAAGGTGAGTCCAGGATCATAAGCTTATCTAATCGGTTTAATTATTTGATGTGTTTTTGCATGAATATAGACCGTGTATGATCTCAGGTGGAAATTGAGTGTTATGGTTGATTTAATTCGGTATTTTCATGTTTAAATACATTAAATATTTTAATTTTTTTGTGTGTATAGCTTGTACATGGATTGTTTCAATAAGTATTTATCGAAATACTTATGCATCTCCTTTTACTTGATGTTAAAAAAAAAAAAAAGATATTATTTGCTAAAATACCTTAAATTTTGTCTAACTTTTGCAAACTACACCATAATTTACAAGATTGAAAATTTACCTTTTATGTTAAAATAAAATGACATTTTTGCCTTTGTTAATAACTTAAAACTAAATATATATATATATATTGATTATTTAATTTTTATAAATAGTGAAACATAACTAATTTAAATATAATAAAATTTTAATTTTTACATTAATTCGAATTTCAAAATATAATATATTTTTTTTGTTTTTTTGGATTTAGTTGACATTTTAGATATATATATATATATATATTAAATTAATATTTAATAACCAATATTATGTTATTTTCTATTGAGTTATATTTTAAGAATACAAAAAAACCTAAATATTTTTATTTAGTCTATATGAGTTTTTACAAATTAATTAAAAATTTCAAATATATAATCATAAAAATATTTTAGATTTAGTTAAGATTTTAATGTATAATTTATTAATTTTACATAATAATTTTAATTGATAAGTACAATTAAACTGTTTAGATAAAAGATAATTATAGTCTCTATAAAAGGTAAATCCATGAAAGAATAAATTATAAACTAAAATTAAATAAACAATTATTTAAAATTAAATTCAATTATTAATAAATATTATATTCTTTTTTTAGTCAACATAATTAATTTTTAATTAATTACGAATTTAAACTATAGGATTAAAATAATATTATGAATTTTATAATTTATTTAAATTTTTACACAAATTTCGTTTTAATAATTATAGTTAGTTTTTTTGTTCTCCCAAAATTATTTATTTAAAAATAATTTCATGAACATAAATTAAATTAAGTCAATATTTTAAATAACTTAACTATATAAATAAATTAACCAATCAAAATATAAGTTAACTGTTATAAAACAAGTCAATGGTAGAAAAAAATTAAGTCAGCAGAAATAAAATATAAGTCCATAGTTTGATAAATCAGCTTTATTAATAAGTCAACATAAAGTTTAATAAGTCTACCAAGAATAAATAAATTTACGAAAAATACAACAATTTAAGTATAAGTTGGCTATTATATAATAAGTCGATGAAAAAATTAAGTAGATAGAAGTAAAAAATAAATCGACAGTTCAATAAATCAGCTTTATTAACAAGTCAACATAAAATGAATATAAGTTTGCCAAGAATAAATAAGTTTACAAAAAAATAATATAAATCGACAAATAAAGACAATAAGTCAATAGTTTAAATATGTCGACTATGTAAACAAATCAACCAATAATGTATAAGTTGACTGTTATAAAATAAGTTGATGTTGAAAAAAATAAGTCGACATAAATAAAAAATAAGTCGATAGTTCAATAAGTCAGTTTTATTAATAAATAACATAAAATTATACAAGTTTATAAAGAATAAATAAGTGTACGAGAAAACAATTTAAATCGACTAAAAAAAAGTCAATAGTATCAATAAGTCAAATATGTAAGTCAACGGTTACAAAATAAGTCGATGATGAAAAAACTTAAATCAATAGAAATAAAATATAAGTCGCTAGTTCAATAAATCAACTTATTAATAAGTCAATATAAAATAATATAACTCTATAATGAATAAAAAATAAGTATACAAGAATATATATATATATATATATATTATATATATATATATATATATATATATAAATTAACTAATTAAAATCCAACTATGATTCCCTTTTTTGTTAGATATTAGTTTTCATAACAAAATAATTAATTTTTAAACAAAGTTAAACTAATTATTATTTTTATTTATATTATTGAAAATATATTAAATGTTAAATGAATTATTTAAAATTAAAAAATAATTTGTAATTAAATAAATAATAATTTGGTCTTTTGTTTATTATAAAAAGGTATTTTTCAAAACATGTAAAATTAGGTATAGTTTTCAAAGTTTGTAATAAATATGGGGTAGTTATTTTACCCTCCCGAAAAAAAAAGTGTGATCGTGGAATCATGGCAAGGAAGAGGGGATGATCAAGAACTCGGTTGATGTTTTTCATTGTTGATTTATTTTAATTTGAATAATTGCTGAATTGTTGCTAATTATTTATTTTATGGTATTTGGAGTTAAACTCATATTAGAAAATTTGGTTAAATTATTTAATAATTTCGGAAGTAATGTGATTTTAGTTTTGGAATTTTGTTCATTAATTGTGATGGTTTTAATCATATTTAATCAGTGAATTAATTATGATTGAGTTTTTGTAAGATTTATTGATGGTTTAATTTGGTTGAGCTGAATTAATTAAATTAATATGAATTTTTCGTGAAGTATTTATTTTAATGGAAATTGAGGGGTTTTAATATTTATGAGAATATTATTCTATAAAAAAAAAAAAATCGGGCGCAGTCATTTTAGCTAGCCACATTGCGTATACAATCATATTATTGGCACAAATTCATGATGCCTGCAAGCAAGATGGAAAACTAGGACCAAGTTGTGAGAATTCGAAAGATTTTAAGCAGCTAGGATATTAACTCAGAAGAAACTATAGAAGGATCTAGAAGATCAACAATATAATTGTCAACATTATGTAATTATGATATAATAATGTTTACATATATTTGTATATTTATCTAGTTTAGAAAATCACCTGTAGTATATAACCATATGTATCCTAACGTTTATGATTATTAGAGCAATACACAATTCTTCCAATCTCCTTCTCTCATCAATCTTTACATGGTATCAGAGCGGGTTTGCTCCAAAGTTTTCATCTAGCGATCAAACTTCTTGTTTTCCGATTTTTTTAAGCCATTGAGATTTTTTTTTCTACTAAGTGCTTCCACAATTCATGTTCATCATGAACCTCTGAATCTAAGCCATCGAGTTTTCCGTTATTAAAATCTATCATAGACCTATGAATCTAAGTCTACTGCTTCTTCAATTCAAGCATATAGTATGCCTCTGAATCTAAAGCTATAAGTTTTTATATCGATTTAAAAAAAAAAGAAAAAAAAAAAGATTCTTCTCGTCACTACTCTCTTCATTGTCTCTCCCTCCCTCGCAAATATTTCTCTTTTGTTTTCTACATTTTTATTATATAAATTTTTTTTTCTCTCCGAATGGTTTCGTTTTGTGTTTAAAACTTCAAGTCGAAGCTTTTTTTTCCATAGCCTCAGTGCTTCTTAAATCTCTATGCTTTTTTCTATACTTATGTTATCTCTACAAAAAAAAAAGAAAAAAAAGAAACTTTTTCCATGCAGTCTCGATCAACATTATCTTGCTGTTGGGTCCTCTCATCACCACCTTTGTCACCTCTTCATCTCTACATGACTTCGTCGCATTTTTTTCTACGGTGTTTTCTACTCCCGCCAAGACCACCATCTTCAACACTTAATTATGTCAATCTCAAGCCTTTAATTTTGTCAAGTTTTCATTACTGCCCTGAGCTTGAGGGGGCGTATAGAAGGATCTAGAAGATCAACAATATCATGTAATTATGATATAAGAATATTTACATATGTTTGTATCTATCTATTTTATGAAATCACCTTTAGTATATAAACACATGTATCCTAACGTTTATGATTATGAGAGCAATACACAATTCTTCCAATCTCCTTCTCTCATCAATCTAACATGCATCATTATCGTTCCAAAGGCAGAGTTAGTATACCAAAAGTAAATGGATTGTTGGAGGAGATTATGCGAGCAAGGCATCAATCTAGAGATACAGTTCACGAAGGTAGTACCAAGAAGTGTCATTCGAATGGTATGAACGGTGATATTTTAGAGTTTTTTGTCCAAGTGTTTGGTATGTCACCATGCAAAAATCGAGTGTGGAAGTATCAAAAAATTAGTGGTAAACGTCAGCCATTGCTTATCCAAGTGTGGAAGTGGGAAAAAAGTTTGTATGGATTTTGTTATTGGACTCCCAAAAACCGCAAAAAGAAAATGACTCGATATGGGTATTAGTTGAACGGCTCAGTAAATAAGCCCATTTTATGGAAGTAAAGAAGATATTTACTTCATACAAACTTGTAGAGATCTGTGTGGAAGTAACTGTGAGGTTCAGTGGTCCCCCACGTAGAATGATTTCATACCGTGATCCAAAATTTTACTTCACATTTTTGGAATAGCTTACATCAGGCATTGGGTACAGAGCTATATTTCAGTACCACATATAATCCTCAGACAGATGGACATTATGAGAGAACGATTCAAACACTAGAAGACAAGTTAAGGTCATGTGTTTTGGATAGTCGACAATAATGAGAAAAATTGTTGATGTTGGTTTAGTTTTCTTATAATAGCAGCTACCATAAAAGTATTTGTATGATACCATTTGATGTCATGTATGGTAGGCCATGTCGTACGCTGATGTGTTTTCTTAAGCAGGAGAGACCAATGGTATTGGTCCTGAATTGATCCTAGAAATCAATGAAAAGTTTAAGCTGATTAAATATGTGATGAAAGTGACCCAAGACTGTTAAAAGAATTATACAGTTCTTTATAGCTGTGATTTAGAATTTCAAATGAAAGATCAAGTGGTTATTAAGGTCCTACCTTTGAATGGTAAAGTTCGATTTGGGCCAATACAGATTTGGAAACATGTATGAAAGAGTACATAAGAAAAACCATTCCATTAGTACAAAAATTTCAACAGAAAATATGCGTCGAGGAAGCGACTTATGACTTGGAGTAAAAATGGAGAATAACCACATACTTATGGTGAATCTATGAATTCGAGGACGAAATCTTTTTAAGGGAGGTGGATTGGAATCACTTTCCCATGCTCACCTGGAATCTAGAACCTTAGGATAATTAATATACATGAGAGTGTTATTGATATCTTGAACTAATCTTAGATGAGCAAAATACCCTACTCGCAAAGAGATTTGGTAGGGATTTTGTGAATATATCATACCTAACATTAATGCATCTTTGATTATTAGAATTTACAACGAGATTTGGAATTCTGTGATTTAAGTATAGTTATCATTGCAGCGAGAGTTGAATGATCTTATCATTGTGTTATGAGTTTAAGAACCAGTCATACATGCAGCCTAAATTGAATCCGTCTAGCTTGCAATTATGAGTATTTCCTAATTAAATTCCCTAGGTCTAGCTCTTTCTCTTATTGAATTTACATCCCATCTTATTAGCTATTTACTTTGCATTGTTTTTACTTTTAATTCTTTTGTTGTTTAGCTTAATTCGAAATTGTTATATCTATTGTGTGAAGCCCAGAGTCCTTGTGGATTTGATCTCTAAGTACTACAGTGATCTCTTAATTTGAGAGAGTAGCTCAAGGGTAAATTTGAATATATCAAAACCGCATAAGGTCTTCATCTCTTGAAGCGTGCAGCAGATGGAGGATAAGACCAAACGGTGTATCGATATGCAATGTTGCAACAAAATCACGGGAAGGCTAAAGAATCGCAAAACTACATTAACGCTTGCTGAGAATTGTGTCTATATTAGGCATTAAATCACAAGTGAAATAGTTGGTGGTTTGGAGAAAGTTTTGCCGACTACATTTTTCCAGAGGCAATATACTGACTCTACATCAATATTTTAGGATGTAGATATTTGGAAAATCCCCTGCCCCAAGGGAAGAAGCAAGTAAAATCAGATGGTATGGGTTAGGAGGGCATGTGCAATGAGTGTTTCTAGCACACATAACATACCTTGTTTCTTCAACATTTCCCCAAACATATCAGTTTTTGAATGTAATTCCAAACAACTTATCATAGTACTTCTATATTTTATGCATGTAAGAAATATTAACGGCTCTAAGTTCTTGTAACAGTTTTATTAATTCTATGCTAGGAATTTTTGATTTTTTCCTGACGTTAACCGATCTACTACAGGTCTGTCAACAGTTTACTATATGTTTGTTAATAGTTCTGACAAAAATTTGCGATAACTACATGAAAGTGTACCGACAGTTTATCATTGGTGTAGTTTGTTACAGTTCTACTAGCCTTAACTTCTGTGATCTACCAACACTATGCTAAAAGACTAGTCACCAACCAATGATTTCCAATATGTATAAACGAAGTTCGAATCTAGAATATATGAACTTGTTCAAGTGTCAGAACTTAACTCAGTTTGATATTATTAAATATTTTTTGGTTTAGAAGGATTTTACGTACATAACTTAACCATTGATAATTTAATGCGTTTTATGTTCTTTCTTTCTTTAGTTGAGTTAAGAAATTAGTTGATTTTTATGTTTCCTTTTAAGTTAGTTACTTTTAAAGTCCTATTAGGTTACTAGCAATAGTTTTTACAGTATACTATAATTCGCTTCCCTTGATTCAAAAGGGTCTTTACCCAACTGCATTTATAAAAGAAAATCCCATTGAATCTGCAAGTTTTAGTCAAACCGAACCCATGTGGACATTAATTTACAGTATGATCTCTTCGAACCAAATCAAGACTTTGAAAAAAACAAAGAATCATTTAACTTCCTGCTTAAAATCTCTTAACCAAGAAGCCTCATTTGTGACTTATTGCCATCATCATCATCATCATCTTCTTCTTCTTCTTCATCATCTTCTTCTTCTTCTTCATCATCTTCTTCATCATCTTCATCATCTTCTTCTTCTTCTTCTTCTTCTTCTTCTTCTTCTTTGAGAACATATTGATTCTAAAACATCATATTAGGGAGTTAGAGAAGTATAACTATGAATTTGATTGTGAGGGCAATATGAAAGAACAACTTTTTAATGAGAAAATGAAGAAATATGATGTTTTAGAATCACTACTTGATCCCTATAATCCAAAGATTTTGACAGAGGAAGACCAACATTATCTAAAATGTATTTGTGAGAAGAGAAAGATCTTGGTCCTTTTTGGGAGACAAATTGTTTGGAGGCATGGTTCTGTATATACACCTCCAATGGAAAAAAAAACATGAGACTGTTTAAGTTATTTTGAAGACCTGCAACATCCTAGTACAGATTCGAGAATATGCTGAAGAGCTTGCTCGACTAACACCTTAACATCAGTCCAAAACTTGGCCCAATCTGTTTTGTTAAAACTAGAAGCTCATTAAGTTTCAAATTATTTTCGCTAGCACTTTAAACCTTCAAATTATTTTTACTAACACTTAAAACTTTGAAACTACCTCTGGTGTTTTTCTGTCATAAAATTCATTGCAAAATATTTATCAGAAACCTAACAGAATTTCTAACGGTAATCCGACAAAACATTTTGACAGTAAGCTGCTGGATTTCAACAAAATAGTTTCATCTTAATTTTTAAAATTCAAATGGTTATATCAATGTACATATTTTCCAACAGATTTCCAATGATTACTAAAAATTGTTAGAACTTGTTTGACTGATTACCTGACATAACTATTATGTCAAAAATCTATCGGATTAAGATCCATCAGAAATTCCATCAGCTTTCTGATATTTTTTACTTGTTGCAACGGAATTTTGACGGGAATTTAATCCGACATATTTTTGGCAAAATTTTTATGTCAGTAATCCTTCAGAAAATTTCTGATGGATTTTTGAGTAACCATCGGTAGTCTGTTGGAAAATATGTACGTTGATATAACCGTTAAAATTTTTAAAATTCTTATGAAACTATTTTGTTGGAAATCTGTCAGATTACCATCAAAATATTTCGTCGGATTCGCGTTAGAAAATTTGTTATGTTTCTGATAAATATTTTGCAATGAACTTTATGGCGGAAAAATGCAAGAGGTAGTTTCAAGATTTAAAATGTTTGTAAAAATAGTTTGAAGGTTTAAAGTGCTAATGTAATATCTTCGAGGTTTAAAGTGCTAGCATCTGACCCTTTCAAGGTTAAAAATGCTATTTTTCATTTTTTATCCGTTTGAATGTTTATAAGTTGTATGATGCGAATCAGACAAGTGGCGAGACTGAGTCGGAAATGGCAACATTTCCATGCCAGAGAAGTAGCAAGACTGAGTCGGAAATGACTGAGCCGGAAATGGCAACAATTCATGCCAGAGAAGATCAAACCGGGGCAGAATTTCAATTCAAAGATGCCAAGAGTAAACGGTTCTTCATTTAATATTTTTATTTTGACTTAGTCTCATTTCAGCTCGAATAGGAGGAGAAGTTGTAACCCTTGTTTCTAGCACACCATTTCTTCCACCTTTCATGTTTTCCCGTTTTGTAGGAGCTACGACTTCATCATTTGCTTCAGTTGTTTCCGTTTGCCTATATAAAGAAATGAAAAAGCCAAAATAGGCAATCTTAATGGCTAAGAAAATTTCTTCCCTTTTTTAGTCATTCATGGAAGATTGATTTTTTCTTAACAATTTTAAGAATTAAAAAATGTATATTAATTTGTTTCGAATCAATATGATAAATTATAAAAATCAATCGCAATGTTTTTTTAACCAGCCGTAATTCTTAATTGAATAATTATTCTGGTGAATTAACCTAATGAATTTAAGGAATAAAATGTATAATAATTATTTATTGTTTAGTTCTTAGTTTAACTGACAACAAATTCTAAAAAAACAAAAGTCTTTTATATACAATCTTATCTATAAGGGACATTCTAAGATTGAAGATAACCGAAAAGAATATTGCACATAGATGGCAGATCATGGGAAAGTGATCGGAAAATGAACCTGCACCAAGATTCCAATACTATCGACAATATTTTATCTACCATATTCAGTAATCAAGATACCACTACAACAAGTACGTGCAAACTCTTTTCATAATAAATAAAGTTTGTAATCTGTTTCGGAAAATTTCTGAAGTGGATTCTATATACAAAGTTGTGGATCTTGAAAAGTTTGGAGGGCTGATGAGGTTCTCTACAACGGATGAGCATATGTTGATAGGTAAGTGCTACGACAATAACAATCTGGAGGAAGTCTATAACAAGGGAATTCATAATTAGTTTGTCCATAGTAAAACCGCAGAAGGTCTTCATCTCTTGAAGCGTGCAGCAGATGGGGGATAAGACCAAACGATGTGTCTATATGCAATGTTGCAACAAACACTCGGGAAGGCTAAAGAATTGCAAAACTACATCAAACACTTGCTGATAATTTTTTCTATATCAGGTATCAAGTCACGAGTAAAATAGTTGGTGGTTTTGAAAAAGTTTTACCGACCACGTTTGTCCAGCGGTGTTGGTACCGGGTTTAGCATCCCCTCTTAGAACCGATCCGACTTAGATTGACCCGTATGAAAAGCCCATTCAAATCGACCTGTTATCCGCCAAACTCGTCCAAACCGGTCTTTCGGCATAGACCGGCTTTATTGAACCAGCCTCATCGAGTACACCAAGCATGAAGTGGATTCCTAATGGGTAAAAGAGTTCAGGTGAAAAGCCCAAGGAGCCTTGTCATCGACTCCAAAACTCTATAAATAGTCGGGTCCCTTCTTCCGCAAGGAAAAAATCTGAAATCTCTCAACAAACTTCGACTAAAAGCAGCTCTGCTTTCTCTCTCTAAAAACCTCTTTCACTTGTAATCCTTCTACTTCCAGAGATTAATAAAGAAAAGAGATTTACCGAATTACCTTCAGTGAATTCTTGGATTCAATAGTTGGCGCTGCCTGTGAGGATTATTTTCTTCTCAATCTCAGCCAAAATAGGCAACCTCTCCGATCGATCTAACTGGCAACAACGTCGAGAAAGATTCCTCTGTCGATCTTCCCAGCACCCTCATCGACGAAAGCGGCAATCCGATCTTCCCCCTTCCGATCCTGAGAACAGAGAGAAAGAAAAGGAGACAATGACAGAACCATCCGGTGCGCGTAGAAATATAGAACGTGCCTATCTCCGCGGCACAGATTGACCAGCTCGTCAACCAATCCGATTTAACCCTTCTCTTGTGCTATCTCAAGGAGAAATATGTGACCACCGCACTACAGCCAGAAACAGTCGGCGTCATCACATATAACAACACCCCTTAGTATCTCATGCGATCTTTTTTTCAAGACAATACTTCTACTCATCTCACTCCTCAGTTCATCATGGACGAGCTCGCCACCAACTGTTGAAGCTTTCTGAAGGGGTCTATGGTACGTATGTCGGTTTAGAGAAACTATTTCATTGACAAAACATACAACTTTGGAAGACGCTCAACACCGCTCATCATTTATATCAAGATCGAAGAGGAATGAGAGGCCTTACACAAACAACACTCCTCCAGAGCTCCCAGCTCGACAAAAGATAAGGCCAAAGATTCACATTATGAACCTCGACATCATTACGATGGTCGCCACAACGACAAAGGGCGAAAAGCAGACGCCATCTACTCCATTAATGATCAAAAGTAGAGTCAACCTTGGAACATTTACATCCACAACAACGAAGATAGTAGATCCGCCAACAACGATCGATCGTATGCAAGAAACCGAGCTCGCGACGAGTGCGATGATCAAACCGGTGACACCAAACAAGGAAGATCTTCGGGTTCATATTGCGATTATCATCAAGTTCCAGGACATTCTACATCTGAGTGTCGAACACTTCAGGAGAAGCTGCTCAACAAATACAAGCAAGGCGAGCTCCTTGATGTGGTCCAACAACCTTGGCGGTTCGATAAGGACTATAGATCATCACGATCCGACAAACAGTGACGATCGGGCAATCGCTCGAACAATAGAACAAACAATGATCATGACGACAGGCACAAAAGGGATCGAGACGATTACCACGACAACAATCAGTCCAACAAGAAAGAAAAATCAGAAGTACATGTCATCATTGGCGGCCTCAGTGATTGCATCAATTCAGTTCGCTCACTCAAGGAACACCAGCGCAAAGCCGAGCTGTCAACAAAGCGTCATCAATCTGAAAGGGTGAACATCGTCAGCGACGACATGACAACAATATTTTCCTCGGTGGACGTAGAAGGATTGCATCACTCACACAACCACCCCTTGGTCATCACCCTCGATATTGGCGAGTGTAGCCTTAGCAAAGTCATTGTCCATATCGGTAGTTATGTCGACCTACTTTACAAAGTGACCTTGGCCAAAATGAACATCCTAGAGTCGGACATGAAGAAGGTTACTCTAACACTCACCACAATCAATAACTGGCACGTAACTAGGATCGACACAATTAAACTTCCCGTTTACACCGACAATACGGTGAAAAACGTCAAATTCTCAGTCATCGATGAGCCTTTAGTCTTTAATGTAGTTGTTAGGAAGCTATGGATCCACGCGATGAGAGCTGTCACACCGAGCGACCATCAGTGTATCCGTTTTCCATCAAGTAGAGCCATATTCCCCATTAGGGGCAACTAGACGATAGCCAGAATGTGCTTCATCGCAGAACGAAAGCTTTGTACACCGACTATCACGGTAAATTCTATTTTCGATGACCAGATAACCTCATACATCATCAAGCGCAGACCAACTAAATCCGATAAAGAGACTGTCGATATGATCTCGAACCCCAAGCACCCAGAGCAACACATCGGCATTGGAGCTAAGCTTGACCCAATTCAGCGGCAGCAGCTCGAGACTTTCCTATGCAAGAACCTTTCAACCTTTGCCTGGAATATCGAAGATATGATTGGCATGGACCCAAAGATTACTACACATGAGCTTAATGTCGACCCGACTCAAAAACCGATCAGGCAAAAAACGGAGGAAGCTATGCGTAGAACTGCTGAAAGCGGGGTCCATCTGCGAGGTAAAATATCATGAGTGGTTAGCCAATCCCATGGTGGTAAAGAAGAAAAATGAACAGTGGAGGGTCTGCGTCGCCTTCACAGACATCAACAAAGCCTGTCCCAAGGATTGTTTTCCTCTTCCTCATATAGATCTGTTAGTCGAAGTGATTGCAAGAAACGAACTCCTATCCTTCATGGATGCTTTCTCTGGGTACAACCAAATCAGAGTCATCTTGATTATAGGGAGAAGATGACCTTCATCACTAACCATGGAACTTACTGCTAAAAGGTCATGCCTTTCGGGGTTAAGAACGACGGAGCCACTTACCAGCTACTTGTCAACAAAATGTTTGCCAATCAACTCGGCAAAACCACGGAGGTCTACATCGATGATATGCTCGTCAAATCCTCCAAGGAAAAAGATAACATCAACCACCAGAAAACATGTTTTAAGATATTGAACAAGTGCATGATGAATTTGAACCCCGACAAATGCACATTCGGTGTCAGGTCAGGCAAATTCCTCGGATACATAGTAACCAAAAGAGGTATTGAAGCAAATCAGAATCAAATCTCTGCCGTCCTTGATCTCCATTCGCCTCATAACAAGAGAGAAGTACAACAATAGCCGCACTCAACTGGTTCATCACCAGGTCAATGGACCGATGCCTCCCCTTTTACCAGCTCTTTTGTAGCAACAAAATCTTCGATTAGGATGACAAATGCGTGGTGGCCTTCCAGGAACTGAAAATATATCTGTTCACAGCACCTGTACTCGCCAAGCCCGATAATGGCAAGACACTATATTTATATGTCGCTGTATGAGATTGCGCAGAAAGTGGCGTCCTGGAAAAAGATAAGCGTGGTGGCTGAGGCCGATCTTCTATATCAGCAAAACTCTCGAACTAGCAGAGAAGAGGTACTCCACATCTAAAATATTGCCTTTGTTGTGGTCATATCAGCTCGAAAACTCCGTCCGTACTTCCAAAGCCACCTATTGATCATTTTGTCCGACTGTAACATTCAAACTATTCTACATTCTCTAAACTAGTCCAGACGATTGACAAAGTGGGCAGTTGAACTAAGCGAGTAAGACATAAAATACCAACCACAAAAGGCACATATGTCTCAAGTTTTGGAGGATTTCATCGTCGAGCTCCCACGAGAAGCACGAAATGCTCAAGAATTTAGAAGATATGGGAATTACATGTGGATGGTTAATTACCAAGGACAGATCTAGAATTGAGATGCTACTTCAATCACCACTGGCAAAGTCCTCAAACAAGCTTCGAGTCTTGATTTTCCCGAAATAAACAACGAAACCGAGTACGAAACCTTTATCGCCGGGCTCAGATTTGCTTCGGAGTCGGGGTGGAACACCTTATCGCATACTGCAACTATCAATTCATCACGAGCCAGTTTACCGGCGAGTATGAAACACGAGATGAAAAGATGGGCAAATACCAGGAACTACTCAGAACGCATTTCAAGGTTTGCCACTTTTAATCTCATTAAGATTGCGCGATCTGAAAATAAAGTGGATTATACATTAGGTAACATGGCTAGCAAGACCAACCTTTATTACAGGACGATCCCAATCGACTCAATCAAGCAACCAAGTATCAATCTGCCAAGAGGCGTCTGTCACATTGGCTACTTCAATGATGGCATCAATCAAAAAATGATTCAAGAACAGACCGACCCCGACCAAGAAGGCCCTCCGAATGATTAACAACTTCCCATCATTGCCTACTTGGTAGGCAGTGAAGAACCGGATGATAAATGGGAGGCACGACGATTAAAAGCTCACGCTGCCCACTACAGCATGGTTGACAATAGAGTACATCGACGAGGCTCAACAAGACTCTTGTTCTCATGCGTATTTGGAGAAGAAGTTAAGCGCATCATGAATGAAACTCACGAAGGCGCAAGCGTAAATCACTCTGGTGGTTGGGCTCTTGCATTAAAAATCCAAAGGCATGGATATTACTCACTGACAATGATCACGGACTGCTAGAAATTCTCATCTAAATGTGAACCGTACCAACGACATGCCCGCCTAGTCAACTCGCCGACCGAATAACTTACATTGAGTACTTCACCATATCCTTTCATGAGATGGGCTATGGACATAGTCGGCCCCCTTCCCAAATCATTCGACTAGAAAAAATATTTCCTCGTCCTTACAACTGCTTTACCAAATGGGACGAAGCAAAAGCATATGCCAAGATTATGGAAAACAATGTGGTACAATTCCTCTGGAAAGAAATCATATGTCAACATGGACTCCCATACAAGATTGTCACCGACAACGGCACAAACTTAACATTGAAGAAACTTGTCAACTTTTGCAAATTATGGAAGATTCGACTTAACAGCTCGACACCATGTTATCCTCAGGCTATGGGCAAGCAGAAGTTACCAACAAGGTGATTCTCGATGGCCTCAAGAAATTCTTGGGTGAAAAGAAGGGCGTCTAGTCAGATGAGTTCGACGGAGTCCTTTGGTCACATCGGATAATGCCCAGACAAGCAACAAACCAAACTACATTTTCTCTATCACACGGAGTCGATTCAGCCTAGTTTAGACGACCTGGAAGAAATACACAACAAAGCATCGTTCAGAATTCAAAATTATCAACAATCAGCAGCTCGGTACTACAACAAGAAGGTCTGTAACCGCTTCTTCCAAGAAGGCAACATCGTCCTCCGAAAAGTCAACGAGAATACTAAGGAGTGCGATAACAAGATGGGAGCTAAATGGAAAGGACGATACTTAGTCGCCAAGGTAATCAAAACTGGGGTGTACGACCTTATGACAATGTCTGGAGAACAGATCCCACACTTTTGGAACTCCATCAATTTAAAACAATACTACTACTAGAGCATGACCTCGACATATCAAGAAGCAACCCAGCCCACCTAACATTTACTTTGAAACTCATTGTGAGTCTCTATTATCACAAAAACTACATTTTGGCTTGATCCCTTATAGGATACGTAGGCAATATCCAAAAAGAGACACAGCTATGGTATCAAATAAAATTCATTTCAAACATATCTCATAAAAAACCGAACTATGCCTTGCATCTCATAAAACACAGAGCTATGTATCGCATCTAATAAAAATCCAAGCTAGGCCTCTAATTGCATTTGATTTTAATTTTTTAATTCAAAGTACTCTAATTCTTTTGTATATTTTCAAAGATACCTTGGCCCGGTATTCATTTGTCGCAATTAGAAGGAGTCATCCAAGACAAAGTAAGTATACATCTGCACAATTGGGGCCCGACTTCAAAAGAGGTCACTTAGAACATATAATCCTACATCTGCATATTCCAAAGCTAGACTCCATTACTTATATTTTGTTTTAGGAAAAATTATAAGTCGAGGTCGCTCCTCACAACTGAACCTTTAGGACTACAAACACAAAAAGCCGAGGTCTGACTTCACAAAACCAAGGGATCGCCCAAGACAAATAAGTCGACTTCCGCATAATTGGGGCCAGATTTTCAAGCAGTCACCCGAGTTAGTTAAGCCGACACTCGCATAACTGGGGCTCGACTAGATAAAAAATTCTTAGGAGTTAATCGAAATTCATGTTTGAATATTCCCGTCCATATAAGAGGAGAGAGTCCGACTCAATATTAAAGTTTAAAATCTAAAGATACTAGACCAAGAAACACAACTCGAATGAAGCATAGTTCGGGCAAGTAAAATAAAAGAGTCGAAACCCCTCAAAGCAATGTTAATACATCAACAAAAGAAGGTCACGAGCAACCCATAATTGTTAAAAGAAAAAAAAAAACAAGAAGAGGAGAGGTCAAGATATCTTTTCACTGCGTAGGGGGTCGGCGTCCTTTGGTGGACTCTGATATGAAACATCTTTTAGGGCAAGAGGACCTTTGTCCATGGACACACCGTCATTGGACCCATAGGCATTAAGGACAGGCTCATTATTGATCTTCACCCCGTCTATGTCAAGAGGGATGACGTTAAGATTGATTTCCCAGATTTTGACTAGATGCGTCTGCGGTGCATCGTCCTCATACTTGTCGCATAAACTCTTGTACTGTGCGATGCATTTGTCGAGAACAGCCCATTTTTGTTTCTCCTTGGAATCCTTTAGCACCCTACTATGCCATTAGCTTGATGATACAAGCATCTGATGTCGTCGGCCTTCTTCTTCTCGAACAAATAAGCCTAAACTCGATCAAAGATGGCTTGGCACCTGCTGACTATACCATTGCGAACGTCGCACTTGGCAATGACACACTGCGTCCGAGAGTCCCTGAGTCGGGCTTGCTCCTTCTTAAGCAGTTTGTGAAGCCTACCATTGTCGAGCTTTAGCATCTCGACATTTACCTTGGTCTGCTCATGTGCCTCCCTCTCCTCCTTCGCTTGAGTGAATGGTTACTTAGACTCTTCTTGTGAGGCCTTCAGCTCTGTCTCAAACTCCTTAGCTTTATCTCTCTCAAGCTTCATCGCAGTTTTTGCCCTTGCCACAGCTCGGTTAAGCTTCTCCACTTCTATAGCGTCACCCCTTGCCTCCTGGTGCTTATAACGTGTATCCTCATAATAATTCGTCACAGCAGCACCAGTCTTCAAAATAAAGGAATGGTAAGGCGACCTACTGGAACGTCTGAAACATGAAGATGAGATCGGCATTTACCTTGAAAATCCTTTAGGAAAGGAATTAAAACTAGCATCCCCCACATCCCCAGTTTCGGCTTGGGGCACTATGGACCCAGTTATCACGAGAAGAAGGTCCCCACAAGACTGGCAATTTTACCATATGTCTTTTTATCGCCAGAATAGTCAAACTTTACCGTACCTTCTGACATCTTTGGCCTCTTTGGGCTCGTCTCCAAAGCAGATAGCTCCCCCTCAGATCGGGTGTGTTTGTTGGAGAACTCGGGCAGGTCGGTTTACTCCTACAGGTTTGTGACATCCCTGGCACCTTTTTGGCCTCCACCACCTCTTTTGGCACCACCGCGGCTTTGTCTTTCTGTATCCTCAGCTTTAATGGCTGAGTCTTATCTTTCCCAGCCACCACTGCACCTTTCCTTTTGGCAGCAGCAGCAGCACCCTTTTCGGCTTTCTTGTTCACACCGGAATCACCAGCGCGATCCTTACTGGATCAGGGTGTCACTGCTAGACTGCTAGGACTGTCTCAAAGGTTTATTGGTGCCATGTTTGGAAGTTCTGAGGAGAAGATCGATTTACAGGGAGAGATCTCCTGCTACAAAACCAGAGGAAAACAAATATAAGAATCTAGCCCGGATGAACAGAATCAAGTGTCTCAAAAATTTACATTACCAGAAGCTATTCTTTTTTGAGCTCTTTGAATCCGAGCAAATCTGATATCAGGCCACTTTGGCTCGCCTAAGCTCCTTACAGCTTTGACATGTGCTCAAAATCAAGAGGTGGGGCCTTGTAGAATTCATATAAATCTGCAAAAGGAACATGATTGATTAGGCTGGTTAAGAAGAATAATCAAAGAAGCAAAGCAAGAATCATCAAGAATTACATATCAGTTAGGCATCCTAGTCCTCGACCATATTTTTTTGGCCATGCTGTAAAGAAAGATGCATCAGAGTAAGGAGACGTCAGATCGTCTATCCTAGCGAAAAAATAAAATCTCTGCAATTTTTAATGTTATCACCGTTATTGTGGGTGATCACGTTATATGTTGTTTTTTTTAGACATATAAAGTCTTAGACACTTTTATTTCGCAGATCGACTCTAGAAACCGAGTCGATATTTGGACTCCTACTTCAGAGCCAAGTGTGATAAGGCCAACAATGTGGCAGATCAAGTTTGTAGTCAGTTGGGAGATAGCAATCTCACGTGCTCGACAATAAGAGATCAAAACCACATGTAGTGGAAACCATAAGTCGGCCTCTAAGAAGTAGGACTCGTGCAGAAAGACGTATCCTTTAGAGCAGTGCCCTGTACGTTGCTTGAGTGTCGGGATCACTATCTAGATGTCCTTTGGCATAATGCAGTAGCTCCAAATTGTATCAATTGATTCAGGCAAGCTCCAACTCAAAAGAATCTTGCAGTCATTGTTGCACTGCAGGTACTCGGGTCCCCTCACCTCGGCTTTGCGGCGTGGACCTCTCTGTCATCTGCCCCTCTTCTCAGCTTTTTCTTCTCCATTTTTTTCCTCTTTGACTTCTTTTGCATTTCCATCCTCCCTTTCTTGATTTTCCTGCTCAGCATCTTCGGTGTCATAGAGCTCACTTCGTCATCATTTAGTAAAGGAGACTCAGCTCCTGGGAACTCTAGGAGATCTATTTCCTCGTCCCTCAAAATCGGGATGACTATCGAAGTATTGGCTCCAACAGCTCGACACCTCCTTAAGGGATGGTGTGATGAAATAGATGAACTACTCGGCATCATAAGTCTTGTTTTTAGAAATTTGTATGGAATAGGCAAGGCAGGAATAAAGTGCATTAACTAAGATGTTAAGGCGCAAAGGCAAAGAAATAGGTCGAGCTAACTAAAGAAACTTAGAGAATTAGTGGAAAAAGTTAAGATAAAACGGAAAAACAAGAGCTAGGATGAATATTATACAGGAGTATGACGTAGATTACAGGGAGCTAAGCAATGTATTATGGCGAGATGATAGCTAGCAGGAAATCAAGAATCGAGTTTTAGAGAGTTTATCTTTGGATTCGGATGAAGAAGTTAGAAAATGAATTCGTTAATCCTCTATATATAAATAAATGGCGACGTTTCGGTTTCTAGGCCATGTGACTCTTCGGCTTCCGATCTACAAAACCTACGAAACCTAGTGCTCTTACCAAAATACCCCTACTAAGACCTATGAAGATTCTTCAGGATGCTTCATGAAAGAGAGTCAATCTCAACCATCACAATAGTCGATCTAAGCATATGCATGATAAGCCGACCTTGTCGCTCTATAAGCCAATCAGTTTAGCGCATCATAAGCCGACCTCGTTGCACCGTAAGCCGATCTAATCTAACTCTGAAAGTCGATTTGCAAGGGAAATGTTATAAACATCAAAGTAGCTCGTTGATCCTTGATAGCTTCTGAGTACAAGTCAAACCATGTCATCTCGAATCTCTTCTTTACTTCATTATAACTCCAAACCTTGTAGTCCTCCTAATGAACTAGCGGGGACTTACTGTTGGTACCGGGTTTAGCGACCTGTCCTAGACCCAATCTGACTTAATTCGACCCGTATAAAAAGCCCATTCAAATCGGCATGTTATCCACCATACTCGTCCAAACCGGTCTTCGGGCGTAGACTGGCTTTATTGAACCGGCCTCATCGAGTAAATAAGGCAGGAAGTAGATTCTTAATGGGTAAAGGAGTGAGGGTAAAAAGTCCAATGAGCCTTGTCGCCAACTCCGAAACTCTATAAATAGTCGGGTCCCTTCTTCCACAAGGAATTAATCTGAAACCTCTCAACAAGCTTCGACTAAAAGCTGCTCTGCTTTCTCTCTCTATTTTCTCTCTCTAAAAGTCTCTTTCACTTTTAATCCTTCTACTTCCGGAGATTAATAAAGAAAAGATATTTACCGAATTACCCTCGATGAATTCTTGGATTCAACAAGAGGAAATATACTATCGACTCTACATGAATTTTTAGGATGCTGCTGTAAAGTTTTGGAAGATACTTTAAGAGGGCATGTGCCCGGGAGGAAGAAGCAAGTAAAATCAGATGGTTAGGGTTAGGAGGGCATGTGCAATGAGTGTTTCTGGCACACATAACATACCTTGTTTCTTCAACAATTCCCCAAACATATCAGTTTTTGAATGTAATACCAAACAACTTATCATAGTTCTTCTATATTTTATGCATTTAAGAAACATAAACGTGTCTAAGTTCTTGTAACAGTTTTATTAATTCTATGCTAGGAATTTTTTTTTTTACCTGACCTTAACCGATCTACTACAGGTCTGTCAACAGTCTACTATATGTTTGTTAATAGTTCTGACAAAAATTTGCCATAACTACGTCAGAAGTGTACCAACAGTTTATCATTGGTTAGTTTGTTACAGTTCTACCAGTTTTAACTTCTGTGATCTACCAATACTATGCCAAAAGACTAGTCACCAACCGATGATTTCCAATATGTATAAAGGAAGTTCGAATCTAGAATATATGAACTTGCTCAAGTGTCAGAACTTAACTCAGTGATATTATTAAAAGTTTTTAATTTAGAAGGATTTTACGTACATAACTTAACCATTGATAATTTAATGCGTTTTATGTTCTTTCTTTCTTTAGTTGAGTTAAGAAATTATTTGAATTTTTTTGTTTCCTTTTAAGTTAGTTACTCTGAAAGTCCTATTAGGTTACTAGCAATAGTTTTCACAGTATACTATAATTCGCTTCCCTTGATTCAAAAGGGTCTTTACCCAACTGCATTTAGATAAAAAAAACCCGTTAAATCTGCCAGTTATAGTCAAACCCAACCCATATGGACATTTTTTAATGTATGACCTCGTTGAACGAAATCAAGACTTTGTAAAAACAAAGAATCATTTAACTTCATGCTTAGAATCTGTAACGCACGTGTACAGGAAAAGTAAAATTGTAATTTATTTTGGGACATTAGAGTGAAATTGGTTAACTCCGGTTTTGGGGTTGGGGAGCCAATTTGCTGTTTTAAATAATTAACCGGAGGAGTTTTAATTAATTTCAGAGTAATTTGTAATTCTGATCGGAATTAAGTGAACTAGAAGTTAATTACACGTGGAACTTTGGGTTAAATTGATCAATTCAAAAGTTAGTCTTTGTTTTCTTCGTAAGGCTGTTTCTGATCCATTTAAAAGTTGAAGGTAGATATGTAGACATTCAAGAGTTCAGGGAAAAAACTGTAAAAACCGAAAACCCTAGTCTTCTTCTTCTTATTGTCGACGCCTCCATCGTGTGTGTGAGAGAAGAGATGAGTGATGTTGGCGTTGTGGTGAGAAGAAGAAAGAGACCTGAGCGGTGTGTGGCTTCGTAGTGGCAGTGGTTGGCATGAAAAGAAAAGAAGACCATGTCTGGTGGTGGCATAAGAGGAGGAGGAGCTGAGTAGTTGGGTTTTTGCGAGTGGAAGAGAAAGGAGAGAAGAGCGAGGTTGTGGTGTGCTTGACGTGAGAAGATGAGGCTGCCGTCATGGTGGTGTTGATCCATGGTTGGATCGATTTTCACCTAGATTTGTCTCTCTCACCTCTCATCTCAAACGGTGATGTCTCTCTCTCTCTCCTCTTAGTTGTCCATGTCGTGCCGTTGTTGAATCAATCATGGAGTGGTATTGAATCGGTGATCGGTGATGTCGTGAACTTGGTAAATCATGACAATTGTGAGTTGCGGCGGAGATCATTGTCGTGGTGAGTTTTGGATGGTGATGTGATCGTTTTCGTGCTGAGTTTTGGACGGTGACGTGATCGTTCTCATGGTGAGTTTTAGACTGTGACGAAACTGTTGTCATGGTGAGTTTAGTAATAATTTATTAATATTTAGTTGTGTGCCCAGGAATCTAGTGTGTACATGTCCCGAAAAGTTGCAGAAAAATTATCCCGAAAGGTTCTACATTTAGCTAAGGTGAGTGCAGAACCATAAGCTTATCTAAATGGTTTAATTATTTGATGTGTTTTGCATGAATATAGGTCGTGTATGATCTTGGGTGGATCTAGATCAAATTTTTTGAATGATGGTTAATTTAATTTGGTATTTTTGTGTTTAAATACATTAAATATTTTAAATCGTCTGTGTGTATAGCTTGTAAATGGAAGGATTGCCTCACTAAGTATTTATCGAAATACTTATGCATCTCCTTTATTTGATGCAGGGAAAGAAAAAGAGTGATCGTAGAATCATGACAAGGAAGAGGGGATGATCTAGACGCTTCAGTTTGTTTGAGTGTTTTCTATTTATTAATGTCAAAATTTATTAGTTATGATTTTTGGATTAAAATCTGATAGAAAAAATTGGTGAATTTATTTGTTTAATTCCAGATTAATTTTAGAATGTGGATTATTTTATTTGAATTAAATTCTAGATTTAATTGGGAGTGGAATAAATTATGTGGATTTAATTAATGATGTCTCAGTGAATTTATTTATTTTTCTGAGTTTGTTAATTATTATTCATAAGTTAGTTTAATTTAATTTGGTTTGGGAGTAATTAATATTTATGTGAATATTAATTATATGGTTAAAAAAAAAATCGGTGCGGTCTTTTCAGTTTGGTATCAGAGCAATTACGGTTTTAGGATGGTTTAGAAAAATTAAATTATGAGTTAATTTAAATTTAAGTGAAGTTTGATACATCTTGATTGAATTGTAGTGTGGTTGTCGAAATTGATTATGTGATAGTTAGTCAATTTGATTGTTGCATGGGGTCTTAGAATCATTCTCTTCGAGCCTTCAATGAGATTCCACAGTAAGTCATCCTTGTTCTCTGTTAATTATGTGGTGTTCTTAGCTTTCTGTTTGTGAAGTGTAAGATGGATAGCAAATGTAGAGGTCGTAGTATTGGTTTTGGTCGCGTGCTGAAGAACGGGGGAGCTCTGGTAGTTGAGAAGAGTGTGGCATGGAGTGCTACGGTTGAGCAAATCGGGGACTCACATGCAGATCAAGGGGGTCTGAGGGTGTGGCCAGTGTTTGTGCTGGTGTGGCCATTCTAGGTTGCCGGTGTTGCTAGAGGACCAGCGTGTGCTACGGAAGTGGCAGTAGGCTTTGCTCAGGCCTGAGATGTTCAAATTGTGGATCTTTTAACCATGCTGTTGGAGCGGTTACCAGAGAGGGTACCACTGCAGGCTCTGTGAGTGCCACCGGGAGTTGAGAGGCCAAATGAAGTCGAGAGAGTTGGAGAGAGAGAGTTCTGGGGGAGTCCAGAGGGGTCCCGAGAGAGTTTACAGAGTTCTGGGAGAGTCAAGAGGTGTCCAGATATAGTTCAGGAGAGTTCTGAAAGAGTATGGAAGAGTCCCGAGAGAGTTTGGGAGAGTCCGGATGAGTCCTGAGAGAGTTTGGGAGAGTCTGGATGTGTCCTGAGAGAGCTCAGGAGAGTTTCGAGAGAGTCTGGAGGAGTCCCGATAGAGTTCGAGAGAGTCTGGAAGAGGACGAAGGAGTTTCGAGAGAGTTCAAAGGAGTTCTGGGAGAGTTCTGGAGAAGTTCATGAAGAGTGAACCTTGAGTGGTATGCTTCGGAGCTGAAGTCGCCTAATATGGAAAGTTTCCAAAAATTGAAAGTTGCTTAAAATGGAAAGTTTCCAAAAATGGAATGTAACAGAGAATGGAAGTTTCTAAAAATGGAAAGTTACATAGAATGGAAGGTTTCCAAAAATCGAAAGTTGCATAGAACGGAAAGTTTCCTAATAAGAAATGTGGCAAAAAAGGAAAGCTGATTTAAAAATGGGAAGTACGAGGGGAGGATTTGTTGTTACTCGGGAATTGGACTCCAGACTCTCGAAGATGTGCTGAGGATGTGTGTACTTGACTAAGGTGGTTAGTGGATGGATTACTCGAACTTGGTAGAGTTTACTTATAACAATTACTACCAGGTGAGTATTGAGATGGCTTTATATGAAGCGATGTATGGGAGACCATGTTGTACACCATTATGTTGCACCCAAGTGGGGAGAGGAGCATGTTTGGTGCAGATTTTTGTTCAGGAAACTACGGAGAATATCAGAGTTTTGAAGCTGAACGTGAAAGAAGCGCTGGATCAGCAAAAGAGTAATGCTGATACGAAGGAAAAAGACCTCGAGTTTGAGGTGGGAGATATAGTGTATCTCAAGATGACTATGTTGTGGGGTCCTAACTTGTCTATTATAGAGACTATGTTGAGTCCGATGTATATGGGTCCGTTCAGGATTGTTGAGCGGCTTAAACCAGTTGCATATCGGTTGGAGTTACCCGGAATTACGCGGGCATGTCACAAGGCTTTTCTGGTATTGATGCTGAAGAAGTGCCTGCATAAGGATGATGAGGTTATGGCTAAGAGTTCGTCAGATCTTTAGTGTAATATGACCGTTGAGGCAAGACCGGTGAGGATTCTTGAGAAAAGAGTCAAGCAGGATCATAGGAAGAAAGTTTCGATGATCAGGGTCTTGTGGGATTGTGACAGGGTTGAGAAGGAAACTTGGGGATACGCACGGATGATGGAATTGATATGCTCCAAGTTGTTTAAGAAGAAGTCAGGATCGAGGTTTGAGCTTCGAAAGCGGACCACTTCTAGTGGAGGAGAATTTTTATCATCTATGTTTCCCATTTTTGGATGTATGTTGTATTTTATTTTTTTAGTCAGAAATGATTTATTACATGTTAACATTAATAAAATGCGGGTTAGTATTTTATTAATGATGATTGGTGAGTGCCATATTGCTAATTGTAAGGGAACAAGATCGTTCTGGAATTTATTAAGGAAAGCTTTAATGAGATTGTAGAGTTTGGGCTGATATCCGAGAGTTAGGATATGTTCTGTTTGACATTCTAGAATGGAACACGTTTTGTTGATATCATGTGGTATTGGATATGTAGTGGTGATGTCCGAGGTTATTGGACATGTGGTGTTAATATCCTGAAGTTTAGGGTATGAGGTAGGTGATAGTCGGATTTATAGACTATGATGTGCTGACATATCAGAAATGGAATATAGTAAGTTGTTATCCTGAGGAATAGGATATGTTGCGTTGATATTCGAATATATTGTGATGAGATTATGAAGAATTTAATCTAAGGTTGAGGTATTCTTAATGAGTTAAATAAGATGAGTATTTCTTATTGTTGATGAATGAGGATGACATGGGTATGTAGTTTATTTTGGTGTTGTAAACAATAATGCATGATGTTTAATAAGATGGATAGTTCTTATTGCTGATGACTGGTATTGTCATGAGAGTAAGGGAACATGAGTTCTGGAAAGAGTTTTAATGGGAAATAAAAACTTGAGTTATAATCAGAAAAAGATTATGAGGGTACCCTGAGTGAATGGGTATGCGGTGAGATAACTGAGTATTGGTTATGAAAGATTGATATTCCGGGTTTGGAATATTGGTGATGCCGGTATATTACCTCGTGAGGTCGTACATGGATCATGGGAGGTAGTTTCAGTCGTGGAAGCTTATAGATGTACTGTGGGTCATGGTTGCTCAAAGGATGGTTTGGTCCGGTACAACTCTAGGGAGGATGTATAGTTCCTCTGATAAGGTTATATTGCCCAGAGTGGAGTGGTATGAGTATAATACACAGAATTCATGATTGTTGTCATGGTGATTTTCAGACGGCGACGTGATCGTTGTTGTTGTGAGTTTAGGACAGTGACATGGAATCATGATGAATCATCATGGTGGTGGTGGTGTTGGGTGATCGTCGTCGGCTTCGTGTTGTAGAAGAAATGAAGATGATGACTTATATATTTAAGTCATGCGTTTAGTTAGGATTATTATATTAGTATTTTATTATTATATTAGATGTCCCAGAAAGTTTTTGAAAGTTACGGAAAAGTTGTCCCGGAAGGTTTTACATTTGGCTAAGGTGAGTGCATGACCATAAGCTTATCTAAGCGGTTTAATTATTTGATGTGTTTGGCATGAATATAGGTCGTGTATGATCTCAGGTGGATTTAGATCAAGTGTTTTGTGTGATGGTTGATTTAATTCGGTATTTTTGTGTTTAAATACGTTAAATATTTTAAATCGTTTGTGTGTATAGCTTGTAGATGGGAGGATTGCCTCGCTAAGTATTTATCGAAATAATTATGCATTTTTTTTATTTGATGCAGGGAAAGAAGAAGAGTGATCATGGAATCATGGCAAGGAAGACGGAATGATCTAGACTATTCAGTTTGTTTGAGTGTTTTCTATTTATTAATGTCAAAATTTCTTAGTTATGATTTTTGGATTAAAACCTGATAGAATAAATTGGTGAATTTATTTGTTTAATTCCGGATTAATTTTAGAATGTAGATGATTTTATTTGAATTAAATTATAGATTTAATTGGGAGTTGAATATATTATATGAATTTAATTTATGGTGTCTCAGTGAATTTATTTATTTTTCTGAGTTGGTTAATTATTATTCATGAGTTAGTTTAATTTAATTTTGTTTGGGAGTAATAATATTTATGGGAATATTAACAATTTGGTTTTAAAAAAATGGTTGGGTCTTTTCAGAATCTTTGTGTTCTTCTATGACATATGAGATAGCTCAAACATAAGAAATCATGGATTACCATGGAAAGTACACATCTTGTATTAACTTTTTTTAGTTTCTTTAAAACCGTCACACCATCTCTCAATCTTCTCATCTTACTTGACTTATTGCCATCTTCTTCTTCTTTATCTTCATCACTTCACCTTGAAAATAATTTCTAGAAATGTTGAACGAGGGATATCAGTATATAGGTAGGTAGAAAATTATCTAGAACTTACTTAGCTAAGGAGAACAATAGTGTGATTCTTCGAAAGGGAGCTAAAGGCTTACAGATGGAGAACCACATTGAATGAATGAGTGTCAATCCCGGTTTAGGGAGTTAGAGAAGTATAACTATGAATTTGAGAGTTAGGGCAATATGAAAGAAGAATTTATTAATGAAAAATTGAGGAAATATGATGTTTTGGAATCACTACTAGATTCTTATAATCCAAAGATTATGATAGATGAAGGCCAACATTATCTAAAACATACTGGTGAGAAGAGAAAGATCTTTGTCCTTTTTGGGAGACAATGTTTGGAGGTATGGTTCTATATATACACCTCCAATGGAAAAAAACATAAGATTGTTTAAGTTATTTTTAAGACCTGCAACATCCAAGTGCAGATTCTAGAATATGCAGAACTAACACTTTAACATCAGTCCAAAACTTGGCCCAATTTGTTTTGTTAAAACTAAAAGCCCATTAAGCTCATTAAGCCTATTTGATCGTAACCCTAAAACACTTTAGTATCAATATACATCTAACTTCTTATTAGCGAGTGTAAAACCTAAAAATCCCTAGAAAGATATAAAGCTTGAGAGAGAGAGACCAAAAAACCTAGGAACCACCGCCAACTAGCCCAACCACCAAAGCCGCCATTGTTAAGAAGAGAGAAAAGACAAGGAGAAGATCCAAGCTACGTTCAAGTTTTTTAAAAAGTGAACCATACGTCTCTTTAAATTCTAATTGAACTATGTTGTATGACTAGTAAGGAAGTAGATGGCTAGAACCCTGGTTATTAAATTTCTTGTTGTGCATGGTTGTGTGTTGCAAGTAAAAGAGATATGGATGATGTGGTTCAAGCAGGGCCAGTTCTGAGGGGAGTCACATGAAACATTTGCCTAACTCCACCATTTTTGTGAGGCCACCTTTCATTGTTTTTTTTTTGTGTGGGAGTATTAGAAATATTGTTCCAATTACCTTATATATGTAATAATGAAAATTTAATTTATATTCTATCACATTAAAAGAAATATATATTTATACATAGGTAAATATTTTTGTGTATTTTAACAAAAGAAAATATGTAAAATATTTAAAAACCAAGTCAGTAAATCACATGAACTCAACAAGATTATTGTATCCAGATAGTAACAAAATTAAACATAGAATTATCCATTCAATAAAATTTAAATTAATTTTACCAAATTTCAAATAATCAAAAAATGTCTACATGCATTTGTTAAATATTTAAGAAGTTACTGTATGTGTGTTCTTTTTCAAAAGAAATAAACAATTAATTCATACATACGAAAATGTAATTTCATCATCCTCCACTCAGTCCTTTCTCCTCTCTGACACCGCCACCAATGTAAATAAATCTAACCATGAAGAGCTAGTGAAGACGATGATTCAACAACACAAATACGTAGCTCTACCAAAAAGAAATGAAGAAACCTACCCAGAAACGCAAGCAAAAAGACCTCATATTCATAAATGTTATACATATATATGCACAAAGATCTTTATATACACCGCCACTGGAAAAAAACATGAGACTGTTTTACTTATTTTTAAGACCTGCAACATCCTAGTGCAGATTCGAGAATATGCTGAAGAGCTTGCTCGACTAACACCCTAACATCAGTCCAAAACATGACCCAATTTTTATTGTTAAAACTAGAAGCCCATTAAACTCAGTAAGCCCATTTAATCCTAACCCTAAAACACGTAAGTATAAATAGACATCTAACTTCTTATTAGCCACTGTAAAACCTAAAAATCCCTAGAAAAAAAAAATAAAAAGTTTGAGAGAGAACCCGAGACACCAAAAAACCTAGGAACCGCCGCCAACTAGCCCAACCACCAAAACCGCCATTGTTAAGAAGAGAGAGAAGACAAGGAGAAGATCCAAGCTACATTCAAGTTTTTTAAAAAGGTAAACCATAGGTCTCTTTAATTTCTAATTGAACTATGTTGTACGACTAGTAAGGAAGTAGATGACTATATTGTTTGAGATCCTAGGATAGTAAATGTCTTGGGGAGCATGGTTGTGTGTTTCAATTGAAAGAGATATGGATGATGTGGTTCAAGCAAGGCCAGGTCTGAGGGGAACCACATGAAACATTTGTCTAGGGCCCCCATTTTTGTGCGGCCTCCTTTCATGGTTTTGTTTTGTGTGGGAGTATTAGAAATATTGTTCCAGTTTCCTTATAAATGTAATAACGAGAATTTTTTTTATATTCTATCAAATTAAAAGAAAAATATATTCATACATAGGTAAATATTTTGTGTATTTTAACAATAGAACATATGTAAAATATTTTTAAAATTTTGATTAATTGAGATGAATAAAATAAAAATAGGGAATAAAATAAAAATATGTTTTATATTATAGGGCTCCCATTTTTGTTTCACTTAAGCCCTATGCTATCTCAGAACTGGCCCTGGGTTTAAGTCATGTGGCAACACATTATGCATTTAGAATTAAAACTAAGCTGAGTTATTGATTAGTAACTTGGTATTATACATTGATTGTTGCATATCATTTAAAAAGAAACTAGGATGCATGATTATGTTAGGAAATATTTTATGCTAGATTGTGTGTGGCCTTTAGCTTACGTGCACTTTAACATTTTGTGTAGGAATGAATATTAATGTCAGATGAATGCTTATGAAATTTATAATTAAGTAAATTTTTTTACGCATTTGTCCTTCTTTGAAGGGTGAAAATTGAGGATATATCATTTCATTTATGTGCGGACCAAGTTGTCATAAAAAACATTTGTAAACATAGTCAAATCTCTATCTCCATCTCTTGTGAATGTAAAAGTTTTCAAACCAATAATTATCTGGTCAATCAACACCATTTTATATTTTCTAAAACCTAACTTATTATCCAAAATCAAATCATCAATAATATTATTGTATTTAGATAGTAACCAAATTAAAAATAGAATTTATCCATTCATCAAAATTTAATTCATTTTCACCAAATTTCAAATAATCAATCAAGTCTAACTGGTTGGTAATAAATGTCTACGTGCATTTATTAAATATATTTAATAAGTTACTCTATGCGTGTTCTTTTCAAAATAAATAAACAATTAATTTCATATATACGACAACTTAATTTTATCATCCTCCACTCAGTGCTATCTTTCCATGAAGAACACTTTCGAGCTTATTCAATTCTCTAATCTCCATCTCCTGTGAATATAAAAGTTTTTTAAACCAATAATTATCTGGTCAGTCAACTCCATTTTATATTTTCTATAACTTCAAATTCTTATCCACAATCAAGTCAATAAATCACTTGAACTTAGGATCTTTAGCAACTAGTTACTGAGTTGGTATAGGCTGTGTCACATCCTCAGTATTAGATAATAAGAATCATAACATAAAAGGGAAAATTCAGGATAAGGACCAAAATCACGAAAATGGAGATTAAGGATAAAAGCATTTACAAGTGAAGGTGAACACTCAGTGGCGTGTTTACGAAGGACAGAGAATCCACCATGAGTGCTTGTATCAGAAGCTGTTAGAATTAACAAAAGAACCACCCTTTTGTTTAAAAGGTTTGACTAAAGGTCGATCAAGGCTTGTATGTTCAATTTGCTGCATTAATAAAAAAAATTCGAAATCAAATTCACTGAATTGATCACATGAATCAAGTTTTATAGTTAAGATTCTAAAAGCTTCTGATACAAGCACTCATGGTGGATTCTCTGTTCTTCGTAAACACGCCAATGAGTGTTTATCTACACTTGTAAATTCTTTTATCCTACATCTCCATTTTCCTGATTTTGGTCTTTCTTATCCTGAATTTGTTCTTTATGTTGTGATTCTTATTTTCAACACTTAGGATATGACACAACCTATACAAACTCAAGAACTAGTAGCTAAAGATCTTGCCATGAAAAATACTTTGAAGCTTAGTCAACTCTCTAATCTCCATCACTTGTGAATATAAAAGTTTTCAAACCAATAATTATTTGGTCAGTCAACCCCATTTTATATTTTCTATAACTTAAAATTCTTATCCACAAGGAAGTCAATAAATCACTTGAACTCAACAAGATTATTGTATCTAGATAGTAACAAAATTAAAAAATAGAATTTATCAAATCAATAAAATTTAAATAATTTTCACCAAGTTTTATTTAATCAAAAAATGTCTACATGCATTTGTTAAAGATGTAATACGTTACTCTATCTGTGTTCTTTTTTAAACAAATAAAAAATTAATTCATACATACGACAACTTAATTTCATCATCCTCCACTCAGTCCTTTCTCCTCTCTGGCACCGGCACTGATGTAAATAAATCTAACCGTGAAGAGCTAGCGAAGACGATGACTCAACAACCCAAATCCGTAGCTCTATCACCAAAGAAATGAAGAAACCTACCCAGAAACGCAAGCAAAAAGATCTCATATTCATAAATGTTATACATATATATTCACAAGGATATATATATATATATATATAACATTTTGTTTGTTTTTTCGTGTGTTTTAATTTTTACACATTTTGTGTGTTATATGAGGACTGTAATTACTTGATTAAAATATAAGTTATTTGAAATTTGTGTGCTCGATTTGTCAATTTTTACAAGTAGATTAGATTATATGATGTGCTTATATATAATAATGGATTTTGTTTTTGATAAAAAGACTAATGGACTTTTTTTGGTGATTATTAATTTTTAACAAAACAGATTCAGATGAGGAAGATGATGATGGAGCAAACAATTTTGTTTACTCCATCATCATATTCAGCATTTGGATCTGTTTTATTAAAAAATAATAATCACCCATACTAAATCAAATAGTGTTTTAATAAAAAATAAATCCATTAGTCAAGAGAAGATTCTATACTTCTAAACTACTACATCAAATAATCTAAATATAACTGTAACAATTGATGAATCGAGCACAAGAAATTGCAAATAACATAAATTCTAATAAGGGTTGATTAAGAATAACCTCAATTCTTGATTATCAACAATGATAAGAAATAATAAATAAATAGAGATAAATATTCTTTTATCATTCTCACATGGAGGATTATTGATTCCTGTTTGGAATTTAAAAAGACATGCACCGGAAAAACATATATGTATATATATGTGGTACTTCCTTGGGTTTGGTTTCTTCGTTTCTTGGGTGGTGGAACAACATAGTTGTGTTGATGAATCATCATCATCGCCAGCTTTCCATGGCTAAAGTTATTTACTCTGGTGCGGATGCCATAGAGGAGGATTGACCGAGGAAAGGATGATGAAATTGTGAGGAGGATGATGTTTTGGGGTTTTATGGTAATTTTTTTATACGTTTGAATATTTATAAGTTTTATGATGCGGGTCAGACAAGTGGCAAGACTGAGTCGGAAATGGAAACAATTCCAGGCCAGAGAAGATCAATCCGGGGTAGAATTCCAATTTAAAGATGCCAAGAGTAATTGGTTCTTCATTTAATATTTTTATTTTGACTTAGTCTCATTACTGTTCAAATAAAAGGAGAAGTTGTATTCATTGTTTCTAGGACACCATTTCTTCCACCTTTCATGTTTTCCCATTTTGTAGGAGCTAAGACTACATCATTTGCTTCAGTTGTTTACGTTTGTCTATATAATGAAATGAAAAAGCCAAAATTGGCAATCTTAATCTCTAAGAAAATTTCTTCCATTTTTCTTAGTCATCATGGAAGATTGACTTAACAAATTTAAGAATTAAAAATGTATACTAATTGGTTTCGAATCAATATGGTAAATTATAAAAATCAATTGCAATGTTTTTTTAACCAGTCATAATTCTTAATTTAATAAAAATTCTTGTAAATTAACCTAATGAATTTAAGGAATAAAATGTATAATAATTAGTTATTGTTTAGTTCTTAGTTTAACTGAAACCAAATTCTAAAAACAAAAGTTTTTAATATGCAATTTTATCTATAAGGTACATTCTAAGATTGAAGATAATCAAAATAGAATATTGCACATAGACGGCTGATCATGGGAAAGTGATCGGAAAACGAATCTGCACCTAGATTCCAACACTATTGACAATATTATATCTACCATATTCAGTAATCATGACACCACTGCAACAAGTAAGTGCAAAATCTTTTCATTGTAAATAAAACCTGTAATCTGTTTCGGAAAAGTTCTGAAGCAGATTCTATACACAAAGTTGTGGATCTTGAAAACTTTAGAGGGCTGATGAGGTTCTCGACCGCGGATGAGCAAACCTGTATAAGTAAGTTCTACAACAATCACAATCTGGCGGAGATCTAACTAGGGAATTCATAATTAGTTTATCAACAGTAAAACCGCAGAAGGTCTTCATCTCTTGAAGCATGCAGCTGATGCAGGATAAGAGCAAACGGTGTATCTATATGCTATGTTGCAACAAACTCTCGGGAAGGCTAAAGAATTGCAAAACTACATTAAACGCTTGCTGAGAATTGTGTCTGTATTATGCATCAAGTCACGAGTGAAATAGTTGGCTGTTTGGAAAAAGTTTTACCGACCACGTTTTTCCAGAGGCAATATATTTCGACTCTACATGAATTTTTTAGAATGCTACTGTAAAGTTTTGGAAGATTCCCAGCCCGGGAGGAAGAAGCAAGTAAAATCAGATGGTTGGGGTTAGGAGGGCATGTGCAATGAGTGTTTCTGGAACACATAACATACCTTGTTTCTTCAACATTTTCCCAAACATATCGGGTTTTGAATGTAATCCCAAAAAACTTACCATAGTACTTCTATATTTTATGCATGTTAGAAACATTAACGGCTCTAAGTTCTTGTAATAGTTTTATTATTTCTATGCTAGGAATTTTGGATTTTTTCCTGACCTTAACCGATCTAGTACAGTTCTGTCAACAGTCTACTATATGTTTGTTAATCGTACTGACAAAAAATTTCCATAACTATGTCGAATGTGTACCAAAAACTTTATCATTGGTGTAGTCTGCTACAGTTCTTCCAGCCATAACTTCTGTGATCTACCAACACTATGCCAAAAGACTAGTCAGCATCTGATGATTCCAAATATGTATAAACAAAATTCGAATCTAGAATATATGAATTGCTCAAGTGTCAGAACTTAACTCAGTTTGATATTAATAAAAGTTTCTTGATTTTGATGGATTTTACGTACATAACTTAACCATTGAGAATTTGATCCCTTTTATGTTCATTCTTTCTTTGGTTTAGTTAAGAAATTAGTTGAATTTTATTGTTTCTTTTTAAGTTAGTTACTTTTAAAGTCCTATTAGGTTATTAGCAATAGTTTTTAGAGTATACTATAATTCGCTTCCCTTGACTCAAAATGGTCTTTACCTAACTGCGTTTATAAAACAAAATCATGTTAAATCTGCCAGTCTTTAGTCAAACCCAACCCATATGGACATCATTTATTGTATGACCTCTTTGAACCGAATCAAGACTTTGAAAAAAACTAAGAACCATTTAACTTCATGCTTATAATCTCTTAACCAAGAAATCTCTTAACCAAGAAGCCTCATTTGTGTTCTTCTATGACATATGAGATACCTCAAACATATAGAAATCATGGATTACCATGGAAAGTACACATCTTGTATTAACGTTTTTTTAATTTCTTTAAAACCGTCACACCATCTCTCAATCTTCTCATCTTACTTGACTTATTGTCATCTTCTTCTTCTTCATCTTCATCACTTCACCTCGCGTAATAATATCTAGAAACGTTGATATAGGGATATATCAGTATAGGTAGGTAGAAAATTATCTAGAACTTACATAGCTATTATTGTGAGCTTAGAAGGTTATGTGGAGAACATAGTGTGATTCTTCTATAAGGAGCTAAAGGTTTAGAGATGGAGAACCAGATTAAAGGAATGAGTGTCAATCCCGGTTTAGGGAGTTAGAGAAGTATAACTATGAATTTCATTGTGCTATGAAAGAAGTATTTTTTAATGAGAAACTGAGTAAATATGATGTTTCGGAATCACTACTAGATCCCCATAATCTAAAGATTATGACAGACGAAGACCAACATTATGTTGAACGCACTTGTGAGAAGAGAAAGGTCTTTGTCGTTTTTGGGAAGCAAATTTTTTGGATGTATGGCTCTGTATATACACCTCCACTGGAAAAAAAAACATGAGACTGTTTAACTTATTTTTAAGACCTGCAACATCCTAGTGCAGATTCGAGAATATGCTGAAGAGCTTGCTCGACAAACACCCTAACAGCAATCCAAAACATGGCCCAATTTTTTTTGTTAAAACTAGAAGCCCATTAAGCTCAGTAAGATCATTTAATCCTAACCCTAAAACACCTTAGTATAAATAGACATCTAACTTCTTATTAGCCACTATAAAACTTAAAAATCCCTACAAAAAAAAGCTTGAGAGAGAACCTGAGAGACCGAAAAACCTAGGAAACGCCGCCAAATAACCCAACCACCAAAGCCGCCATTGTTAAGATGAGATAGAAGACAAGGAGAAGATCCAACCTACATTTAAATTTTTTAAAAAGGTAAACCATAGGTCTCTTTAATTTCTAATTGAACTATGCTGTACGACTAGTAAGGAAGTAGATGACTATATTGTTTGAGAGCCTAGGATAGTAAATGTCTTGTGGTGCATGGTTATGTGTTTCAATAGAAAGAGATATGGATGATGTGGTTCAAGCAGGGCCCGTTCTGAGGGGAACCACATTTGCCTAGGGCCCCCATTTTTGTGTGGCCTCCTTTCATGATTTTGTTTTGTGTGGGAGTATTAGAAATATTGTTCCAGTTTCCTTATATGTAATAATGAGAATTTTGTTTATATTCTATCAAATTAAAAGAAAAATATATTCATACATAGGTAAATATTTTGTGTATTTTAACAATAGAACATATGTAAAATATTTTTAAAATTTTGATTAATTTAGATGAATAAAATAAAAATATGTTTTATATTATATTGCTCTCATTTTTGTTTCACTTAAGCCCTATGCTATCTCAGAACTGGCCCAGGGTTTAAGTCATGTGTTAACACATTATGCATTTAGAATGAAAAGTAAGCTGAGTTATTGATGAGTAACTTGGTATTATACATTGGTTGTTGGATATCATTTAAAAAGAAACTAGGATGCATGATTATGTTAGGAAATGTTTTATGCTAGATTGTGTGAGGCATGTAGCTTACGTGCAGTTTAACATTTTGTGTAGGAATGAATATTAATGTCAGATGAATGCTTAAGAAATTTTATGATTAAGTAAAATTGTTTACTCATTTCTCCTTCTGTGAAGGGAGAAATTGAAGATATATCATTTCATTTATGTGCGGACCAACTTGTCATAAAAAACATTTACAAACATAGTCAAATCTCTAATCTCCATCTCTTGTGAATGTAAAAGTTTTCAAACCAATAATTATCTGGTTAATCAACACTATTTTATATTTACTAGAACTTAAACTTATTATCCACAATCAAATCATAAATTATATTATTGTATGTAGATAGTAACTAAATTAAAAATAGATTTATCCATTCATCAAAATTTAAATTAATTTTTACCAAATTTCAAATAATCAGTCAAGTCTAACTGGTTGGTAATAAATGTCTACGTGCATTTATTAAATATATCTAATAAGTTACTGTATGTGTGTTCTTTTCAAAATAAATAAACAATTAATTTCATATATACAAGAACTTAATTTATCATCCTCCACTCAGTCCTATCATTCGATGAAGAACACTTTCGAGCTTATTCAACTCTCTAATCTCCATCCCCTGTGAATATAAATGTTTTCAAACCAATAACTATCTGGTCAGTCATTTTCATTTTATATTTTCTATAATTTAAAATTATTATCCACAATCAAGTCAATAAATCACTAGAACTTAAGATCTTCAGCTACTAGTTACTGAGTTGGTATAGGCTGTGTCATATCCTCGGTATTAAAAAATAAGAATCATAACATAAAAGGGAAAATTCAGGATAACGACCAAAATCAAGAAAATGGAGATTAAGGATAAAAGCATTTACAAGTGAAGGTGAACACTCAGTGGCGTGTTTATGAAGGACAGAGAATCCACCATGAGTGCTTGTATCAGAAGCTGTTAGAATCTTAACAAAAGAACCACCCTTTTGTTTAAAAGGTTCGACTAAAGGTGGATCAAGGCTTGTATGTTCAATTTGCTGCATTAATAAAAACGAAAATTGGAAATCAAATTCACTGAATTAATCACATTAATCAAGTTTTATTGTTAAGATTCTAAAAGCTTCTGATACAAGCACTCATGGTGGATTCTCTGTTCTTCGTAAACACGCCAATGAGTGTTTACCTTCACGTGTAACTTCTTTTATCCTACATCTCCATTTTCCTGATTTTGGTCTTTCTTATCCTGAATTTGTTCTTTATGTTATGATTGTTATTTTCAATACTTAGGATATGACACAACCTATACCAACTCAAGAACTAGTAGCTAAAGATCTTGCCATGAAAAATACTTTGAAGCTTAGTCAACTCTCTAATCTCCATCTCCTGTGAATTTAAAAGTTTTCAAACCAATAATTATCTTGTCAGTTAACCCCATTTTATATTTTCTATAACTAAAAATTCTTATCCATAAGCAAGCCAATAAATCACTTGAACTCAACAAGATTATTGTATCTAGATAGTAACAAAATAAAAAATAGAAATTATCCAATCAATAAAATTTAAATAATTTTCACCAAATTTCATATAATCAAAAAATGTCTACATGCATTTGTTAAATATTTAATAAGTTACTCTATCTGTGTTCATTTTCAATAGAAATAAACAATTAACTCATACATATGACAACTTCATTTCATCATCCTCCACTCAGTCTTTTCTCCTCTCTAGCACCGGCACTGATGTAAATAAATCTAACCGTGAAGAGCTAGCGAAGCCGATGATTCAACTACCCAAATCCATAGCCCTAACACCCAAGAAAGAATAGAAGAAACCTACCCTGAAATGCAAGCAAAAAGACCTCATATTCATAAATGTTATACATATATATACACAAAGATATATATATATATATATAATATATTGTGTGGTTTTTTGTGTGTTTTAATTTTTAAACATGAATGAATAAGCCTCCATGAGGAAATTATATGAGAACTGTAATTACTTGATTAAAAATATAAGTTATTTGAAAATTGTGTGCTCGATTTGTCAATTTTTACAAGTAGATTTGATTATATGATGTGCTTATATATAATAATAGATTTTGTTTTTGATAAAAAGACTAATGGAGTTTTTTTGGTGATTATTATTTTTTAACAAAACAGATTCAGATGAGGAAGATGATGATGGAGCAAACAATTTTGGTTACTCCATCATCATATTCAGCATCTGGATCTGTTTTATTAAAAAATAATAATCACCCATAGTAAATCAAATAGTATTTTAATAAAAAATAAATCCATTAGTCAAGAGAAGATTCTATACTTCTAAACTACTACATCAAATACTCTAAATATAATTGTAACAATTGATGAATCGAGCACAAGAAATTGCAAATAACATAAATTCTAATAAGGGTTGATTAAGAATAACCTCAATTCTTGATTATCAACAATGATAAGAAATAATAAATAAATAGAGATAAATATTCTTTTATCATTCTCACGTGGAGGATTATTGATTCCTGTTTGGAATTTAAAAACACACGCACCAGAAAACAATATATGTATATATATGTGGTACTTCCTTGAGTTTGGTTTCTTCGTTTCTTGGGTGGTGGAACAACATAGTTGTGTTGATTAATCATCATCATCGCCAGCTTTTCACAGCTAAAGTTACTTACTCTGGTGCGGATGCCACAGAGGAGGATTGACCGAGGAAAGGATGATGAAATTGTGAGGAGGAAGATGTTTTGGGGTTTTATGGTCATTTTTTTTATACGTTTGAATATTTATAAGTTTTATGATGCGGGTCAGACAAGTGGCAAGACTGAGTCAGAAATAGAAACAATTCCATGCCAGAGAAGATCAAACCGGGGTAGAATTCCAATTCAAAGATGCCAAAAGTAATTGGTTCTTCATTTAATATTTTTATTTTGACTTAGTCTCATTACTGTTCAAATAAGAGGAGAAGTTGTATCCCTTGTTTCTAGGACACCATTTCTTCCACCTTTCATGTTTTCCCGTTTTATAGGAGCTAAGACGATATCATTTGCTTCAGTTGTTTACGTTTGTCTATATAATGAAATGAAAGGGCCAAAAATAGGCAATCTTAATCACTAAGAAAATTTCTTCCATTTTTCTTAGTCATTCATGGAAGATTGACTTAACAAATTTAAGAATTAAAAAATGTATAATAATTGGTTTCAAATCAATATGGTAAATTATAAAAATCAATCGCAATGTTTTTTTAACCAGTCGTAACTCTTAATTGAATAAAAATTCTGGTGAATTAACCTAATGAATTTAAGGAATAAAATGTATAGTAATTAGTTATTTTTTAGTTCTTAGTTTAACTGAAACCAAATTCTAAAAAGCAAAAGTTTTTTATATGCAATTTTATCTATAACGGACATTCTAAGATTGAAGATAATCAAAATAGAATATTGCACATAGACGGCTGATCATGGGAAAGTGATCGGAAAATGAATCTGCACCTAGATTCCAACACTATTGACAATATTTTATCTACCATATTCAGTAATCAAGACACCACTGCAACAAGTAAGTGCAAACTCTTTTCATTGTAAATAAAGTCTGTAATCTGTTTCGGAAAAGTTCTAAAGCAGATTCTATACACAAAGTTGTGGATCTTGAAACGTTTAAAAGGCTGATGAAGTTCTCTACAGCGGGTGAGCAAATGTGTATAAGTAAGTTCTACGACAATAACAATCTGGCGGAGATCTAACTAGGAAATTCATAATTAGTTTGTCCTTTTACTGAAGAAGGTCTTCATCTCTTGAAGCATGCAGCTAATGGAGGTAACAAACTCTCGGTAAGGCTAAAGAATTGCAAAACTACGTTGAACGCGTGCTGAGAATTGTGTCTGTATTATGCATCAAGTCACGAGTGAAATAATTGGCGGTTTGGAAAAAGTTTTACCGACCACGTTTGTCCAGAGGCAATATATTTCGACTCTACATGAAATTTTTAGGATGCTATTGTACAGTTTTGAAAGATTCCCTGCCCGGGGGGAAGAAGCAAGTAAAATCAGATGGTTGGGGTTAGGAGGGGATGTGCAATGAGTGTTTCTGGAACACATAACATACCTTGTTTCTTCAACATTTTCCCAAACATATCGGGTTTTGAACGTAATTCCAAAAAACTTATCATAGTACTTCTATATTTTATGCATGTTAGAAACATTAACGGCTCTAAGTTCTTGTAATAGTTTTATTATTTCTATGCTAGGAATTTTGGAATTTTTGCTCACCTTAACCGATCTAGTACAGGTCTGTCAACAGTCTACTATATGTTTGTTAATCGTTCTGAAAAAATATTTCCATAACTATGTCGAAAGTGTACCAAAACATTTATCATTGGTGAATTCTGTTACAGTTCTACCAGCCTTAACTTCTGTGATCTACCGACACTATGCCAAAAGACTAGTCAGCAACTGCTCATTTCAAATATGTATAAACAAAGTTCAAATCTAGAATATATGAATTGCGCAAGTGTCGGAACTTAACTCATTTTGATATTAATAAAAGTTTCTTGATTTTGATGGATTTTACGTACATAACTTAACCATGGATAATTTGATCCCTTTTATGTTCATTCTTTCTTTGGTTTAGTTAAGAAATTAGTTTAAATTTTTTGTTTCTTTTCAAGTTAGTTACTTTTAAAGTCCTATTAGGTTATTAGCAATAGTTTTTAGAGTATACTATAATTCGCTTCCCTTGATTCAAAATGGTCTTTACCTCACTGCGTTTATAAAACAAAATCATGTTAAATCTGCATGTCAAACCCAACCCATATGGACATCATTTATTGTATGACCTCTTTGAACCAAATCAAGACTTTGAAAAAAACTAAGAACCATTTAACATCATGCTTATAATCGCTTAACCAAGAAATCTCTTAACCAAGAAGCCTCATTTGTGTTCTTCTATGACATATGAGATACCTCAAACATATAGAAATCATGGATTACCATGGAAAGTACACATCTTGTATTAACTTTTTTTTAGTTTCTTTAAAACCGCCACACCATCTCTCAATCTTCTCATCTTACTTGACTTATTGTCATCTTCTTCTTCTTCATCTTCATCACTTCACCTCCTGTAATAATTTCTAGAAACGTTGATATAGGGATATATCAGTATAGGTAGGTAGAAAATTATCTAGAACTTACTTAGCTATTATTGTGAGCTTAGAAGGTTATGTAGAGAACATAGTGTGACTCTTCTATAAGGAGCTAAAGGTTTAGAGATGGAGAACCATATTAAATGAATGAGTGTAAATCCCGGTTTAGGGAGTTAGAGAAGTAGAACTATGAATTTGATTGTGCTATGAAAGAAGAATTTTTTTAATGAGAAACTGAGTAAATATGATGTTTTGGAATCACTACTAGATGCCTATAATCCAAAGATTATGACAGACGAACACCAACTTTATCTAGAACGCACTTGTGAGAAGAGAAAGATCTTTGTTCTTTTTGTGAAGCAAATTTTTTGGAAGTATGGTTCTGTATATACACCTCCACTGGGAAAAAAACATGAGACTGTTTAACTTATTTTTAAGACCTGCAACATCCTAGTGCAGATTCGAGAATATGCTGAAGAGCTTGCTCGACTAACACCCTAACATCAGTCCAAAACTTGGCCCAATTTTTTTTGTTTAAACTAGAAGCCCATTAAGCTCATTAAGCCCATTTAATCCTAACCCTAAAACACCTTAGTATAAATTGACATCTAACTTCTTATTAGCCATTGTAAAACCTAAAACTCCTTAGAAAAATAAAAATAAAAACCTTGAGAGAGAACCCGAGAGACCAAAAAACCTAGGAACCGCCGCCAACTAGCCCAACTAGCAAAGCCGCCATTGTTAAGAAGAGAGAGAAGACAAGGAGAAGATCCAAGCTAATTCAAGTTTTTTAAAAAGGTAAATCATAGGTCTCTTTAATATCTAATTGAACTATGTTGTACGACTAGTAAGGAAGTAGATGACTATATTGTTTGAGAGCCTAGGATAGTAAATGTCTTGTGGTGCATGGTTGTGTGATTCAATTAAAAGAGATATGGATGATGTGGTTCAAGCAGGGCCAGTTCTGAGGGAAACCACATGAAACATTTGCCTAGGGCCCCCATTTTTGTGTGGCCTCCTCTCATGGTTTGTTTCTGTGTGGGAGTATTGGAAATATTGTTCCAGTTTCCTTATATATGTAATAATGAGAATTTTGTTTATATTCTATCAAATTAAAAGAAAAATATATTCATACATAGGTAAATATTTTGTGTATTTTAAAAATAGAACATATGTAAAATATTTTTAAAATTTTGATTAATTGAGATGAATAAAATAAAAATTGGGGATAAAATAAAAATATGTTTTATATTATAGGGCTCCCATTTTTGTTTCACTTAAGCCCTATGCTATCTCACAACTGGCCCTGGGTTTAAGTCATGTGGCAACACATTATGCATTTAGAATGGAAAGTAAGCTGAGTCATTGATGAGTAACTTGGTATTACACATTAAAAAAAGAAACTAGGATGCATGATTATGTTAGGAAATGTTTTATGCTAGATTATGTGTGGAATGTAGCTTACTAGCACTTTAACTTTTGGTGTAGGAATTAATATTAATGTTAGATGAATCCTTATGAAATTTTATGATTAAGTAAAATTGTTTACTCATTTCTCCTTCTTTGAAGGGTGAAAATAGAGGATATATCATTTCATTTATCAATGGGCCAACCTGCCATAAAAAACATTTACAAACATAGTCAAATCTCTAATCTCCATCTCTTGTGAATGTAAAAGTTTCAAACCAATAATTATCTGGTTAATCAACACCATTTTATATTTTCTAGAACTTAAACTTATTATCCACAATCAAATCATCAATAATATTATTGGATCTAGATAGTAACCAAATTAAAAATAGAATTTATCCATCATCAAAATTTAAATTAATTTTCACCAAATTTCAAATAATCAATCAAGTCTAACTGGTTGGTAATAAATGTCTACGTGCATTTATTAAATATATCTAATAAGTTACTGTATGTGTGTTCTTTTCAAAATAAATAAACAATTAATTTCTTATATACGACAACTTAATTTTATCATCCTCCACTCAGTCCTATCTTTCCATGAAGAACACTTTCGAGCTTATTCAACTCTCTAATCTCCATCTCCTGTAATATAAAAGTTTTTCAAACAAATAATTATCTGGTCAGTCAACACCATTTTATATTTTCTATAACTTAAAATTCTTATCCACAAGCAAGTCAATCAATCACTTGAACTCAACAAGACTATTGTATCTAGATAGTAACAAAATTAAAAATAGAATTTATCCAATCAATAAAATTTAAATAATTTTCACCAAATTTCATATAATAAAAAAATGTCTACATGCATATGTTAAATATTTAATAAGTTACTCTATCTGTGTTCTTTTTCAAAAGAAATAAACAATTAATACATACATACGACAACTTAATTTTATCATCCTCCACTCCGTCATTTCTCCTCTCTGGAACCAGCACTGATGTAAATAAATCTAACCGTGAAGAATTATCAAACACGATGATTTAACAACCAAAATCCGTAGCTCTACCACCAAAGAAATGAAGAAACCTACCTAGAAACGCAAGCAAAAAGACCTCATATTCATAAATGTTATACATATATATACACAAAGATATATATATATAATTTTTTGTGTTTTTAAATTTTTAAACATGAATAAATAAGCCTCCATGAGGAAATTATAAGAGAACTGTAATTACTTGATTAAGATATAATTTATTTGATATTTGTGTGCTCGATTTGTCAATTTTTACAAGTAGATTAGATTATATGATGTGCTTATATATAATAATGGATTTTGTTTTTGATAAAAAGACTAATGGACCTTTTTTTGGTGATTATTATTTTTTAACAAAACAGATTCAGATGAGGAAGATGATGATAGAGCAAACAATTTTGCTTACTCCATCATCATATTCAGCATCTGGATCTGTTTTATTAAAAAATAATAATCACCCATACTAAATCGAATAGTGCAGTTAACTAGTGAATTAAAGGAATAAGAATGTGTAATAATTAGTTACTGTTTAGTTCTTAGTTTAAAAGACAACAAATTTAAAAAAACAAAAGTCTTTTATATGCAATCTTATCTGAAACGCCCCGACCCATTTTTATTTTTAATACTAATAATAACCTTATAATTATTATTAACTCGCAGTAGACGAAACAATTAACAGCTCAGCGATAACAATTTATTATAAACCAATAAATTCTAATCAACTACTAACTCAACGGTTTATGGGAACAACCAACAACAACAGCGATAAATAAATAAATAAAACACTCTTCCAGTATGTCATCTTAAACTGTCACCGCAGTTCCACGAGTTTCAGCTAACATCCTTATCATTTTCTTTACTTGCGCTATTACGAATAAACGTAGTCAGTATTTAATAAATACTGATGAGGCGATCAACCCGTCTACTAGGTTAATTATGACAAAATTATGAAAATACGCCCAGCATAATTAAATGCCCGGACTCGACAAACAGCTAAACAACAACTTAATAAAAATTAATTCACCGCAAAATAATGAATAAATATCAATTAACGACATTTTAAACAACCAATACGTGATTAAAATAATTAATTCTCAACAATTAATTCAACGGCAAATCACAGAAAAATCAAAGAAAATAATCTCACAATGAACAGCAATTTTTCGGAATTTATTTCAGCAATAAATAAACTGCGGTAATCACAGAAAACACAGAAATAAATCCTAGCACGTTATTATCCCAGAAAAATTTTCGTAAAATATCTAACCACGGTTCTGCACTCACTTTAGCCCCGCACAGAAATTTTCACAACAAAATTCTGCAACTTTCCTAGACTTCCCGGGATGAATAACCCTAGATTTCCGAACGCAGACCTAGAAAAATAATAAAATATTGAAACTTCAACATCAAGTAACTAACTACACATTTTCTATAATCACAAAAGGACAAAATATTGATCCACATGAATCATCTTCTTCATGAAGATGAATCTCTACAACAACCTGCCCACAACATCACCGATCACACCACCAAACTCTCATGTCACCACCACTCATCGCATCACCACCTCCGTACTCCATGATCGCCACCACTCAACCCAAACTCCCTCACGACACCATCCACCGATCAACGAACCCCGCTGCAAACACCAACACGTCACGAAATCGTCGATCATCGATTCAACGCTACACGTCATCAACTCACAATGTCACCGACGATCAACACTGATCCACAATCTCGACTACAAACACCATCGAGACTTGACGACAATAACACCAATGATCTTCTCATCGAACCCCCACCGCCATACTCCTTCTGGTCACTCGATCTCCACCACAACCGCCATCGTCGCAACTTAATGACAAGGATCGATCATCCAATGCCACAATCACAAAAACAACCAGCGAGATTCGAAGACAACATTGACTCTTCAACTCACAACAAACATGAACAACAAAGGACAAAAAGCCTTTACCGTGATGAAAGATGAGAACGAGGGCTCGACTTCTCACTCACGGCAACACAACGACGGCACGGAGCTACGATCAACACCACAAGGCTTGGCTCGTTTTACCACGTAACACAACACCATCCCACTCGCTCTCTCCTTTGCTTACAAGCTTGCTGAACACTCCTCCACAGGTTCGCCTGAAGATGTGAGATCGAGAGAGGTGAGAATACGAGAGTCTTAAGAGAGTGGGTTTGTGTTTCCAATCCAGTTTCAACAATTGCACAGATCCCCAAAAAAAGTTCAGCACAGTAAAAAAAAAAAACGGTCTAGCGTGACCCGATCAGCAAGTCCAGCAAGATTCTAAGATCTCTAGTGGCTTACCGAGATAACATCAGGAATCACAACGAAACACCACCATTTAATATCACACAGCGATGAGATTCCACAGCACGAAACCCCATGAAATAGCATTAGGACGAGTCCTAATCAGCCAAACTAAGTACTAGGATCAACACGGCACGATCCTCAAAGCCGAACTAAGTATAAACAACTCAACAGCACATCATATTCAATAAAAACTCTACTTTATTATTGAATAAAAGGTTAAACCGTACATCGTTATCAGTTTTAGCAAAACTAAACAAGTACAACAACTTAAACAGTAAGAAAATACAACAACTCAGCAAAACAGCACTAGGACTCTAGCTAAGTCTCTAGCTTTCGGAACCACTTGGGAAACTTCCGCTTCATCTTCGCTTGTGGTTTCCAAGTCTCCTCCACCACTTCATTGTAGTCTTACAAGATCTTCATCTCTGGAACTTGCTTTTCCTCTAATCAGCCTTTCTCACGCTACCTCTAGATGCCTCATCTCATCATGCATTTCTTCAGCTTCGAAACGTGGGACACCTTATGAGATGCCCGCATCGCCTCTGGCAACTCCATCCTATAACCAGCCTGCCCGATACGCTCCAACACCCTAACAGGACCCATATACCGAGGACTCAGCTTAGTTTTGGAAATAGACCTGCTCAGACCTTGCAGCATGGTCATCTTGAAATACACCATATCTTCAACATAAAACTCCAAATCTTTTCTATGCTTGTCAGTGTAGCTCTTCTGCCTACCTTATGCCTCCTTCATGTTCAGCTTAACAACAGAATGGTGTCATAGTCTCCACCACAAAATTAGCCCCGTACTATTGTTGTATGCAAACTCTGCCAAACTCAAGTGGTCGAACCAATGTCCACCCCAATCCAGCACACACATCTGCAACAAGTCCTCTAATGTCTGGATAGTGCACTCTGACTGCCCATCCGTATGCGGATAATAAGTTGTACTCATGTGTACCTTAGTGCCCATGTCTCTCTGAAAAGCTCTCCAAAACAGCGATGAGAACTTCGGATCCCGATCTGACACTATACTCACAGGTACTCTATGCAGCTTCACAATCTCGCTGACATATCTCCTAGCCAAGACCTCAGCTCTATTAGTCTTTTTTCGATAGCCAAAAAATATGCCGACTTGGTCAACCTATCAACGATGACAGATACCATCCTTGAATCGCAAAACTGGTAGACCAACCACGAAATCTATGGTGATCATGTCCCACTTCCACTCTGGAATGGGTAAACTTCTCAGCAAACCGCTCAGAACCTAATGCTCAGCCTTCACCAACTGGCAGGTATCACATCTGGCAACCCAGCTTGCAACATCTGGAGTCGGAGCCGATACAACAGCCGGTATCTACTCCAAAATAGGGTCGACGACCCTATAACTACCTGCAATTGGTTCTGATATACCCCTTGCGGAGCCACTCCCTACACTGACAGAGCATTGCCAGGAACAAAAACAGCCTTATCATCACCAATGGGGTGTTCACTCCCACCTGCTCCATAACGCCAAACTCATAGTGGGTAATACCACCTCAACTCTGCCAGCTTTACTTGCTATACCAACTCCACCACCATAACCTGCTTTACCAGCTCTACCACCACAACAACATTTGATAAAAATTAATTCACCAAAAAATAATGAATAAAAATCAATCAACGACATTTTAAACAACCAAAACGTGACTAAAACAATTAATTCAACGGCAAATCACAGAAAAATCACAGAAAATAATCTCACAATTAACAGCAATTAGCAGCAATTTTTTGGAATTTATTTCAGTAATAAATAAACCCCGATAATCACATATAACACACAAATAAATACTAGCGCGTAATTATCCTGGAAAATTTTCCGTAAAATATCCTATCACGATACTGCACTCACCTTAGCCCCAACACAGAAATTTTTACGACAAAATTCTGCAACTTTCGTAGACTTTTCGAGGTGAATAAACCCTAGATTTTCGAACGCGGACCTAGAAAATAATAAGATATTGAAACTTCAACATCAAGTAACTAACTACACATTTTCTATAATCACAAAAGGATAAAATAGTGATCCACGTGAATCATCTTCTTCGAGAAGATGAATCTCTGCAAAACCACCCACAACGTCACCGATCACACTGACAAACTCTCACGTCACCACCACTCATCGCATTACCACCGCCGTACTCCATGATCTCCACCACTCAGCACAAACTCCCTCCGCAAAATCGTCGATCATCGATTCAACGCTTCACGTCGTCAACTCACAATGTCACCGACGATCAACACCGATCCACAATCTCGACTACAAACACCACACACCGTCGAGTCCTCATCACCGTTGAGACTTGACGACAATAACACCGACGATCTTCTCATCGAACCCCCACCACCATACTCCTTCTCGTCACTTGATCTCATCCACAACCACCATCATCACAACTTAACGACAAGGATCGATCATCCAATGCGACAATCACAAAAACAACCAACAAGATTAGAAGACAACACCGATTCATCAACTCACAACAAACATGAATAACAAAAGACAAGAAGCCTTTACCGTGATGAAAGATGAGAGCGAGGGCTCAACTTCTCACTCACGACAATACCATGACGGCACGGATCTATGATCAACACCACAAGGCTCGGCTCGTCTTTCCACGTAACACAACACCACCCCACTCGCTCTCTCCTTTGCTTACAAGCTCACTGAACACTCCTCCACAGGTTCGGCTGAAAATGTGAGATCGAGAGAGGTGAGAATACGAGAGTCTTAAGAGAGAGGGTTTGGGTTTCCAACCCAGTTTCAAAAATTGCACCACAAGGCTCGGCTCGTCTTTCCACATAACACAACACCACCCCACTCGCTCTCTCCTTTGCTTACATGCTCGCTGAACACTCCTCCACAGGTTCGGCTGAAGATGTGAGATCGAGAGAGGTGAGAATACGAGAGTCTTAAGAGAGAGGGTTTGGGTTTCCAACCCAGTTTCAAAAATTGCACCACAGCCCCCCCCCAATCCTCCATCTTTAAAATGGCCCCTTAACTCTTTATTTGATCAAATAAACCAGCCAGCAAAAAAAACTGATTTAAACAAAATGACCCTCAACTTTTAAATACTCCAATTAAACCCCCGACAACAGGAATGCGGATGTTACATTATCTATAAGGGTTATTCTAAGATTGAAGATCATTAAAATAGAATATTGCACATACACGGCTGATCATGGGAACATGATCAGAAAACGAATCTGCAACTAGATTCAAACAGTATTGACAATCTTTTATCTGCCATATTCGGTAATCAAGACACCACTGCAACATATATGGTTGTTTTGGTTTTTGAATGTCATGTTTGGAGCTATGTTATCCCAAAAACTTTTAGTTTATTAACTCTTTCGGTTATGTCTCAACTACTAAGACTCAATCTCAAGTGGGCTTTTGTCTCCTTCTGTGTTCAGAGAAAACCCTTTTGGATTATTTCTCTTGAAATTTATTTTTCCTTCCTTTTGTTGCTACAAATATCTTTTCTAACAATTTACTAGTGTTTGAGTTACACACTCAGAAAAAAAGGAGAGATTGTGAGCACCAAGTCACTCTAAGCTTCTCTTCTCACAGTTCGTTGGAAAAGAAAGTATGTCAGCAAGAAACAAGGAAGTAACTCATCACACATGTCTCCCGGAAGAGAAAACTCGAGTGGTAATCCAGCAGAAATCAAGGAGTCTTCACATCAAGAGATTAAGCATAAAGCTCTTCTGGGTTTCAAGGCGTGTAGATCGATATAGGAGTAAGGCGTGTTTAAAGGAAAAAGAAGAGTCATTAGTTTATCCAATGGATAACTAATGGAAACCAAGAAAAAGAAGAAGAGGAGTGCTGGCTTTAAATAGTTGTTAACTCTCAGAAGAAAATATTATCCTTTCAGCGAAAAAAGAAACAAAGCTTGAGATAGAGAAAATGCAGATCAAACACGAGCATCATCTTAAAAGAAAACTCAAGCAACGAGAATATATGTTACTTGTGTAATTTGTAGGAGTAAGGGGGAGTGTGTTTTTTTTCGTTTTTGTTTTCAATATGTCACACTAATTTGACGACATGTATTTTCGTCAAAAAAAACATGACATATAAAATTAGTGTGACATATTGAAAACAAAAACATATTATTTCGTCAAAAAAATGCTCACAAAAATAGAAAAATTCAAAAGAAATCTGAAAATAAGGAAAACAAAAATAACAACGTTTAAAAAAAAATAACATGAAATATAGCTAAATGACATGAAATATGACAAATGATTCAAATACCATTTTATTTTGCTCCCAAACAAGATATTGTAGCTTATAGTTATTTTATTAATTAAATTTATTTTTTGGGTCCGGCATTGCTATCTTTATACTATTAAAAGTGAAGTACAAATGAATAATCATTGTATCCAAACACATTTATACTTATTCATACATCCAAATAGTCAGCTATATATTAATATAATAGAAACTAACACTAATCTCAAATTTTCTAAAATATCCCTACTTAATTTAAACCTATATATTAGAAAATAGGATTCACCTATCACCTTTATTTGATTTTATTTCTAAATTATTTTAAATTATTATATAATACATAAAGTAAATAAAATTTTAGATTAGACAATTGTTCAGAGTCATATTATAAAAATGATTCCAAATACAAATAAGTATGAAGTTTGACTTACCAAGCATCCAATTTTAAATGTTTTATTCGGTTTACTTTGGTTCTTCACTTGAACAAATTTAAACTTTTAAAAAGTTTAAGAATATTATAAACATTAAAACTTTCTAATTAATTTATATAGACATATATTTTTAAAAATATTTAGTCATCAAAATATTTAATTTAAATAACTAATATGTTAAACATATATTAATATGTTTGTTTAAAAATGGTTATACACTCTCTATTCTCCTTTGAAATCATAAATTAAATTAAAATACATTAATTTAAATTTTGTGGATTAAAATTAGAGCTCCAATCGTTCGATCTATGCATTGATCGATAGGTTAGTGTTTGAAACAATATATCCAACCGACAAGTTCTGGGCGATTGCACATTCAGGGGGTTGCCCACCCACTAAACGCTTTTTCTTATAATTCGTTTAGTTTGGCAAGTAATATTTGATCATAAGTCAATGTGAATTTTGTTGGGCTTTTTTCCTGGATTATAGAGAATTTATAAATAATGGATTTTAACATTGAACCTAATAGGTTCGAAAAAAAAAACATTGAACATAATACATATTAGTGCAATGTCGTCGGATTTACTATAACAACTGCGGGTTTAGATCGAAGTATGACACAATGCAAAATAAATATATAAAATACGTGAAATAAGTTATATTAAAAATTATTATTCTATTATTTTGTTAACTACCGAACCAAAATTATGCAAATATTTTCATATATGTTTTCAAAAAACTGCTCTAAATTGTTTCAATGATAATAAAGAACATGATTTTTTTCGACATATATTATAATCAAACAACATAAATTTTCTATTACTACATGAAAACACTACAATTCGATAACAAACTCACGTTAAACGAACAAAATAAAAGTATTCAAAAACAGTAAAGAAAAAAATTAGCAAGTTAAAATTACACGTAAAAATTAAAAGAATAAGTTTAAAATAAAAATATTTATAAACAGTAAAAATAATAATAATAAATACTATAATTTTATATAAAAATAATTGACCCACAGTGTACCGTGGATTTGAATCTAGTTACCTTTACTAAAATAGTACCATTGCTTTCTACTTAGGGTTCCACTGGTTTAAACACGGCGGTTGCGTTCGCGGGTGCGAGAATTGTGGAAGCGGACAGTTTTGGTTATAAATATTATTAAGCGGTTTGTACAACTGGTTTAATAAATAAAAACGGATGCGTTTGCAGAAAATTACTAACTGGTTGAGAGCGGTTGCGGATGTTGTTTAACATATTTTAAATATATATTTTTTATAAAAATAGTTTGTATTACCATAGTCAAAATTTAAAAGTGAAGTTTTAAACAAATTTTATAATAACTAATTGAAATTGTTAATTTCAAGAGGTTTGAAATATTTTTTATTTAGAAAATATTTTTATACTTATAAATATATTTTAGTCTAGTTAGTAGATATATAAATAATTTAAGAATTTATTGTGATAAAATTTTATTTTTTGAAAAAATTTGTTTTGATTTTTTTTTGTAAAATTTTATTAATATTATAAATTTAAAAATTTTTAATAATTATTTTTTAATCAACCGCAACCATTCACAACTGCAAACGCTAGATAGAATATACTTTTGAAATAGAGAGATTTCAAGCGTTTTAGAGTTGTATGTTGCGATTTGCATAATTGGCATATTGAAACCGCAATTACCTACAAACACAGGTTTTGCGGATGAACCAATCAAACCTGACACAGTTTCCTCTCTCTTTGCGTCACATTTTCTAATAATATTTGTTTGCTACAGACTTTCTACAATAAATTACAAAAGTAATTGTATTTCTGTCATTTCTTTTTAGGAAAAAGGCCAAAAAAAAAAAGAGGAAATTTAATCGGAAAAAGACAGACCAAATACCTAATTGGAATCAGAAAAGTGTGTGGTTGTAAGACTAAAACGGTCCAATGTTATATAAAAAAATATCGGACTGAAGACTAAACAAAATCATCATAATCATTGACGCAGCCACGTTTCAAAACCTGTATAAATGAAAGCGACACTCGCACCCTTCTCTTTCACAAGCCTCCCTTATCGCACCAACTCTTCTTTCCGCTCACCGTCGCTTCTCTTAAAGTCTCCATTCTCAGCCTCTATGACGACGGCGGCGCGTGGGAGCGTGGTTTTGAAGGCTACTACGTCCACGGAGGCGTTACGAGAAGGAATAGCTGAATTCTACAACGAGACGTCTGGCTTGTGGGAAGAGATTTGGGGAGATCATATGCACCATGGCTTCTATGACCCTGATTCCTCCATTCAACTCTCAGATTCCGGTCACCGGGAAGCTCAGATGCGAATGATTGAAGAGTCTCTTCATTTCGCCGGCGTTACTGGTCCGCTTCTTTATCCCGTGGTTTAATATATTTTTAGTTAAGGAACAAAAAGATAAAGAGTTTATTATGCATTAAAAATGATTCTTAAAATCTTTTAAAAGCTAGATATTTTACAAAGACAATATTTTTAATGCTTAAGAAATGACTAGGGATATTTTTCTTTTTGTAGTCAAATAAAGTTATTCTGGTGCCACATGTTAGCTGGTTGTTAGCAACAAGTTATCCCAAACTATTTGTTGATTTTATCTGATAAAACAAAAACTATATATTTATTATTTATTATTTTTTGGTTAATGGTTATACTAATTATATGTTGATTTTATGAACTACATATTTATCTTCTGTAAATTTACTCTGTTTTTATGATGATTGAAAAGCTTAATAAAATTAAGAAATTTAGGCAGATGACACTTTTATCAACTTAGCTTTGGAAAAAGTGTTTGACAAAGAAATCAAAATAAAGTGGACAATAACATACTCTCTGAGGAAGTGTAATTGTGCGTAAAAATCTCTAATAAAAAACACATGGTTGTGAACTCAAAAGTATGTAGTTTACAATTAGATATTGTTTAATAATCTATATTTCCAAGAAACTAGCATCTTCCTTATATCTAAATAATGTGCATCCGGTGAAATATATGATTAACTTATATTATAACACATGAACTTACATATCAATTATTGTGATTGAAAAAAAAAAAGAAGAAAGGGTAAAGAGAGTAGTAGATGTTGGGTGTGGGATCGGAGGAAGCTCAAGGTATTTTGCATCTAAATTTGGAGCTGAGTGCATTGGCATCACTCTCAGCCCCGTTCAAGCCAAGAGAGCCAATGATCTCGCAGCTGCTCAATCACTCTCTAAAAGGGTAAGGTTTTGGGTTACTATAACCGTTTTTTTGTTTGTTTGTAAGATCTCATCTAACTAATAGACACTGGACTTGTAGGTATCCTTCCAAGTTGCAGATGCGTTGGAGCAGCCATTTGAAGATGGAAAATTCGATCTTGTGTGGTCGATGGAGAGCGGTGAGCATATGCCTGACAAGGCCCAGTTCGTGAAGGAGTTGGTACGCGTAGCGGCTCCTGGAGGAAGGATAATAATAGTGACATGGTGCCATAGAAATCTATCCCAAGGTGAAGAAACTTTGCAGCCATGGGAGCAGAATCTCTTGGACAGGATCTGCAAGACATTTTATCTCCCGGCTTGGTGCTCCACCGATGATTATGTCAACTTGCTCCAATCCCATTCTCTCCAGGTATACTTTGCTACCAGGACTACTAAGTTTGTTAGTGTCTCCAGGACCGTGCCTTAGTTATATAACATTTGAAACAAAATGGCCTACGGGTTTGTTTTGCAAAAACATTTAGGAGACAATTTTTTTAAATATTATTGTCATTTGGGATCGTATTTTGTATGGATATGTGATTTTTTTGTAGGCAAATTTCATCAAACTGGATTTTCACAATTTTATTGTTAAAAAGTGACCCACTACGTTCTAATTTCACACAATACATGTCATTTTTGACAATAAAATTTTGTGAAAGGGTTCATTTCAAGAATTGACCTTTGGACTTATGTCATTTTTCTAATAGAATTATGATGCTTTTTCTAAGTAAAAACTATTTAGAAATTAAGTTTACATGTTGAAATAAAAAATGAGAATAACTAAACGGTTTCTCACCTAATCGATTTGGATGTTGTATGTTTGGCTAAAGTATACCCAAAATTACTATTAATCTATTATACTTTACAACTTTAAGAAACCTGACTTTTGGATTAGATTTTAAGATGGTTTTGTGATTTAAATTTATTGTATTGTACTATATATGTCTTTTATACGAATTGAAGAAATTATTTTATACGATTTGAAACATTATTAATAAAATCGCATCCGGCCTTCAGTATCATAAGCATGGTTCTAAATGTCTCAGTATGTGTGTTTGTAGGATATTAAGTGTGCAGATTGGTCAGAGAACGTCGCTCCTTTCTGGCCGGCTGTTATAAGAACAGCGTTAACGTGGAACGGTCTTTGGTCTTTGATTCGTAGTGGAATGAAGAGTATAAAAGGAGCGTTGACAATGCCATTGATGATTGAAGGTTACAAGAAAGGTGTCATTAAGTTTGGTATCATCACTTGCCAGAAGCCTCTCTAAAATCTTAACTTAAGCTATCGTTATAGTGCTCATCAGTGATTCAAGAAGATTGAATAAGAGTCACATCTGAATGCATGAGATTCCTTATAACGTTAATATTAATTCTACCCGTTGTTATGTGTAATGGGGTGATGTGGTGATGTGGTGATTTATTATTTAATAACTGGCATAATAAAAGAGACATGCGGAAAAGAAAAAAACAGGACAACAAAAATGTTTTGTAAGGAAAATAGAATATGTAGCATTGAATCTTAAAAAAGAGTTATAGATTACAAAGAGACAAGAGTCATAAATTGCTAAATTTCATAGAATTAGAAGCAAATACGCAAAAACGGATACACAGAAGCGGATATGTAGAAGCGGAGAAGCAATTTAAAGAAAACGGGTACGTGTTGGAAGTGTGTATATATATTATCAAACAAAATCATATTAAATAAAATATTGTAAAAACCAAAATCTAATACATCATTCAAATATTGTAACTCATTTGAAAATAAATAAAAATAAGCTTAAAGTCTCAGGTTGATATTATCGACATCATTCTCATTTTTATCAACTCTATCAAACACAACCGCCTCCAAATCTGATTCATCAAGAGAAAGATATTAAAATTCAAGTCTTCCAAGATTAATCTTATCCAATAATCAAATTTTGTCACCTCCAACATCCATGTATGATTAGGTCATTCTTTACAAATATATCTTTCTAAATAGAAGATGAAAGTTAGTATGCACAAACACTAAACCATTAGCTCTTTGTGGAATAATCTTGTTTCTTATTAAACAATGTAGGGTGAATGGACTGAGAGGGTGATTTTTTGAAAATAATAGTGAAATACTATCAGTTACTATTTACAATTGACAAACTAGATCATTATTTCTTCTCTCCTCTTTCTTTATCTCTCTCATGTCATCTATCTCTTTCTCTTTTTTTTCTCTCTTTCACATCTCTCGTCTCTCTCTCTCTCTTTTTTTCCTTTTCTCTCTCTTAGCATCTCATTTCATCTTAATTTTTTTTCATAATTATCTCACAAATAAAATATCAAAACAATTTTAAAACAAAATTTTATTTTTTAAAATCTTTTTATAAATATAACAAGATTCATTTTATTTTATAAAATTTTTTTATAAATCTCACAAAAAATTTCATGTACACCTTGTCTATACACCGTCTTTATACACCAATATATTTTATGTATCATCATATATCATTGTCATCTTACATCATGACGTACATGTGTTACCCAAATTATCATCTCTTAGATTTGTATATAACTCGTACACCAATTCGTATTGTAGACCGACACACTTTGTATACTGTCATAACTCTTACAACATCTTGTACAAATTCTTTTTCTATACACCAACTCGTCTTGTACACTTATTTGTACACCGACTCAACTTGTACACGGACTCACCTTGTATACTGTCATAACTCTTAAGACATCTTGTACACTGTCTTTTTCTGTACACCAAATCGTCTTGTACACTTAGTTGTCTTGTATAGCAACTCATCTCGTAGACTTTCATAACTTTACAATATCTTGTACACTGTCTTTTTCTATACACCAATTTTTCTTGTACACTGATTCATCTGAAACACTGATTTGTTTCATACACAGTCTCGTCATGTACACCGATTTATCTCGTACACCGATTTGCCTTGCACACCATTTTGTACATTTATCATTTCATTTATTTATCTTTTTTGTTTCTTTATTCCTCAAATTATTATCATTTTAATCATTTATCAAAAACAAAATGAGTGGGGAAGAAGAGAGGAAAAAGTTATCAAATATGAGTTAGTGTACAAAGTGAGTCAGTGTATAAGGTAAGTTGATATACAAGATAAATAAGTATACAAGATGAGTTGGTGTACACGCTATATACAAATTTAAGAGATAGAGATTTGGGTATCACGTGTACGTCATGATGTAAGATGATGCTGATACACAAAATATATTGGTGTACGGAGACGGTGTACAGACATAGTATACATGAGAATTTTTGTTTGATTAACAAAAAGATTTAAAAAAATAAAATGGATCTTGTTATATTCACAAAAATATTTATAAAAAAAATATTTGTTTTCAAAATTTTTTGATGTTTTATATTTGAGATAATTATGAAACAAAATTAAGATAGAAAGATATGATAAGAGAGAAAAAAGAAAAAAAAAAAAGAGAGAGAGATTAGAGATCTCCTATGAATGAGAGAGAAAATAGAGAGAGAAAGAGATAGAGGAGAGAAACACACTCTATTTCACAATTGTAAATAGTGAATGACTATATTTCGCAATTACTTACAAAAAAGTATCATATGCACCAATTATCTCAAGAATGTATGAACTTGTAAGTAATCCAATTTTTTCACAAAATGAGGATGAAAATAGTTGTCCAAGGAACTTAAATGCTAAGGTTTGGAATTTTGGTGCGCAAAAATTCAAGATGAATCTCAAATATTTTATGATGAATATTTCTTAGTTAATAACTAGAATGACTCACATTTTTTTTATTAGTTTGTCTTTTGTTTTTTTTTTTAATTATAAAGTATTCCTAGCAAGATTTGTATAGAAAAAAAGAATTACTAGAATGTCATGAATGAAAGTTTGTCTTTATTACAGAGTTATTTGACTAATTTTATTTCTTGGCAGACTTATTTCAAATTGTAGAAGTTTAATTCAAGACAAATTTATCAATGGTGGACAATAAACCAAATTTCAAGTTTGGTGGGGATTTATAGGGTACACTTGCATACTTACACTGAGATTAAAGGTTCATTGGACACTGTTTTAATTGAAACTTTGTGGTTGGGCTACACCCCATTGACCCATTTTAACTAGTACTTAACAGCTTAGACTAGTTTTCTTTGTGGTCGGATCAAATTGAGTCTTAAGAGTTCAAAAAGAAGACATATCTCAAATAACATATTACAACGCATCAAAGCTCTAAAACCAAACATGTCCTCTATCTATTCTTCTTCCTCCTCCATTCTAAACCTTCCGGTTTCATAAACATGGTACATCCACACAGGTTGAAGCAATTCTCTTGCAGCTTCCAACTTCTTCACTTCATCTTCATCTCTTTCTGCACCAATCTCTCGCTCGATTATCGGGTAAATTCTCGGAAGTGAAACCAACATTGTGTCCAGCTCTCTCCACTCTCTATCTTGACTACTTACCAACTTCTTACACACAAAATGTAACAATCCTAGAGCTGTGTCGAAATCTTTCTTCTCTATGCACACTGCTGAACATATCAAAATAACATAACCAATTCCATCTATCACCTTGGTGCTACCTTTCAGTAATGAAACTATGGTGTTTCTCACTCTTTTGAATGCCGGGAAATCCGAGGTCACAGTTTCATCTTCTTTGTTGATTTCTTGCAGTTCGATCTTCGCACATGTAAGAAGCCATGACGGATAGGAGAGTTTGATGTGGTTGAATGAACTGGTGCATGAACTTTCTTCTTCCAAGTTGTTGTTGTTGATGAAACAAGGTCCTATTGCAAGAACCAAATCTGGTATCCACGGGTTTAAAGCTGTCAAAAGTCTTAATGCGTAAGCCGAGCCTAAGTAAATCTCAACTGTAGGTCAAAAGCTTCAAGCAAAGGGGGCGAAGCTTCTGTTGTGTGTCTCATCACTAGGTTTATGAATTTTCCGGCATAACTGATGGAGCTTTTTGTGCACAGGATCATGTCTTTTATATCTGCATCCTCAAATTCTAACTTACCGGTTGAATGATTGTTGAAAATGGAGATGACATACTTTAGATATGAAGATGTGAACTTCAACATCCTTGCTTGGAATTGGGAAGCTTGACCCATCTCTGTAGACTCAACAATAAACTTCAGAATCGTGGTTAGCATCTTGACCTTGTTCAGTACACCTCCTTCCTTTGATCCCTCAGAAACTACATGAAGCATGAAGGTGATGTTAGAAAACTTTTCTTCTTCATTGGGAACTATTACTTACCACAAGCAAAGCTACATATTACGTTTCATTATGTTGGGTAACATGTGTATGAACTCAACCTCTTCACTCACCATTACCACCAGCATTTGAAAATTTTCTTTTCGGTTGGTTTCTTGTAGTCTTTAGAGATAAGGTGCCTGGCCTTCCACTGTCACCCGCCTGAAATAGTTCATCTGTACAGCCTAGGATGTGATCCATTGTTTGGTCCAGAATATTCTGCTGGGAAATGAAAAAGACTGACGATTAGTAATCTGATTGTGTGTAGAGTAAGGAGTCAAGAGGGAAAGCAAAAAAGTTATTGCCTCAGTAATGCTCATATCATTCTTCTGAGCATCCGTGTTAAGATTCTGAAGAGTCATATGCAAAGCTAGAGAAGTATATGCCAACACAGGGTACACATGCATGTATTCACAACAAGAGGCTTGCAAAATGCTAATCTGGGAGACGACTTTTAAGGCATTGAATAGCTCCTCAATATCAGACTCGAGTATAGCTTTACGAGCATCTTCGATAGTGAGTAAATCCTTTATTTGCCATGCTATTCCTACAGAAATCGAATAATCTTGCTCAAAACTGATTGCATTTTTTCCACTAACATGTTTCCACCTTGCCGCAGATTTACCAGAGGACTTTGATTTCTTCCTCACCTTGGAATTTATGTTCTTTCGTTCTACTTCATAGCCAAAATTGATATGACATCGATACGAGGTCTTCTGCAGGATACTGGTAAAAGTTCCAATGAGGCCACAGAAGGCATTAGAAGACAGGAGCAACTTGTGTACAGACCTTAATTCAGTCTGCCGTCCTGAATCCCCGGGCAAACCACCACAATTGACAACTGAAGACATGCAATCTTCTAGGACCTCAGATACGATATCAGGGGAGACCATAGAAAGAATATCAAAGACAGCTGACTTAGCTTGTGCAGTGGGTGCAAAATCTAGCAAACTTTTTAATTTTTCTCCAGGTAATACCTCTTTAAGAGAGGCCATACACCTAGAATCATCAACCAGATCTTTACAAAGATAGTACGCAGCAAGAAGTAAGCCTTCAATCTGGTTTTCTTCTAGCTTATCACCTGACAATACTGTATTCAAGAAGAACACAACAAGCTGCAGTACAGATTGAACGGTTGCTCCTAACGATACTAAAAATTCGCAAAACCTTGCACCAGCCGTTGGGCTTCTGTTTATGAGCGTCCTACATCGCTGGCACGCTTCCTCAGCTCTCTTTCTTGATGGAAAGTATGATGGAATTAGTAGTTGAGCTATTCCCTTAGCAACATTAGTCTGATCCGCGGCAAGCACAGATAATAACACATCCAAGTTGACTACCTGCGTATAATAAGGCAACTAGTTGACCAGTGACTCAGCAAAGTGGATAAAATGAAAACTGCATATCTTAAACGAAAATGAAAAGTCTCCTCCTACCGTGTTAAACTGGAAAGCCCGAACATCTCTTAAAATAAGGAGCAGATCTACCATGGCAACACGTACTGAAGTAACATTATCTAACATTAAATGCCCCAGTCTTGGCAGAACCACTTTAAGAATTCCATGGGATTGTGGGTTTGCGAGGAGATAAGTAATACCATTTACCGTAGAAAGTCTAACCTCACTGCACGATTCATGTGACATATCATCTAAAATTTTTGTGAGGATCTTCGTAATTATTGCTGATGGGATCACTTCCCAGAAAAGATAGAGAACTCGACAGAGACCTTCCACAGCAACAGACCTCACCTCTGGGCATTCATCATTCATCAATTTTTCCAACAAATAGAACTGTTTGTCAAGTAGTGTATCTTTTGCTTCTTTTGTTGCATCAGGATCCTCCATGGGAAAAAGATCCAGAAGCAAATGTAAAGCGTTTAAACGAACATTTGAATTTGCAACCTGAAAGAAAATAAGAGCAGCCAAATCACTTTCCTACCAAATGTCAACTAAAATACAAGATGGAAAACTAAAGACAGCTAGGTAATGGCTAAGTTGTATATTCATGTAGTACACAGCTTATCACTTCTATGTTTTATATTAATTTGACAAGAAACCAAAGAAGTTAAGATCCAAAAGCATATGTAAAGCATTTAAACAAACATTTGAATTTGCAACCTGAAAGAAAATAAAAGCAATGAAATCACTTCCTACTAAATGTTCATACAATGTCAACTAATATACCAACAAAGAAGACAGTTTCAACTTTCAAATGGATAACTAAAGATGGCTAGGTAAGTTCTAGCCTCTCGGTAATGGCTAAGTTGTGTCTGCTATCGTTCATGTAGTACACAGCTAATCACCCCTATGTTTCTTCTCTGAGAGGAAGGCAAAAGAGGTTAAGAAACAAACCTGCAAAGAGCGAAATATCATAGGCTCAGCGAGGCCAAAGAGAAGCTTCTCAACACCTTGAGTTGTCCGCTGACTAATAAACCCTCCCAAAACCTTCCTTAAAGAAGCAGCAAAGGCGCACGAACTCGCATGAATAGAACTATCAATAATCCCTTGCAAAAACCCATCTTCAATCTCACCTTTCAAATCATTCTCAACTTCTTTCCAAGCTCTAAATAAAATCCCACCAAAGCCTTCAAGCACAGACTTTCTCCCAAAAGGAATCTGAGCTTTAACAACAGCAAGACCAGACTTCATCAACTGTCTACTAAGTCCAAAAGCAAAAGAAACAAATCTCTGACCATCTTCAGTCCTTACATACAAAGGCGAAACCACACACCGCATTAACAACATTCTCAAATCTTCAATACTCTCATCCTCAAAATCAAACAATGTAAAAGCTTCTCTAAGCATATACACTCTATGAACATCTACTTTCTTCTTCAATGTCAATGACCTCGAAAGCATAAATGGTAACGACTGAGAAATCAAAGTCTCTCTTCCCACTAAACCTTCCTTCCACCAACACTCACAAATTCCAGCAATTTCAAGACACAGAATCGAATCCGACTCAAACAATATAAGATTATTATGTAAAGCTTGAGCAGAGGGAAGCAAATCTGAACTAGAAAACGCTTTTTTCGGAGATAAAACGCATAGATGAAGTATATGAGATAGAATCTGAAGAGACCTAAGGATCTGATTCCTACGATGATCCAGATCCGATTCCGGTAAAGATCCGTTACCGCGTTGGCGTTTCGCTGGAGGCGAAGTAGGTGGAGAAGGTACACAGTGATTATTATCATCTTCAGTGAGTTTTTGAAAGGACTCTGTGTGATAGAGAATAGAGTTGTGAAGAGCGACTGGGAGAGAAGATGAGAGGTCTGAGGAAGGTTTCACGGCGTTGATGATTATTTTTAGAGACGGTTTAGCGGATTTTAGGGTTAATTTGACGGCGGATGAGATGAATTCGTCGGCTGATGTCTTGAGAGATGACCGGAGCCTTTTCTCCATTTTTTCTGTCAATTTTGGATTTTTTGAATTTTGTCAAAACTACCGCGTGTTATCATTTCATACTCGTCAGTCGTCACAGACAAGACGTATTTGAATTTTTCGAATGGTATTTGGTAATATAGAAAATGCAGATTGAGGATGCAGTATGATTCAATGGTGATTCATGCGGTTATTGAGGATGCAGTATGATTCAATAGTGATTCATGCGGTTTTTGTTGAACTGCTATTTTATATACAGTGCGTTTTTGAGGTGCAGTTTTCTATCCAGCAGACACAAACACATCTATATAAAAATCCGTAGTTCTTTTTCTTAAAACCGCGAACTATTAAAAAATACTGAAAGTTGCTTGAAATAACCCATATTTTAGTTGAAATAACTAGAATAACCTAGTGAAAAAAATGCATCCATATTTATGTGGAAATTACACAAAAAAATTATCCCTTTTAAATTAATTACAAGATTGCCATTTCCTTATTAACAAAAAAAAAAAAAACTGAATATCAAATCTTCTCAACCGTTTTGAAGTGTATAAACTTTTGAAACTTTCTAAAAATTTCAAAAATTTTCTCTCAAATCTTTTCAACCTTTGCGTTTCCCAAAAAATCTCAACTCTTCGGGTGCTTCACCCTCGCCGTCGCTTCTTCTCATTTGTTCCTACTTCTCCATCATTCTCGTTCTCCTTTGCCGGTCTCGTGAGTTTGCTGTCGTTTTACTTCTTCGTCGTTCTCGTTCTCGTTCTACTTCTCCGTCGGGTTCATCGTTTCAATCTCCCCCGCCGTTTCATCTTCACCTTGCTAAGGTTCGTCGTGGGTTCATCGTTTCTGTTCTTTGCTTAACCGCACATTGTTTGAGTTGTTTATTTTCTAGATCTATTTTTTGCTTAACCGCTGTTGTTGTGCATTATTCATTGTTCTTTGGCCGCACATTTGTTTGTTCTTTGGCTGCACATTTGTTCTTTGGCTGCACATTTGTTTGCTTTCAATGGTTGCACATTTGTTTGTTATTTGCCGCATAGTTGTTTATTTACTCTTTGGCTGCGGATTTGTTTTACTTTGGCTGCAGATTTGTTTATTCTTTGGCTGCGGATTTGTTTATTCTTTGGCTGCGGATTTGTTTTACTTTGGCTGCGGATTTATTTTTCTTTGGCTACGGATTTGTTTATTCTTTGGCTGCGGATTTGTTTATTCTTTGGCTGCGGATTTGTTTTATTTTGGCTGCGGATTTGTTTTACTTTGGCTGCGGATTTGTTTTTTCTTTGGCTGCGAAATTGTTTTACTTTGGCTGCGGATTTGTTTTACTTTGGCTGCGGATTTGTTTTTTCTTTGGCTGCGAATTTGTTTTACTTTGGCTGCGGATTTGTTTTACTTTGGCTGCGGATTTGTTTGTTTTACTTTGGCTGCGGATTTATTATTTCTTTGGCTGCGGATTTGTTTTACTTTGGCTGCGGATTTGTTTATTCTTTGGCTGCGGATTTATTTGTTTTACTTTGGATGCGGATTGATTTTACTTTGGCTGCGGATTTGTTTTACTTTGGCTGCACATTTGTTTATTCTTTGGCTGCGGATTTGTTTTTCTTTAGCTGCACATTTGTTTTTCTTTGGCTTCTTTGGTTGCATATTTGTTTGTTCTTTGTCTGATTTGGTCGGTTGTGTTTTTATTACAGATAGATGGCCTCTCCTTACCCTCCGCGACTTTTCAAAGATGGGAAACCATCTTTCCAAATTAAAAGCATGAATCACTATTGTTTTTTTTCCAAGTTCAAGACAATGAAAGAATTTATTGGTGAAGATGCGTGGGATGAGTTGAAGAGCTCATCTGTTGGAGTTTTTCTCAAGCTTACCGACATAGATGTGACGCACAAGTACATATGGGCTTCCCCAATTGTGAATTTCTTCCTCTCACATCAGCTGGCTGTCAACAACATTCATGAGTTATGGTCCTTAATTGATGGCCAACCACTCAGATTTTCCCTACATGAGTTCAAGGATATCACATGTCTAAATTGTGACCCCTTTCCATCAGCGGAATCTGAGTTGTGTGACCATAAACCTTTTTGGAATGAAATGAAAGTTCCATTAGGAGAAGGACCTTCTTGGGTGGAGTTAGAGAAAGTCTTAAAAAGATGTCAGAAGTGGGATAAAGAGAAGAGGAAGATGTTAGGAAGGTTGTGCATCTTGCATGTTGGTATTTATGGCATCAATCATGGATCAAGGATTTCTTTGAGTAGTGCTAGAAGAGTCTTTGATACATATGAGTTTGAGAAATATCCTTGGGGCAGAGCCGGATTTACTAGTTTAGTAACTTCGGTTAAAGTTGGTCGTAAGGAAAGAGGCACATACGAGTTGAACAGATGTGTTCATGCTCTCCTAATATGGATATTTGAATCCGTTCATACGCTAGGAGAGTTGTATGGTTTTAGGCGGGATTGGATTGATGTTCCACCACTTCTTAACTGGAAAGGATCTCGGCAACGTTTCAGATTTGAGGACCTAATAGCTAATGAGAAAGCTGAACATGGACAGGTATGGATATTGATCTTAATTTATTCTCGCGGATTTATTTTGATATTGATCTTAATTTATTTTGATGTTACCGCGGAGTTATTGTGATTTAATTTGATGTTACCGCAGAGTTATTTTTGATATAGCTGCAGATTTATTTTGATATTGGCTGCGGATTTATTTTGATGTAGCCGTGGATTTATTTTGATGTAGCCGCGGATTTAATATTATTATGAATCCAATCCATATTAATATTGTTCTTTTTGTAATTAGGTTCGTGTGAAACATATGCTTCCGGTTGCATTGGAAGATAAGTATCCTCAGTGGAGTGACAATGATGAAAACTTCGATCTGAGACTTGACAAGTTGATTGAAGATATCATTGGAGGTCAATTTGTTGCAACCGCTTGGCTTGCGGAGGATCCAGTCTTGAAAGAGCTTGAAGGAGATGAAGCTCAGAAGAAGAGGAGGAAGAAGAAGATCTCTAGGTCTGCTGATGAGTCCGATGGAGATGAAGCTCACAAGAAGGGGAAGAAGAAGAAGATCAAAGCAATGACACGGTCAATTGTTAGTACAATTTTTTATTTGTGTTTACTCTTGTTGCTTCTTTTGTTTATGATATTATAACTCCTGTTTATTAATTTGTATGATGATGAGGATACTAAGGCTTCCGTTGCTGGAATGGTTAAGCTGATGGAAAACTTTGTCGGGCAACTCGGAAGATTTGGGCAAAAATTTGACTGTTTTGAGACAAGAATACAAGGTTTTGATGATAAACTTGCTACAATCAAGGTGGATATCAATGATATCCGAGAACGAGGAGATAATAGCAAGATGATGATAGTGAAGGCCGAAGATGGCAATGTAGACATTAGTAATTCCAATTCTAAGAAAGAATTGGACAAGCAAAACGATGAAGCGACAAGTAAATCACCGGTTAGTTAAATGTTTTTTAGTTAGAGTGTTATTTTGATGTTACCGCGGAGCTATTTTGACGTTGCCGCGGAGTTATTTTGATGTAGCTGCGAATTTAGTTTGACGTTGCCGTGGATTTATGTTGATGTACTTGCGGATTTATTTTGATGTTGCCGCGGATTTATTTTTAAGTAGCCGCCAATTTATTTTGATATAGCTTCGGATTTATTTTGATATTGGCTGCGGATTTATTTTGATGTAGCTGCGGATTTATTTTGATGTAGCCGCGGATTTATTTTTAAGTAGCCACAGATTTATTTTGAAATTGGCTGCGGATTTATTTTGATGTAGCCGCGGATTTATGTTTAAGTAGCCGCGAATTTATTTTGATGTAACCGCAGATTTATTTTGATGTAGCCGCGGATTTATTTTGATGTAGCCGCGGATTTATTTTGATGTAGCCGTGGATTTATTTTGATGTAGCCATGTTCTAATGCAGTCATCATGTTCTAATGCAGTCCTGGCTGGTGTTGGAGACCAAGGATGCATCAGATGGCCTTCCAATTAGAAAAATTGTGAAGGGTGGAGTGGGGAAGAAGAGAAAGAGTACTGAACCTGTGTTTGATAGTGATGTTATAGACATAACATCACAACGGCAGAAAGAAGAAATGAAAATGGCATCAAGTTCCGAAGAAGCGTGGTCAAATCCGCAACAAGCAATTATCAATAAGGCTGTTGGCCATTCTTTGGATATAATGGTAGAACATCTTAAGGCCATGGATGAAAAGACACCTATTGGTAAATGAGTTCCTAAATTGGTGTCGACTCAAAGATTACCATTCATTGGTAACTCTACAGTTAAACACATTATTCCAGGTGTTGCAACTTCTGCAGAGGACTATGATCCAAAGTAAAACAAATCCGCAGCCAAAGAAAAATAAATCCGCAGCCAAAGTAAAACAAATCCGTAGCCAAAGAATAAACAAATCCGCAGCCAAAGTAAAACAAATCCGCAACCAAAGAATAAAAAAATCCGCAGCCAAAGAATAAACAAATCCGCAGCCAAAGTAAAACAAATCCGCAACCAAAGTAAAACAAATCCGCAGCCAAAGAATAAACAAATCCGCAGCCAAAGTAAAACAAATCTGCAGCCAAAGTAAAACAAATCTGCAGCCAAATAATAAACAAATCTGTGACCATATCTTAATTTGAAATCGTTTATTTAGAACATCGGCAACATGCATTGGTAATACGGTTGGTCCAACTCCACCAACGAAATCCTTGTACAATAATCCAAGAATTTCATGAGTTGCTTGTCGGGATCTTGCATAACGCTCTATAACTGAACAAGTATGATTGGGGATATACTGTCGAACATGAAACCTTGGATAATCTCCTATTGGTGTAGCTTGTACTCTCCAAGAACATCCATTCACCCAACACTTAACAGTCAATAATTCAGGTGTCGATTTAACGATAGTGAAATCAAATTTCTAGACAACAGTAAGAATTTTATTTCTTGTCTCCAGCTCCTCTTTTGACTCATAACATTGTCCAACAGCTAAATCCAAAGAACTCAATTGAAACTTCGCATATTCAGCATTCGCATTGCCTTCACTTACATAAAACGTGGAAGCTCTCTTCTTCATTGGTAATATTGGTTCTTCTTCTTCTTCTTCTTCAGGCATCATCCCATAAGCTGAAAAATTCTCATCGCCTGAATCTGTTCCATCAGAGTCATCACAATAATCGAATCTCGATTCATCATCATCGTTACCATCTTCATCATTCTCTTCAGCTTTTGGAACCTCAATGTGTAATGTCTTCTTGATATCAATCTTATCCTTCACTTCCACACAAAACCGAAGCATATCTACTTTGGATTGGCCCAAAAAAGTTTTGAATTGCCTACAATTCTCAACATATACGGGAGGTGTATCTTGGGGCAATTTCTGCATAATCTTCTTATGAAACATGTAGCTCAGTTTCACATCTTATACTCTATTATCCAACCCAAAATCTTCAAACACCATTCCAATGAAATTCTCATAAATCATGCTATCATCAGCTCCTAGGATTCTAGATCCTCGCTTAGCATCAACAACAAACAACTATCTACACTTTTTAAAGCTCCATTTTCCACATACAAGTATAATTTGTTCCATTCCTTTCAAAGAAAAATTAGAAAGAGGAAAAAAAAGTGTAGATAAAGATGAAAAAAGGACAAAACTTACGCCAAGGAGAAGAAAATGAAGAAGACAAGGTCGAAATCAGAGAGGAATGATGAAGAAAGAGGAAGATGAAGATGGCTGCAAAAAAAAAAAAAAACTAAGGGAAATGAGGTGAAGGAGAAGATGATGCCAATGGAAAATCCTAAATCTTGTGGTCCAGATTTTATTTTACAAATCCGCAGTAATTGATAATAACAAGTCCGCAACAACATGAAATTAACAATATATGTGAATAAATGTGCAGCAACAAGCAAGTGAATAAATGTGCAGCAACAAGCACGTGAATAATTGTGCAGCAACAATAACAAAAGTGTGCAGTAACATTAAGAAAAAGTGTGCAGCAACAATAACAAAAGTGTGCAGTAATATTAAGAAAAAGTGTGCAGCAACAATAAGAAAAAGTGTGCAGTCACATATACATTAAGTCCGCCACAACAAGAGGAAAAAAGTGTGCGATAACATTAGTTCAATAAGTGTGCAGTAACATATACAAAAAAGTCCGCCACAACAAGAGAAAATAAATGTGCAGTAAAATTACAAATAAATGTGCAGCAACGTTACAAATAAGTGTGCAGTAACAGAAGAAAAAGTGTGCGGTAACTATTAAAAAAAAAGTGTGCGGTAACTATAAGAAAAAGTGTGCAGTAACATTACAAATAAGTCTGCCACAACAAGAGGAAATAAATGTGCAGTAACATTACAAATACATGTGCAGCAACGTTACAAATAAGTGTGCAGTAACAGAAGAAAAAACTGTGCGGTAACTATTAAAAAAAGTGTGCGGCAACTATAAGAAAAAGTGTGCAGTAACATTACAAATAAGTCCACCACAACAAGAGGAAATAAATTTGCAGCAACGTTACAAATTAGTGTGCATTAACAGAAGAAAAAACTGTGCGGTAACTATTAAAAAAAAGTCTGCGGCTACTATAAAAAAAGGTGTACGGTCACATATACATTAAGTTCGCCACAACAAGAGGGAATAACTGTGCGATAACAGTATTTCAATAAGTGTGCACCAACGTTACAAATAAGTGTGCAGTAACATATACATTAAATCCGCCACAACAAGAGAAAATAAATGCACGACAACTGTAAAAAGAAATCAGCGGCAACTATTTTGAATATCTGTGCGGCTAAACAAAAAAAAATAAATCCGCTATAATGTGATGAAATAAATTTGCAAAACAAACCTGTGGTTCTAAATAACTCCGCAATAAGACAAAATAAATGTGTGGAATAATAAATGTGCGGCAACATAGAAAACAAATGTGCGGCAACATGAAAAACAAATGTGTAAAATAAATCCGCGATAACTAAAACAAATGTGCAAAAAATAAGTGTGCAGTAACATGATCTGCGGATTTTTGTAAAAAACGCGGTGGCATTTTTGTAAATAACATGATCTGCGAAAAAATATTTTAATGGCATTTTCAAAAACTATTTTTTTCCTAACAAAGGGTTCAGGGGTACTTTTGGGTTAAAACACATTAAAAATCCTTAAAAAAAAGGGTTATTCTAGTTATTTATGCTAAGTTATAGGTTATTCTAGCTTTTGTCTCTAAAAAATATTCTTGATTGGTGCTTTTTTTGTTGAGAAAACTATTTAAATTCTGTTATTTTTCTTGTCACCATTCACCATTCATTTTTTAGTCAATTTACTAATGTTTTTATTTATTTTGCCAAACCTTTTCCAACACATTTGTCTATTTTTTACTTTGAATTTCTATGTTTATTTTTTCCAAACCTCTAACCATGTTCAACCAATTCTCTATTTTCACTTCAAAATGGATTAATTTTACTTTAAAGCTGAATTTTTCTCCTGCCTTACTCTATTTTTGAATACAAATAGAGATTTTTATTTTTAATGTATATTGGAAATGGATAACTCCAAATGTATTTATGAAATTCATGTCCGCTCCTATACTAAAAAAAAAAATTAAAAATGTTTTATTTTAAAAAATATAAAATAAACATTAACATAAAACATTTCAAGTTGATTTTATAAATATTTAGAACATATTTTGTTTTGTTAATGTGTTCGATTTAAGGATATATAATTTGTACTAGAACCGACTTAAAGATAATTAAAAAGAAAAGTACCAAAACCTTATTCCTAATGTTAAAAGGAAAAACTCTCTAACTTAGAACTTGATTGGTTCACCCGCAAACGCTGCGTCTGCGGACAGTTGCGGTTGCAAGCGTTTAAAACTAATCATGGAAATCATAACATATTGCTCTGAACTACTTGAAACCGCTAGATTTCAAAATCTCCTTCTAGTTAGGGTTTGCAGCTTCGAGCGGTTGCCGTTGGTTTTATGAAAAAAATTTTAAAAATTTTTTAATTTATAATACTAATAAAATTTTACAAAAAAACAAAAAAAAATTAAAAATATATTACTATAAATTCTTAAATGTTTTATATATGTAACTAAACTAAAATATATTTATGAGTATAAAAATATGTTTCAAACCTCTTAAAAAAATTATTACTTACTCTAAAATTTATTTAAAAAATTCATTTATAAATTTTGATTATATTAATACAATTTTTAATAGAAATTATATATTTTACGTATATTTGATCATGTTAAATAGCAACCACAATCGCAACCGCTGTCAACCAGTTAGTAATTTTCCGTAAACGCACTTGTTTCTAATTGTTAAACCAGTCGTCTAAATCGCTTGATAACGTTTATAACTGCAACCATCCACTTCCATAAACTGCCGCAACTGCAACCCCAGCGTTTAAACCAGTCGGACCCTTAACTTAAAAAGGAAAAGAATGAAAACTATAGTAATGCTAGAAAGGATAACACCAAAATCGTATCATTGTCAGGTTTTCAAAACTTGAACACGGTGATTCTCTTTCTTGATAATGTATATTGCCTAAAGGCGGCTTAGGCCATCATCAATCTCGTGTTGTCTCAGAAAAAATCTCACTCCCAGTCTACAACTCTTGTTGAAGCTTCTCAATTGATTACTTCTCCAAAGAGCTCATAACTCTTCTGTTAATTTTAGGGTTCACGATCGTTTCCATGGATTTTAAGTACTCATTGCTAAGCCAAACCTATGGACAAAGGCGTGCCTAGGGCCCCAAAATGTTAAACAAATTTTAATATTGATTTTAATGTTTTTTTAAGTGTAAATTGTTGTTTCATATATTAAAAAATAGTGTTAATTATTTCTAACATTTTACAAAAATTATCTTAAATTTTGGTATTTTTATAGATTAAAATATTGTTAGTTAAAAATAGATTACAAAACAATATAATTTTCTAGCTATAAAAATAGACATGAGTAATGCATACGATAGGATTGAGTGGAGGTTCTTGGAGGCGGTTTTGTATCGTTTAGGGTTTAATTCAGCATGGATTTCTTGGATCAAGTTTTGTTGCATGGGCAACCGAAATATAATATTGTCCCAAAAAGAGGACTCGGGCAAGGGGATCATTTATCACCATATGTATTTATTTTATATACAGAAGTGTTGATAGCGAATATTAAAAAAGCAGAAAAAGATTATAAAAAAAAAATTATAGGACTTTCCGTAGCTCGGTCGTGTCCAGCTATCTCACATTTACTTTTTGTGGATGATATATAGTCTGTTATTTTTTAAAGCGGAAGCAGAAGAATGTCAGTCTGTGTTGGATGTGTTTGGGAGATATAGGAGAGCTTCAGGACAAGAGATTAATTTTAAAAGTTGTCGGTTATGTTTGGTAATAAAACACCTAATCAAACTAAGAACCAGTGATATATGATGATTTTAGCCCATATTTACTAATGTTTTCTAGTCTTTTTTGTGTTTTTAGAGTCGTTTTTGAGTCATATCAGGTCATAAGGAAGCTTTTTATATGGATTGGAGTGATTGGAGCTGCTGGAGCTTTTGGAGCAAAAAAGAATGGAATCGAAGCAAAAGAGCACAATTCACACGCGGAGCACGCGCTCCGGTTTTGGGAGCACATACTCCATCGCTCGGAGAAAAATAAGGATCCCGATTTGACCTAATCTTTGGCATGAAATAAAAAGGACAAGCTGTCCTCAGAAAAGACATGCTCACTTTTGGACTCTCTCTATTTTTCTCTCTATCAACTTTCCCATTCCCTTTTGTTTTTGGTTTCTATCGCCTTGTTACTCCCTTCATCATCTATTGTTCTTGCTTGTAAGATCTAGAGGATCAACCACTACTATGTTTGAGAAGAATTATGAACCTTATTCTATTTCCAATATTATTCATGAATTTTTTTTTATCCATTCCTGTGTTTTATTCTTCCATGTCTGAGTAGTCTTTTAGCTAGATTAAGGGTTTTAAAGGTATTCATGAGTTGATAAACTGAGCAAAAATAGGATCCATATATATATTGTCTTCGCCAATTGTTGATCTTAATGCTTAGATTAAACTGATCACTTAGTCTATGATTTTAAGTTAACCTATTCATCAAAAGTGTTTTAGGTTGCTAGAAGAAACATTGGTGAGCAATCAGTCCCTAGCCAACGACAGTTGATGCTACGACTGATTGTGAATATATTGAACCCATTCACTAATGCTTGTCTGCATCTCTAGGTCCAAACGACAGTTTAGGTATTTAGATTGTTAGATAAAGTTGTCGACACCATGACAGTGGGTCAGTCTTATTTTTATGTTTGAGTTCTGGACCTGTGCTAAATTGATAGGAATGATAGGAATGAACTAGTACCTAAGAAGGGAGGCATCACGGTGGTAAGAAATGATAGGAATGAACTAATACCAACTAGGACAGTAACCGAACATAGGATGTGCATAGATTATCAGAAATTGAATGCTGCAACTCGCAAAGATCATTTTCTGCTTCTTTTTATTGATCAGATGCTGGAACATTTGGCTAATCATCCTTATTACTGTTTCTTAGATGGTTATTCGGGTTTTTTCCAGATCCCCATCCATCCGGGCGAGACGACGTTCACTTGTCTTTATGGCACTTCCGTGTACCACAGGATGCCGTTCGGGTTCTGTAACGCCCCAGCAACTTTCCAACGTTGCATGATGTCCATTTTTACTGACCATATTGTGGATATTATGGAAGTTTTTATGGATAATTTTTTCTGTGTATGGGAGTTCTTTCTCTGTTTGTTTGTCGAATTTGTGCAGGGTTTTGCAAAGGTGTGAGGAGAAACACCTTATTTTCAATTGGGAGAAGTGTCACTTCATGGTGCGAGATGGGATAGTGCTAGGGCACAAGATATCAGAAAGAGGTATTGAAGTGGACAAGGCAAAAATCGAAGTGATGATGAGTCTGCAACTGCCTAATTTGGTAAAAGGGATCCGCAGTTTTCTGGGACATGGTGGGTTCTACCGCCGGTTCATCAAGGATTTCTCTAAGATTGCAAAACCCCTCACGAGACTGCTGTGTAAAGAAGTGAAGTTTGAGTTTGACAACATTTATTTGGAGGTCTTTCATACTATAAAAGGAGCTTTGGTTAGTGCTCCGATTGTCCAGCCGCCGGATTGGGACCTTCCTTTTGAGATCATGACAGATACTAGCAAATTTACCATAGGAGCCGTGTTAGGTCAGAGGAAAGACAAAAAGCTTCATGTTGTTTACTACGCAAGTCAGACTATGGATGATGCTCAGTGTAAGTATGCCACAACTGAGAAGGAGCTGTTAGCAATTGTATTTGCATTCGAGAATTTTTGATCATACCTTGTGGGGTTGAAAGTGATTGTTCATACTGATCATGCGACTTTAAAATACTTGCTAACAAAGAAGGACGCCAAGTCTAGACTTTTGAGATGGATTCTGTTGTTGGATTCTGTTGTTGTAAGAGTTTGATTTGGAGATTAAGGACAAGAGGGGAACTGAAAACGGTGTTGCAGATCATTTATCCAGGATGAATATCGAAGAGGAAACACCTATGGATGATAGTCTCCTAAATGAGCAGGTCTGCGTGATCAGTGTTGGTGAAGTCGACGAGCACCTAGTAGGAGCACCTGCTCCGGAGTGTTTTTTTGGTTCGATAAAAGAAGGACGCCAATCCGTTTTCCCTTGGTTTGGAGAAATAGCAAACTTCTTGGCTGCTGAGAAATAACCAGAAGACTTCGTGGGGAATAAAAGGAGGAAATTTCTTCGAGACATTAAGCGGTACTTTTGGGACGAGCCCTACCTTATAAGCATTGCTCGGATGGAATATTCAGAAGATGTGTGTCCGAAGAAGAGATATATGGGATCCTATTTCACTGTCATGGCTCTTAATGTGTTGGCCACTTCGTCATTTTCAAGACAGTTTCCAAGGTTCTCCAATCCGGTTTTTGGTTGCCTACAATGTTCCGAGATGCTCAGCGGTTTGTCTCTAGATGCGACGCCTGTCAGAGGCAAGGAAACATTAGCAAGAGAAATGAAATGCCTCAGAACTTTATTCTGGAAGTGGAAGTTTTCGATGTGTAGGGGATAGAATGAATACATCGTGGTTGCAGTTGATTACGTGTCCAAATGGGTTGAAGCTTTGGCAAGCCCTACGAATGATGCTAGGGTGGTGGTTAAATTGTTTAAATCCGTCATTTTCCCAGGTTTGGTGTTCCGAGGATAGTGATTAGCGATGGGGGTTCCCACTTTATCAACAAGAGTTTTGAAACCCTCCTAAGAAAAAATGGCGTGAGACACAAGGTCTCGACTCCTTACCACCCTCAAACAAACCATCAGGTTGAGATCTCCAATCGGGAGATCAAGAATGTACTGCAGAAGACCATGAACATGACAAGGAAGGACTGGGTTAAAAATCTAGATGATGCACTTTGGACATATAGGACCGCCTACAAGACTCCTTTGGAGACTACACCGTTTCACTTGGTGTACGGGAAGGCATGTCACCTCCTGGTAGATCTGGAATACAAGGCGGCCTGGACAGTAAAAAAGCTTAACTTCGACATCAAACCTGCGTTTGAAAGGCGGACCATGCAGCTGCACGAGTTGGAGGAAATTAGGCACTTGGCTTATGATAACTCTAGGATCTACAAAGAGAGAACAAAGGCCTACCATGATAAAAGGATCCATATATATATATTGTCTTCGCCAATTATTGATCTTAATGCTTAGATTAAACTGATCACTTAGTCTATGAGTTTAGGTTAACCTATTCATCAAAAGTGCTTTAGGTTGCTAGAAAAAACCTTGGTGAGCAATCAGCCCCTAGCCAACGACAGTTGATGCTACGGCTGATTGTTAACATATTGAACCCATTCGCTAATGCTTGTCTGCATCTCTAGGTCCAAACGACAGTTTAGGTATTTAGGTTGCTAGATAAAGTTGTCGACATCACGATAGTAGGTCAGTCTTATTTTTATGTTTGAGTTCTGGACCTATGCCAAATTATATCCTGAATAGTTGCTCAATTTTCATCTCTGAATTACCGGCGAAATACCTTAGTCTAGTGCCTTGCTTTATTGAATTTTACATCACTTTAATTATTTGCTACTTGTTACAAAAACCAACCATTCAAACTTGCTATCTTAACTTTATTTTTAAATCTTTGAAAATTATAGTGTAACCTTGGTCTTTGTCGATCACATCTATACTACTGCGATTATCTATGCACTTGCAGTCTTTTATTTGGGTTAAAAAAAGGATCCTTTCCAGGAGTTTCTCTCCCAACGATCAAGTACTATTGTTTAACTCACGCCTAAGACTGTTTCCAAGAAAACTGAAGTCAAGATCAAGTACACTTGCAGTCTTTAATTATTTGCTACTTGTTATGAAAACCAACCATTCAAACTTGCTGTCTTAGCTTTATTTTTAAATCTCTAAAAATCATAGTGTAACCTTGGTCTCTGTGGATTGGATCCTATTTATACTACTACGATTGTCTGTGCACTTGCAGTCTTTTATTTGGGTTAAAAAATGATCCTCTCTAGGAGTTTCTCTCCCAACGATCATGTACTATTGTTTAACTCACGCCTAAGACTGTTTCCATGAAAACTGAAGTCAAGATGGTCCGGTCCATTCACTATCAAGGAGGTTAGGCCGCATGGAGCCGTAGTATTGCTGGATACTAGAGAAAGAGAATTTGTGGTCAATGGTTAGTGACTCAAGTCGTACCTAGCTGAGTCGTATATCGTAGAAGGTGGATCTGCCACCTTCAGTGACCCCCTCACGCTTAGATGGCTAACCAAGTCGAGTTAAAGACTTAAACCAAGCGCTTGGTGGGAAGCAACCCACCGGTAAGATTTGGTACATATTTTTCTCAATTTGCTGTTACACTAACTTTATTTTTTAGTTCTTATTGAAAAAAAAAAGGAAAAATTGGCAAGCACCCTGAAAGAGTTCGCGAGCACATGCTCGCCAGGGTACTCCGCATGTGAGAACTAGAATGAAAAGCTGAGATCCGATTTTCAAGTGCCAAACCGGGCTCACAAGATCACATCAAGCGAAAACTCTAATTTGGTAAACCGGTCTCACCACTTTCCATTCCTATTGAAGCTAACCGCTATCTTTGCCTCTCTCTCTCACACTCCCTCTCGCCGTCTCTCGCCCAATCCCGTGCGGCACCTCTAGATCTCTCTCTCACTCGCCGTGCATCTCTCTCGTGCCTCTCACTCAATCTCCCATCGCCGCGCCCCCACAAGTTCCCTTGCTCACCTCGTATTCACTGCTGCCGATTTCCTCGCCACCATGCCTCTAAAACAACGATTCTCGAGCACCAAAGGCAAGGCCCATGCCGGATCCTCCGCCGCACAGGCCACCGGCCCCATCATGCATCCATGGCCATGTGCGGAGAATGAGGCCTTCTCCTTGCCCGATGATCACCTACCCCCGCAATCAACCACCCAATGGGACCAAAAGGCCTCTTTCTACTACAACCAACTGCTTAAAGTGAAGATCGAACCAACTAGGTTCATGTGCATTAAGACCCTTCAATCATTGGGCATCTACGAAGAGGTCCAACAAATCCTTTACCACACGCAGTGCATGACCTTCGCCTTGGAGGAGGATGTCCTTTTCGCAGATCACACTCGGTAATGCTTAGCCACCGCACGGCTCACGTACGCAGATCCGGAGAAGCCGGTCTTTGAGGAGGCTACATTTTCTTACTTTGCTGGAGGAAAGAAGTATAGGATTAGCATGGAGGACTTTTGCATCGTCTTTGGCTTTCACAATGAGGTGAAAGAGCTTGCGTTTCCCAAGAAGTTCCCACAGTCCAACATCTTCTGGGAGACCATCGCCTCAGGTCCCTACCAACCCAACTCGGTGAGCCAAACCCGCATCCGTCACCCCGTGGTCCGCATATGCGCCAAGATTTTCAGCAATATGCTCTTTAACCGTGATGTCAGGAACAAGGTACATCTCGACGAAGTTTTGATGTTGTTTTTGGGATGCAGCACTTTAGTAGGTGACGGACACCCGGTAACAGTTGACGAGTACTGAGCCAACTTTGGAATCCAGTTCGCACAGGTCATAGGCACCATCAAGGATAGCTCCACCGTAGGCTCATCACCGAGAACTGAGCAAATTGGGAGCCTTCCTTACCTCCCTGTTCCGCCACCTCGGAGTGGATCTCTCGACCTCCTCTTGCATCAACAAGGTGGAGAAGATGGACACTAACAACTTGGTTATCTCCAAGATCCTCCACGACCCGAGTACCTACAGGTTCATCGACGCAGACGGGAAATCTACTTCTGTGCGCTACCCAACAAGGCGCTTACTCAACTCCTCAGAGTCGCGAGTATAGGAAATGGATGATAGCGTCGCAACGGAAGAACAACAGCCTCATTCAGAGGATTATGCAAACATTGGCTCGAGGATGCTGCCACAACACAGCAGCAGCGGATACACAGCCCTAGCCCTCATCCAACACCTTAGACACGAGCCAGCCCTGGCGGCGAAGGAAGAGAAGAGCCGGCTACGATGACCCAAACACCGCTTCCATGCAGTGATTTTTTCTCACATTTTCTTTTCAGCATTGTATTATCCAGAGTTATTTTATTTTTATTTTTCAGTCAATCCCTTAGTTCTTTTTCACACCAAAGATGGTGTGATTTAAGTCCGGGGGAGCAGTTCGCTACTAATTTATTTTCTTTTTCTTTGAGTCTTATTTTTCTGTTTTTCTTTAGTGTCGTTGTTTAAGTCCGAATCAGGTGTAGCTGCTTCATTTCTTTTCTTTTATCGAGTCAATGTCAGAAGCAGCTGCTGCATTTTTTTTCTTGAGTCAGTTTGTTCAAGTCATTTGGTTGTATGGGCGAAAAATATCACTTATGGGAACTGGGAATCTATGATGCATTTAAACCATTTTGTGAATTTTTGACTATCTTTCTAGTGACAATCACTGCAGAACCATGAGTACAAGGACGAGCCAGAACATCCCACACTCAGATTCCTATCATTTTGTGCTATGTTTACCACCCACCAAAAAATCTGGTAATCCTAAACACTCTGAGCTTCACCTTTAAAATAACCTCCCTATTACCAAGATTCGATTCTCTTAGCTAATGCTTGAAAATGAGAAGTCACGCTACCACTTAATTTATGTAAAGAGTTATTGTCTAGATGATGAAATTCTCTAGGTTTGAGACTCAATTATGGAATAGGGTTGGTTGAAGATGTTGGGTGAGTTTTCGGTAAGAAATTATTTTTAATATTATGAAGTGTGTGGTCTGCAGATTGTGGTTAATGTCACGGTTTCCTGAGATTCGACTAGTCCATGCGCTTTACTCTTCTTTTTTCGTTCTTTGATCCTAGTTTGTTTGAGGAAAAACAAAGGTCTAAGTCCGGGGGAGTTGATATATGATAATTTTAGCCCATATTTACTACTATTTTCTACTCTTTTTTTGTGTCTTTAGAGTCGTTTTTGAGTCATATCAAGTCATAACGAAGCTTTTTAGCATGGATTGGAGTGATTGGAGCTGCTAGAGCTTTTGGGTCAAAAAGAGTAGAATCGCAGCAAAAGAGCACAATTCACACGCGGAGCACGTGCTCCGGTTTTGGGAGCACATGCTCCATCGCTCGGAGAAAAATAAGGATCCCGATTTGACCTAATTTTTGGCGTGAATAAAAAGGGCAAGACGCCCTAGGAAAATACACGCTCACTTCTGGACTCTCTCTATTTTTCTCTTTATCATCTTTCCCATTCCCCTTTGTTTGTAGTTTCTATCGCCTTGCTACTCCCTTCATCATCTATTGTTCTTGCTTGTAAGATCTGGAAGATCAACCACTACTCTGTTTGAGAAGAATTCTGAACCTTATTCTATTTCCAATATTATTCATGAATTCTTTTTTATCCATTGCTGGTTTTATTCTTCCATGTCTGAGTAGTCTTTTAGCTAGATTAAGGGTTTCAAAGGTATTCATGAGTTGATAAACTGAGCATAAATAGTATCTATATATATATATATATTGTCTTCGCCAACTGTTGATCTTAATGCTTAAATAAAACTGATCACTTAGTTTATGATTTTAGGTTAACCTATTCATGAAAAGTGTTTTAGGTTGCTAGAAGAAACATTGGTGAGCAATCAGTCCCTAGCCAACGACAGTTGATGCTACGGATGATTGTGAACATATTGAACCCATTCGCTAATGCTTGTCTGCATCTCTAGGTCCAAACGATAGTTTAGGTATTTAAGTTGCTAGATAAAGTTGTCGGCACTACGACAGTGGGTCGGTCTTATTTTTATGGTGAGTTCTGGACCTGTGCTAATGAATAGTTGCTCAATTTTCATCTATGAATAACCGGCAAAATACCTTAGTCTAGTGCCTTGCTTTTTTGAATTTACATCGCTTTAATTATTTACTACTTGTTACGAAAACCAACCATTCAAACTTGCTGTCTTAGTTTTATTTTTAAATCTCTAAAAATCGTAGTGTAACATTGGTCTTTGTGGATTCGATCCCATCTATACTATTGCGATTGTCTGTGCACTTGCAGTCTTTTATTTGGGTTAAAACATTGTGTATCAACCAGTTGAAAGACTTAAATCTGTATTACAAAGGAAGGAGCTATGGATAACTATCTTTGAATACCAGAGAGCTCGAGTGGCTCAAAGAGTAAAATCTTTAACTATGTTAGAGATCGTCTTAATGACCGAATAAATGGATGGTCAGCTAAATTTATATCGAAAGGAGGCAATGAAACTATGATTAAAAATTCCGCAAGACTTAACTTCTAAGTTAACAAGTGCTGTCTTGAAGTATTGGTGGAGTACTAATGGAAAGGACCAGGGCCTCCAATTGGTTTGCATGGGAGAAAATGTGTAAACCAAAATCTGATGGGGGAGTGGGTTTCCGCTGCTTGGAAAAATATAATGATGCAATATTGGCGACTTATTCAATATCCAAACTCATTGATCGCTCATTTATTATAGGAAGTTTCATCCCTTACTATTAAAAAACCATATTCCCCATCCTTTGGGTGGAAGAGTATATTTTTGACAAAATATTTAGTTCAAAAAGGCCCGGTGGTGTTTAGGATTCGGGTGTGATATTTCAGTTTAGAAAGATCATTGGATTCCAGATGTCAATCTTAGACCTGCGAATGGCTGAGGAAGAGAAGGTTATCCAAATATGAAGGTTATTAATTTAATTAATCCAGTGTTCAAGGTGTTGTATTTTCCTGGGTATTTCTGTGTTTACGAAGCTTTCTTGGCAGGTTGCAGCCTGTTTTTTTCTATCCCTGAGGTACTTCTATCGTATCTCGTAGGCCTGGGCGTTTGGGTATCGGTTTGGTATTTTTGATTTTTTGGGTTTAGAAATTTAATACCCATTCGGGTATTTATAATTTTTGGTTCCGTTCCATCTGGGTTCGGGTCAGGTTCGGGTATCGAAAATACTGGAAGAAAACTAAAAAATTGGTTAAATTTAAATAAAATTTGGTTAATTTTCACAAATATAAATAATAATTTGGGTATATTCAGTTATTTTACTTATTTTTATTATTTTAGTCTAAATTTAATTAAACATTTTCAGTTTATAATTGTAATTTTGGGTATTGGCTTATATGAAATCTATAAATAATTAATATTTTTTTTGTATATAATTTTATTTCGGGTATTTCGGATACCTATTCGGTTTTCAGTTCAGTTCGGATTCGGGTTCAGTTTTTCGGGTATAGAAATTTAAGACCCGTTCGGGTATTTTGTCAAATAGGGTTCGGGTTTGGTTTATTTTTTCGGGTCGGTTTTGGTTCCGTATTTTTTGTTCGGTTTTTTTTGCCCAGGCCTAGTATCTCGATCGATTAGGTCTTTCAATTCCGCAAATGGTCCCCAATATGCTAAGGAACATATTGTGCTTGATTACCGTTGCTGCTAAATGCGGATATTTAGTTGATGTAAATGAATTCCTCGAATTCTTTAGCTTTAGGAGTACAAAGGTGGTTCTGGCCATTATGCGATTTATCCCATTGATAACAAACACACGATTTTCGGTTTCCCTGGGAAGGATCAGTCTTGGAAAAATTCTTGGTTTTTTGTTAAGGCGGACACTCATTCCCTAGGTGATGCTCGTGTGCTTCGCCAAGCATGGTATGAATTGTTAGGTGAGCCATTTTTCTTTGGTTAAGTCTGATCAATTAGTTTGTTGTCTTTACTAATGACATTTGTTGTTTCAGCTTCTCAACCTCGCCACATTCCCTGTGAGGGTCTCTTATCTTTTTATAGATCTATTATCAATAAGGAGTTGATGTGGAACTTTTTTTTCTCTCGACAGATGTTGTCAAGGAGGAACCAATGTTGTCAAGGAGAAGAACAAAGTTGTGGGTAAGAGCAAGAGGAAAGTGAAAAAGGAGATTCAGTTTGAGGCTAAACCACAAGGTATTAGCTTGACTTATCACTTATGTTTCAGTTATTTCTCTCGATAATTAACTAATTTTACTGTTATGAAAACATATGTTACAAAGGAGAAGAGGAAGGTGAAAGAGGAGATTCAATTTGAGGCTAAACTGATGGGACCGTCGGGGTGTAGCCACATGAAAACTTTTATTTAAGTCTGTAGCTACAAGAGTTTTTAAAAACAATGTTTAGCCACACGAAAAGTTTGTTTTCGAGTTATAGCCATATAAACGTGGATTTTCCGTTGACTTTGACGGTTCCGTTAAGCAGATTGCCTTAACCACTAACAGAAGTGTTTTCTGAACCGAAATCTAATTTTCAATGTTTTAATTTGGGTTAGAAAGAAGGAGCCATCGGGGTATAGCCACATGGAAAATTTCATTTAATTCTGTAGGCACAAGGAAACTTTTATTTAAGTCCGTAACCACAAGGGTTTTTAAAAACAATGTTTAGCCACATGAAAAGTTATTATATGTTAATATGATTTGATTAATACATTCTAATATGATTTTACACGTATTCCAGTAGTAATTGACTATGTGCTAATATGATTTTATTAGTATATAACGTGTTTATGACCTGCAGGAGACCAAGCAACTCACTGTTTCAAATACTAGGTCCATGAAGATGAACGATGATGTACTTGCTGTTGCTATCAGCCCTGATGCTAAACATATTGCAGTTGCACTACTTGATTCCACAGTGAAGGTAGGTTTATTTGTTTGTATTCCACAGTGAAGGTAGAAACCAATGATTTAAATCATGTCATCAAATGATACTTTAACCACATTCCTATCTCTCTTATAGCATTTGTTTCTTACTTATATAACACCAACTTGTTTACCTTATATTGGTTTCAGGTTTTCTACATGGATTCTCAAAAATTCTACCTCTCATTCTATGGTCACAAGTTGCCTGTGATTTCCATTGACATCTCATCGGATGGAGAATTGATTGTAACTGGTTCTCAGAACAAGAATTTGAAAATTTAGGGTTTGGATTTTGGTGATTTTCACAAGTCTATCTTTGCTCATGGGGACAGGTACCTCTAAAGTTCTCACTATACTTTTTAAAATGGCATTAACCCATTACCGTTCATTTCTGTGTTTAAGACTCCTTGGAATTGGTAAAACATTGTGGTGCTTAAGTGACACATGACTCTATTTTACAGTGTTTTTGGAGTAAAGTTTGTTCGGAATACCCATTATCTATTCAGCATTGGGAAAGTCCACCTTGTGAAGTTTTGGGATGCCAACAAATTCAAGCTACTGTTAATGCTTGAAGGACTTCATGCAGAGATTTGGTGTCTTGCTGTCAGTAATCGTGGTGATTTTATCGAGTTATTAAAACAATGGAAACTTTTCATGTGGCTAAACATTGTTCTTAAAAACTCTTGTGGTTACAGACTTAAATGAAAGTTTTCATGTGGCTACACCCCGACAGCCTCTTTCTAACCCAAATTAAAACATTGAAAATTAGATTTCGGTTCAGAAAACGCCTCTGTTAGTGGGTAAGGCAATCTGCTTAACGAAACCATCAAAGTCAACGGAAAATCCACGTTTTTGTGACTATAACTCGAAAACAAACTTTCCATGCGGCTAAACATTATTTTTAAAAACCCTTGTGGCTACTGACTTAAATGAAAGTTTCCATGTGGCTACACCTCGATGGCCCCTAAACTGCCACAAGGTTTCTGCTTGACTTCTGTTTTAGGGATTGTTATAACAATTGAAGAAGTTGGAAATGTATTACAGTTTTTCGAGTTCTCTTTAGCCTTTGGAAAGGCCATGTTTATTTTACTGCTAATGAACTAATGATCTGTATTATTCTGCCAAAGGATGGGCAATATCAGCAGGAGGAATGAGATGCCTCAAAACCCCATTGTGGAAGTTGAAGTGTTCAATGTGTGGGGAATCAATTTCATGGGACCCTCCAACCCACCTTCACATGGTAACAGTTACATCATGGTAGTAGTGGAATATGTCTCAAAATGGGTTAAGGCAATTGCTTCTCCAACAAATGACGCTAAGGTGGTTCTGAAGATGTTAAAGAACATCATCTTCCCCCTGTTTGGAGTGCCACGAGTGGTTAGTGATGGGGGATCCCACTTCATCAAAAAACTTTTTGAAAACCTCCTAAGGAAATATGGAGTCAAGCATAAGGTATATATACCCTATCACCCTCAGACTAGTGGACAAGTATAAGTTTCTAACGCACACATCAAAGCCATTCTTGCTAGAGTGGTAGGGATTCAAAGAGAGACTGGGAAACTTAACTCGATTATATACTTTGGGCCTACATGACTGCTTTCAAGACTCTAATAGGAAGAACACCATTCCAGCTTCTCTATGGAAAAACCTGCCATATGCTAGTGGAGATTGAGTACAAAGCCATCTAGGCAACCAAGCTTCTCAACCATGTTCTCAAAACAGCTCAGGAGAAGAGGAAAATGAGTTTGCATGATGATGAGGTCAGAGAAGTTCTACGATAAGTTTTCCTTGGGACTCACAATCAACAAGCTGCAAGTGGACATCAATCAATTGTAGTACTTAAAGTATATCGATCCCACAGAGAGACAAGTTGTTTTGCAAATCAAGAGGAACAAGTAAGGCTAGAACTCAATAATAAAAAGGTTGGGTTTGTTGTGTCAGGCAACAGGTATGCAAAGAAATCGATGTAAAACAATATAAGAAAGATGTTGGGTGTTCAAGGGTTTGCCGGGGTTCTATGATCTAACAAGTCAAGATAAATTCATGTAATGCATGTCTACTCCTAAGTCTCGGACTATAAAACACGAAAGTTCAATCAACCTATTACCATAGAGAAAATCGGCTAAAATCTATATGTTCTGCAACTCAACTTCCGCAGGCAACAACACATATGTCAAAGCATTAAAATCAAGTCCAATCCTAGTCCATAAAACTCCATAACTAAGTGGTATGTGCAAGCGGATAGCATTACCTAGATGCCTAAGATCAATAGCTAGTTCATGACGCTAATTATATGCATTAAGAAAAATATCAAACCGAAAGAACAGTATATACGATGATGCAACTACAATAAACTCGCCACTTAAACCAAAAAGATCACACCCCCCCCCCTTTGATTAACCCTCTAAACCCAACAAGAAAACCACTCAAGCATGCGGAAAGAAATCATCAAAGCAAGATGAAAGTGACTCATACATATAGAAAAGTTTTTAGAGATTAAAAAGTATTCAAAGATTGTAGAGAAAATATATAGTGAAACTCCAAGGCTTCTACGAAGAACAAGGCTGGTGCGGCTCCTTCCAAGGGGGCAAGGCTCTGATGTCATGATGAAGATGAACTAGGTTTTTGGTGAGGAAGCACAGGAAATCGGTTTTAGATGAGTATTTTTAGGTCTTGAGGCACAAGAAATCGGTTTTAGGGTTCTGGAGGCTAAACTCGTCATTTTGGTAAGTGTGGAGGCAAAGGGGCAGGGTCTCAGTCATGGGTGCTTGTGACCGAGGTGCCCAAGAGGCTAGACCTTGATCACGGGTGCTTGTGACCGAGGTGATGGAGCTTTGGCTTCAATCGACATGTCTTTACTCCTCAGGATGCATCTTCCACATGGATGAATGGATTACTTTTATTCTTATCCCAGGTGAATCTTGACTCTTCCAGCTTTCCAATGATATGGACAACTCCAAATTTGTTCCATGGGAAGATCTCCAAGTGTTGTCAAACTTTTGGTGCTCTGAAACTGCCTTAAAACAGGTTTTGCTCCTCTTTTGGTCCATTTTCCCATAAAACCTATAAAACCTCTTTGACACTAAAAATACTTGATAATAGCTTACTAAGCCTTGAAATCACACCAATATCGCATTAAAAATATGAAAACCATAGTAAAAGCTGGTCAAAATACGATGTTATCAACTCCCTCAGACTTAGACTTTGCTTGTTCTCAAGCAAACAAGAATGGAAAAGAGGTTTTCAAAATCACGGGAATTCACTTGTCATTGGGGATATCTTCTTTGCACTCTTTCTCGCTGTGGTGTTAGAACTTACTTTCCGTAGTCAACCATAAGAAGCATCAATAATCCTTAATAGCTCACAATCCAAAGGTACTTTCGGAAAAGTATAGTGGTCTTACCAAAGGGAAATTGATTCAAGGGGTGCCAACTTCTTCTTACCAAGACTCTCTTCCATATACTTTCCTCTCCCTCTTCTCACTTCCAAACAACCAGTTTTTTCCCTACATTTCTAGGGTATCATTTTTTTTTTCACTGGCTACTTGCTTTGTTCGGCCAGTCTCCATGAGGTCACAAAAGAGGCGCGGGTTTAAGTGCAATCCCTTGTTCTTCTTTCTTTCCTTTCCTTTCTTTTCCTTATTTCTTCTTTCTTTTCGTTCTTTCTTTTCTTCTTCTTAGAGTTACGAAGGGGAAGGAGAGGTAAAGTATACTTGTGAAGAGTTGTAGTGTCTTATTGGTTTGAATAGGTATTTGCCCGGCGAATTCCAATCCCTAAGAAAGAAATTGAATGTCAGGTTAGGTTCAACTAGATTTTAGAGACAACTTTGGTTTACCTTACTCCCCGATATAAAGTAGTTTTGTGGAATGTTGAGTCAGCTCATACCCTTTCTGAACTTTGGCTCCGCAGTTTAGCATAGAGTCATCAGAGTGTTCGCCAATTCAGATAATCCAATAAAACAAGATCATGGTTCCCTAACAGTGGCAAAAGGTCTCAAGTCAACAAAGTAGAAAGTGTAGCATTAGTAAAGGATGGAACATCCTTTCTCCCAAACTTAAATCACACCATCCTCGGTGAAAAAATAAGAAAGAAAAAAGGATGAAAATCATAAAGAAAGAGTTAGGTGTAAGAACAATGTCACCTCGAATTTGATTATTGGTAACTAACCGGTGCTTTTTTCTTTGGTTTTTTGACATCAAATGGACTCAGTCTGGTCCATTGAATTCTTTGTGAATAACTTTCTAGTTGCATCTTTCCTTAGAGAAAAACCTAAAAACCATCAATAATATGCGAAAGATAAATAAAGATAATAAAACTAAAGTTAAGGATAGAATAGTGGTGGTGTCAATGGTGAGATGGTGGTGATGGTGTCTCGTTGATGTCAATACTGCCATGGTTGAGATCTCCATGGTGACTGATTGTTCTATATAGAGATGTTGGTTTGGCTCGAAGAAGCGATCGGATCGGTGCAGTGGAACATGGACTTGGTCGGCAAAGCTTAGGATGTGGATCAACTTGCGTGAAGGTAACAGGGTGAAAAACCTCGATCACATATGCTCGTGACCGAGGCTGGCCCTCCTACGCGCTTCGGTCGAGAGGCATCATGACCGGGGTTGACCTTCCTTGTCGGGAACGATCTTGGCTGCCCTTTCCTTGCTTGGTTCTTCAGCTTGGTACACTAGTATGTCATTCCTTTTTACTAAATGGCCTAGGATGCATACTTACCAAGTGACGTTTGAGATTTGGACAATTTTATGGAGCTGTTGGATGGTTTAGGCCGAACATGGCTCCGCATAAGGTCCGCACGAGAATATCAAAATCTAGTTTTATCATGACCATATCTCCTTCAATCATTATCTCTTAAATGTCCTCATATCATTAGACATTTAATCTTGGAGCATTTGGTTGAGCCAATCTTCATTTCTATCCTTGAATCGTGTCATCGGCTATCGCAGATCGGTCTGTGGTGTCAAACTTCGAGAATTTCTTGAGTGTAAGGTCTTTTCTTCAAATCTTCTCCGATCATCACTCCACAAATACTCAATTTGCCATAGAATATTTGATCTGAGATCATATATATGATCAGGAAATTTCACAAAATTCTCTAACCTTGGTGAATCGCATACCCGCGGAACGGTGCCGGCTAGGATCGTGATGTTGGTAGTTGGCCATCTTCAAATCTGGGCTCCTTTTCTTGAAATATTTTTAATCAAAAATTCTTAATCTCCAGCTTCTCAGTGACTATCAATTTATAGCTCTTTTGATCGAGTGGATTTGAATGTTCACCCTCCTTTGTGAATCATGCGGTCGCGGATCGGTCGCGGATCAGTTGCGGTGCTCAAAAGCATATAATTTCTCCAATATTAATTATTTCTCCAAAATTCCCTCAATCATTACTCCTGAAATACTCATATGATGTTGAGTACTCGATCTTTGATCATTTAGTCGAGTGGATTGGGACATTCTTCACAAGGCATGAATGACTCGGTTGCGGCTTTAGAACAGATGTAGCAGCCTCAACTTGGTCTGCAATTGGATGGTGTCAGGGAATGGTGCATGACTCCTCAGGGTTGTGTTGTTAGATCTGGAAAGCTCCATAGGATCAAAGATGTACTTATCAACAATATTTCCCGAAATTTTCTCAGAAACTTGGAAAAGCTTAGAGAAGCCTTGGAACCTCGGGACCTTGGTCATAGGGTCTCGTGACCAGGCTCTGGCCTTCTTGGGACCTCGGTCACAGCCCTCCATGACCTAGGTTTGGCATAATGTTGTCCTGCTTCAAATTGGAGATGAGGTTTGCTTGGTGGAGACTTTCATCATTGATTTCAACGACATTATCAATCTGTTGCCTTCTGCATACATTGGCCAAATGAACTTGACCAGACTTGGGATTCTTCTTGCCACTTTGATACAAACCTCCGGATGTTGCCACCCTCAGACCTCGGTCACAAGCCCTCATGACCGGGGTTGACCCTTCTTGGGACCTTGGTCATAGGCCTTTGTGACCTAGGTCATCTCCAACTCGACGTTTTCTCTTAATCTGCTTTTTTATTTTCTTCTTTTGTATTTTTTTCTTCTGTAAAACCTGAAATAAAACATGCAAAGATCAAAAGCAAAAGGAAATCTAAACTAAAAGGGAAAAGAAAAATTACAAGTAGGTTGCCTCCTACTAAATGCGCTTGTTTAAAGTATTTGGCTAGACTTGGGTTTGTCTCCTATGTGAGGTGAGAAGAATTCTCTGTCCTTAGACAAAGTCTCTTGGTTCTTTCAAGCTCTGGTGGCTTCCTTGGATGATCATAGTCTCCTTCATTCTTCATAGGATCATGCCCAGCAACATGGGGGAAAATACTTCGAGATTCTTACTTATATCTCCCAACTTTAATATAGATCATTCTGTCTTCCCTCAGAATTACGTGATCTTCCCTTTTTAGGTTTGCAGAATGGCTCTTGTTCTTCATGACGTTCAAGACTTTGCTCCTTAGTTCCTTCGTTTTCAAACTTCCACTCCAAAGTAGTAATGCGGCTACCAAGTCCCCATATACTTCCTTCAATCATATCAATCCTCTCATTGAGTTTTCTTGAACTTAACTCCTGATGCTCTACGCATTGCTTCAACAAACCCGCATGCTCTCTCCTAGACTATTTTCTTGTGAATCAGCATTGGCATGATCTTGGAAAAGTTAGCGTGGAAGGTGATGAGAAAAGTTGTCCCGCGGAAACCGGTTTTGAAAGTTTTCGGGTTTTTTTAGGTAAGGACGTTCAGAGTGACTTGGGTGACGACCTGGGGTGCTCTCCCATCCTTATAATGGTGGTGAGGTGTTGGAGGTGGTATGAAGTTACCTCGGTAATTGGTTTCCCCTTGATTCCGAAATTGATGAAAATTGTTGTTTTCGGGAATTTCTTCATAAGGGATCCGAGTAGTCATATAGCAATGAGCTTCTCCTGGTTTTTCCTCCCCATGTTCTCTAGTAGATGGATTGTTGAACTCAACATCATTCCTTGTTAAATCTCAAAGTTGGCTTTTGTTTGATTTATCTTCAAAGTAAGCCTCCTCTTCATTGGTTTGATTGTCTCTGTGTTGAGTCCACTCCAATGACTCGGTGAGGGTAGTGAGCTTTTCTCCTAGAGCTCTTTCTTCTTCTTCTAGATCATGAGCTAAGTAAGCTTGATCATCGCTCCACTTGGCATAGTCATTGGGGTTGGTGAAACCTTGTTGCAAAGCTTCCACTTTCCATTCAAGATTGTCTTCTACTTTGTTGATGGTGTACACCATGTTGAACATCTTTCTGTTGTGGCTTGGATGTCTTCTTTCTAATCCAACAGCTTGTTGTTAAGCTTGTTTTCACAATCCTCCACTTGATTAACTCGATCGGTGAGGGCATAAAGTTTTGAGCCTAAGTCGGGCTCCAGCATTGAGAGCTTAGCACAAAGCTCTTCACCGCACTTCTGCTGGTCTGAGGTGAATTGTTGCCCAAGCTTCCTAAGCTTTTCAGTATAAGCATCCGAGAATGGCGCTATGTAGTCTTCATATGCATCAATCCTCATATCTTCTCTTGAATCAAAGTCTTGATCTATAGAATGATAGAATCTTCCCGAGTAGTTTGGATTAAGAAAATGAGTGGCTCCATTGTGGTGTGCACGAGCTTACCTTATTAGTCGATCTCCAGAGGATCGAAAGGGTGATGGATATCCAGAGTGCCTCATCAAGGGTGTACCACAAGATAAATGAGAGTAGCCATGGTGAGCTCCATAGGGTGAGCTAGAGAATGGTCTGGAGGTGTCTCCGTCCATGGTGTTATGATGGCCAACAGCTGCGAACGAGTAGGGTTGTGAAACTTCTCCGAAAGAGCGTCGAGGTCCATCCTCAAGGTCTCCTGAAATAGTGAAAATCACAAAGAAATATCAAAAGCACAACGTTCTAGACGTTACTCTAGTTCGTAAACTTGCAAACAAGCAATCTCTCCCCAGCAACAGTGCCAAAAGGTTGATGAGGTTGGAGAAGTTCTCCGAGAATTTTTCCTTCAGACTCACAATCAACAAGAAACAAGTACACAGCAATTAAGTTTAGTACTTAAGGTATATCGATCCCACAAAGAGAGAAGTTTTTTTGCAAATTAAGAGGAACAAGTAAAGCTTGAACTCAATAATAAAAAGGTTGGGTTTGCTGTGTCATGCAACAAGTATGCAAAAAAATCGATGTAAAACAATATAAGAAAGATAGTTGGGTGTTCAAGGGTTTCGAGGTTTTGTGGTCTACTCCTAAGTCTCGAACTATGAAACACGAAAGTTCAATCAACCTATTACCATAGAGAAAATCGGCTAAAATCTATATGTCCTACAACTTAACTTCCACAGGCAACAACACATATTTCAAAGCACTAAATCAGGTTCAATCCTAGTCCATAAAACTCCATAACTAAGTGGTATGTGCTTGTTATGACACGATACTCATCCAATCTAGGCTTAAACAAACTAAGCAAGCAGATAGCATTACGTAGATGCCTAAGATCAATAGCTAGTACATTACGCTAACTATATTCATTAAGAAAGAGATCAGACTGAAAGAACAGTATAGACGATGATGCAACTACAATAAACTCGTCACTTAAACCAAACAGATTACATCCCCCCCCCCTTTGATTAACCTTCTAAAACCAACAAGAAAATCACTCAATCATGCTTAAAGGAATCATCAAAGCAAGATGAAAGTGATTCATAGATATAGAAAAAGTTTTAGAGATTACAAAGTATTCAAAAATTGTAGAGAAAATAGATGGTGAAACTCCAAGGCTTCTATGAACAACAAGGTTGGTGCGGCTCCTTACGAGGCGGCAAGGCTCTGATGTCGTGATGAAGATGAACTAGGGTTTTGGTGAGGAAGCATAGGTGAGTCACACGAAATCCCTAAGGTTTAGATTAGTCTTTATAGGTCTTGGGGCACAAGAAGTCGGTTTTAAAGTTTTGGAGGCTAAACTCGTCATTTTGGTAAGTTTGGAGGCAGAGGGGTCGGGCCTTGGTCACGGGTGCTTGTGACCAAGGTGATGGAGCTTTGGCTTTAGTCGCCATGTCTTCACTCCTCGGGATACATCTTCCAAATGGCTGAATGGATTGCTTTGATTCTTATCTCAGGTGAATCTTGACTCTTCCAGCTTTCAAATGATACGGAGAACTCCAAATTTGGTCCATGGAAAGGTCTCCAAGTGTTGTCAAACTATTGGTACTCTGAAACTGTCAGAAAACGGGTTTTGCTGCTCTTTTAGTTTATTTTCCCATAAAACCCGTAAAACCTCTTTGACACTAACGATACTCAGTAATAGCTTATTAAGCCTTGAAATCACACCAACTCTCTCTTAAAAAAATATGAAAACCATAGGAAAAAGGGGTCAAAATACGATGTTATCACATGAACTGAAGGAAATCAGACTTGATGCATATGAGAGTTCCAAAGTATTACAAGGAAAGGACCAAGGTTTTCCATGACAAGAAGATCCTGCCTGAAAACAGGTTTTGCTCCTCTTTTGGTCCATTTCCCCATAAAACCTGTAAAACCTCTTTGACACTAACAATACTCGGTAATAGCTTATTAAGCCTTGAAATCACACCAATCTTTCTTAAAAAAATATGAAAACCATAGTAAAAATGGGTCAAAATATGATGTTATCACATGAACTGAAGGAAATCAGACTTGATGCATATGAGAGTTCCAAAGTATACAAGGAAAGGACCAAGGCTTTCCATGACAAGAAGATCCTGCCCAAGAAGTTCAAGGCAGGAGATCATGTTCTCCTATTCAACTCAAGGCTCAAGCTTTTTCCAGGAAAACTAAAGTTAAGATAGTCAGGTCCATTCTGCATTAATGAGGTTCTGCCCTATGGAGCTATTACTCTGCTGACTAAGGAAGGTCATGAGTTTACATTCAATGGACAAAGGGTCAAGCCTTACATTGCAGACCAAGTCATTCCAGAGGGAACCTCAGTACCCCTCGATGAACCTACCAAAGCCTAGAGTATGAATAGTCAAGCTATGAGACTCAAAACAAGCTCACTTGGGAGGAAGTCCCATGTTTATCTTTGTACACATTCTTTTGCACTTTTTGGTATTTTTGATGTGTTTTCTAGAGTTTGATATCTCAGGAAATAAGTAAGAAAACTTGGGCATGGGATGATGAGGAAAAAAAAAAGTGGAAATGCCGAATGCACAGACTCGACATGGTGACTCGACCATTCAGCTCGAGTCAATGCTATGCAAAAATCTGACTCGACCATCACGTCGAGTCAAGCACCAGGTTTGAGGACCACTCCACTCGACTAGATGGGTCGAGCCATCACGTCAAGCCACTCACATACTGCAGTTGCTGATGGTTTCTTCTCCGCACCATAAGGTACCAATTACATCACTCCATCATATATATCATTGCATTGTTTGGTTTGTTTTTCCATTTGTTTTGTTGATTTGTTGAATTCTCTTAAAGGCTTCTTTTGAATTTGACAGTGTTTTCTGTTTTCTAATTTCAAATTTTGCATTCATTAATTGATAAAACATATATGGTAGCTTCTACTTATTCATGAAATGAATGACCATCATTGGTAGGAAAAAAAGAGAGGCAAGACTGAGAATAACTAGGGCTACCGTATATAGGGCATCACAGTTTTATTCAACTACACCTAATAGTACGAACTGTACATACAATATTTAGTATCCTTTCTTTTAAGAGTGGATACAATATTTAATGTGGTAATTTTTATAACCAAGAAAAATACCATGTCATGTTGTGTTGTTATGTTTTATTTTTACATTTGATGCCATGAATCTTGGGGCTGAACAATTTGGTCCATAAAATGCAGACATTTCTAACAACTAAACCATCATAGATTCGACATTATGCTAGCCTAGTAATTAGTTAAGTATCCCACAGTTGAAGTTGAGTTTTATTTTGTGATAAATTTTCAATAATTAGAACACATAACTCTAGAGAAGTACATTAATTAAAATTTAATACAAAGGACATTGAGAAAATACCGGTGCCGGAGAAACCACACGTTTCTTTAGAAGATTGTAAATGGTTTTGATGATGTTGATGGTTATCCGTTGCTCCTCTAAGTCCCGATGGCATTTTTTGAAATCCCTCTTCGAACTTACTTCCTCTACTTCTTGAACCAAATTAATAAAAATAAAAGAGAAGGAGAGATGTTATAATCAACATAAAGTATACCTCACATAAAGATCCACGTGGTTTCGTTGAGTAAGTGCATCAAGTACTGGACTAAGGAAATGCTTGCGACATCTGATGATCATATCAAACACTGTTGCTTCTGAGTCATCATTTCCTGATAGATAACATAGGAAGTGTTTCTCACCCATAAAACAATTAAAAAAACCAAAAAAAAAACATTTACCAAACCCCAGACTCAACATTTACAAATCAGAAACAAAACCCAGAAGAAAAATCTCCCCCATGTATATTCCCATAAGAAACAAAAAGAAATCGAATGGTAAAACATGAAATCTAAGAAAACGAAAATGCATTGAGAATCCAAAGCCCTACAAAGCATGAATCTATAGACAACACCATTTCTACGAAATCCAAATTAAGATAGAAACAAAAAGAAAATAAAAAAAAATCTGGCACCAACAGAAATCTGTCCCTCTCTGGTTTTGAATGGGGACTGCGATCACAGTGGACAAAACTATCAGCAGACTGAACTATTTTTTTTTTTTGAGGCAGTCTACAGTCTGCTGGGGTTCTATTTTATTTCTTTGAAAAACTAGATCGCAGATGGTCTGCAGCAGTTTCCATTTATTTTTTTTGTCCACACTACTGCGGACTCTAACTTATGAATGGTAAAAAAAAATAGTTTAATCCGCAGATGATTTTATCCGCCCTAACCGCTGCATCTATTCCAATCCTGAATCTCTCTTGGATTCGTCGCGTACAATTGGAGGCGGCATGTTAGATATTTAAAGTGGTCATTGGATTATAAGATGAAAGAGAAAACAAATGCAGAGATGAAAGAGAAAACAAATTAACTACCCAAATAAAAGTTAAGATAAAAATATGGTACTAATACATGAGCAAGACGGTGGGATAAGAGACACAATTTGGCGACTGCAAAATAACACATGCAGTTTTTTTGTGCAGTGTTGTAGCTACCCAAAGTAGCGACTGCGACTGACGTATTTTTCAAGGGATGTCAGTGTTGTGGGACTTGTCACAAAAACTAGCGACAAATTAAAAGCCCCAGCGACTGTGTTATATAACTACGAGCGACTGTTCCGTATCAATATGGCATGAAAATTAGTATTTTAATCAGTCGCTCGGCGATTAGAAAACGAACAGGCCTATATTTACATACTTAGGTTGGTTATGCTTTTAGAAGGACATAGATTGTTCTTTGCTGACGATTATAAACATGCATAAAAGAAAAAACTCCCCCCATCCTCATTAAAATATTTGGAGGTGCTCATCTGGCTCATGCTTTGCATTAGACGTGTGCCTATAGAGGCTGTAAAAAGGAATTTGCCTAGGCCTCCAAATATTAAACAAATTTTAGGGTCTCCAATTTCCAAACTTTTTTTTATATATATACAAAATATTTATTATAATTGTTATTTCATATATTAAGAAAATAGTGTTAATTATTTCTGACATTTTAAAAAATGTATCTTAAATTTTGGTAACTTTTAGATTAAATTAGTGTAAATTAAAAATAGATTACAAAACAATATAAATTATATTCTATAGCTTAAGAAATGTTTTATAACTTAAGAAGATAGTACAAAATGTATCTTCATAAAAAATATAGTGATTATTATAATTACTTTATTATAAAATATATGTTAAAGATTAGTTATATTATATTTTGTACTGTAACATACAAAAAATAGCATGTCTTCTGAACGCATTTCAAAAAGTTTGTGAAGATCAAAGAGTCAGCTTTTTCTTCTGTCTTTCTTAATTAATATCGTTAGAGCACCTACATTGATCATTCTTTATGGGTGTCTTTAAATACAAATCTAATTAAAAACAAAAAAATGGTGTCTTAGGTGAATAGTAAAGATATCTGTCTTCCTAAAAACATTTTGGATACCAAAAAACTATTAGTTTCTTTAATTTTAATAATGGCAAGAAAAACATGTAAGCAAAATTATCTTTCTCTTTTACTAAATAGAATATATCATGTTTACGTGTATTTCAAAAACTTTTAAGTAGACAAAAATGTGAAAAGATTTTTCTTAAACTTATTATCATGCTTAAAAGTTCTAAATACTTTAAAATAAAAGAAACTTACATTATTACCAATAAAACATAAAATAAATTGCAACCGTGAAAGCAAATTGGAGGTATAGAGGAAGATGCGGTTAATTTAGATTATAAACGGTGTAGATATGTTAAAAGAAATCTAGTGATTAAAGTGAACAACCCGCAGAATGATGAAAATTGTACGTTTAGATGGTTTTGTAACAGCCAAAGGATTTTCATATATATCCCCACATGCAACTTTAACCAATCTTTTATCATCATTTAATAATTAATATACATAGCTTAATTCAATTACACATTAGATTACTATTAATGTTATTCTCATCTATTTATTTAGTATTATCATCCCTAACCTTCTAATTTTGGTCTTAATTTAGTTATTAAAAAAAACATGTAAGGAGAAAGTATTAATCAAGAGATAAGTCGTGCGTTTCTATTTAATCTTTATCATCACCTATATGATTAGTTAGAAGCATAGACTAATATATAGGAGGTTCTGATCCCTAGCTGAGGCAAAGATGAATAAGTGACATAAGGAATATGGCGACAAAAACAGTATGTCGTAGATGGAGAAAGCAAGAGGAGCCAACGATCTACATTAACTAAAATTATCATCATCGTCCAACACTTATTTCCAAATTAATTTTATTCGGGTTTTCAGTCATCGATAGTAATCCCTTAAAAGGTATTTCCGGAACTGCATCGTTGGTTCTTGTGGTATGTTCGTAAACAGTTCGTCCACCACTATGGTTCCCTCATCTGACTTAAAACGAAGTCATTTTGACCTCATCTGCAACTTGTTTCTCAGCAGGTTAATTAGTAATGTAACTAATTATTCAAATTTTCTACAAATCTCTATGTAAAAGGTTACTTCTCAAACTATATAACAACGTCACCTTGTTATCACTTTCAAACTTCTTCTATGACGGTAAACCTCCATAAACACTTCTTTTTATTTTTTTTGAAATATCCACATAAACCTACTTCAAACTCAGAGAAAAAGAAGCTACATAGTTTTTGTGCCGGTTTCCTCAATCGTATTTTCCTCATTCTTCTCGAATACCTAAATTAGGAAAAGCTAATAGTAAAGAAAAACTTTTCATAATCTATAATTAATAATCAATCCTTGTAAATAACCCTTTTCTAGTTAAGAACAGTGCATGATTTAGTTCAAAATAAAACTTGTTTCAAAAAAAAATATATCCAATTCAATCAAGCGTCATATATTTATCATTGCTAATTGATTTTTAGTTTTGTTTATTTATTAAGCTCATAACACCTCCACTATAGTGATTTTATAAACAGAAGAAAAACCCAAAACATAATAAAATTTTACACAACTGGTTTAACAAATATAAATGGGTTTGTTTGCGGAAAAATTCTCCTTTTTAATTATTCCCCCCCCCCCCCCAAAAAAATGTTTTAACCACTTTCTCATACTCTTATCTTAGAATAATTTTTGTATTGATTGATGCTTATTTTATTTTAACAATAAAAGTAAAAAATAAAATTCACCTTTGTTATTATTGTCTCCCTAGGAAAATTTAAAACTATTCCTAGTACCCCTCTTATCTTATCTTATTGTTTTAAATCGATGGATGCTTCTTTTTTTCTCTTCAATCCATTTTTCTTTTAAATTGCCAAGATAAAACTTTAATAATTATATAAAGTCACAATTTTTATAACGTTTTCTTACCAATCAGACTTACAGTAGCAGTAAAAGTCTCTATACCCAAAGGTTTTAGTAACAGTCTTTACTTTACCAAACGACCCCTATATAAACAGAAACAAAAAAAAAAAAAACATAAGAAATATATTACAATTTGAGGACATCATTCTTTTAAGATTAAAAAACTGGCTCGAATGCCGCTGCTTTTAGCAATAATTTGACCAGCGGTAGCATAAGAATGCTTTGATTCCAACAACTATTATAATTTGCCAACATTAATTGGTATATTCTTAGCTATAATTTAGTAAAACGAGTTAGACCACGTTAGGAACCACCGGAATATATCCAAGAAACTAGAGAGATGATAAAAAAAAAAATCTACTTATGTCATGATGAGTTTTAATTGGTAATATACAACTGGTGCTCTCCTCGTTTGCACGTGCAATCTGATCAAAACATTTACAAAGGTCATGTAGAAACTACTACGTAAGCTCCATCTGCTAAAACAAATGTAGATCAAGGGTCTCCTGGATCATTAAGAAAGTTGAGAACATACTCCATTAATGGAAAGTTGAACTGCATTGAATTTAGCTGCATGAACCTTGATAAAATACTAAAATGTATACTATGTGCCAAAGTACTCCTGAAGCCAAAAAACATCTTTACCTGCTCCATGCATTACCTAGTTAAATTAAAATTTTCATATTGCAATAGTTTTTTTCTAAGGATTCGATAGAAAATAAAATTTTCAATTTTGGAAAAAAAAATTCTTTGTATCTTTGAGAATATCCATTAGATAAGGATTAATCCCAAAGCTTGAATATATCAACGACATAACTCTTGGTGCTCATAGAGTTTGTGATCAAGCATATTCATTCTTGAAACGAGAGAAACAAACATAATAATCAATGAGAGAATATATAAATGCAAATCTTAATTTCTTTATCAAGAAGCAGATAATCCAAAATCCAATAATCGAGGAGCTAGTTTTACAATAACCAGAGTATACAAATCCTATCTGATGATTACCCTTGGGATAATAACGATAATACATGAAATGATCTTCGGGAAAATAATGATGCTACAATCAAAAGATTTAGTGGAAGTAAGATTACAAGCGGAATCAATGCCCAAACCCAATCTCAAAACCACAAAACAAATGTGCACAGAGCACCTTGTGTCAATGACCACTTTCAGATTTGTCTCTGTCCGCAGATTTTTTTCTGTGATCTCTAATTTTTATTTGAGTACTGATGCTATAAGGGAGTTTACTACCACCCAATCCTTTAACGTATCTGATTCCCTTCTATATATGAGTGTAGGAATTACACTCATCTTCTCAAATATTATGTTGAACATGAGTTTAGAAATTACATCTTCATTTTCACAAAGATCCTTAACTTACCATAGTGATTCTACTATGTTGGGGTGATTATATAATTGAAAAACGTTGTTGGACTATGATACAAATGATGGAGATTTTACTAGTAATTCCAACAAAATATAGTATGGCCTTTGCATATCCTCCCACAGAGAGGGGAATACGTAAATATGTTTTAAACAATGCATGTCGTTTCTGAACATCAACTAAAATCTTAATCATAGACACCTGTTTTTTCTCTAGTAATTTGGATAAATCCATCACTAAACATTTGAAATGTACCATATTCACCCCTTGTAGTTAACCAGAGTTGAATTACGCCACAATAAAATGCCCATATCTACGTTAATAATTCTAATATTTTCAGATCTTGTATCAAAGCAAATTACCTTTGAAACCCTTTAACCAAACCTTTGAAATACAAAGTACCATTAATGCATATTCTGATTCGGTCATATCCAGGATAATGGGGCACGCAACATTTTATCATTTTCTATTTAAGTTTACTAATTCCTAATGTCAGAAGTGGATGCTTCTAAAAGGGCCATGATTCTTCCAAGTTGCATGAAATACCTTGAATTGTTAATCAATTGGATAATACCCAAAAGATTCTAACTTTACCTCTCCTCGTCTTCATTGTGGGTAAAAGTACGGATTAGGGGTTATTTATCACTAGCACTATTTTCGTCATTCCCTTTGAGATCTCTCTATAAGACTACCCCAAGCCATGGACAACACCACAAATGTCTAAGAAACCCCTACTGGGGAAATTTGCAAGACAATTGGCAACTAAAGGATATGAGTTCTCATCAAAATTTCTAGGTTTTGGCGTGGAGGAGAAGAAAACCTCCCTACTGTTGTGGCAGGCGAATAATAACTGCAAACGAGAAGAGTATCTTTTTGAGATCAACTTCGTGAAATAAGAATGGCAAAGTACAGACCACCTAAAGCTATGATATGCAGCGAGATTTTGTTATTGATTTATCTGGAAGTCTCAAGAATATCCCAATAAAGAGATAAATTGGGATTGACACTTAGTTTTCTCCACCATTGATCCCAATTGATCTCATGATTGAGATATTTTTAAGACTGCCAACAAAATCTATAGCGAAATTGTATTGCTTACCAAAGCTATGGGTGTCCCTATTTTGTCTTTCCTATTTCTCCGAGTTGTTCTTGACAAGATCTTTGGCTCGCTTGCAACTATTCTTCGCCAGCCACAACAATGGTAAAGTGTTCTTCTCCTCCTAACCTCGGTATAAAAATCCTCATGAGAACTCATATCCCGTAGCATCCAATCGTCACACATTTTACCATTTGGGGTTTATTTACATATGTGTTGCTATCCATGTTTTGGTCTATCTTATAGACAAGAAAATCTCAAATGAAAGGACGAAAATGGTGTCAGTGATATTTAACCATACCACTGGAGAATCTTTACATTTACCCAAGTGAACACGAGGAGATCCCAGGTTATAATACTTATTGGGTATGATCCAATTAATAAACAATTCAAGGCATTTTCCTTGACACTTGGAAGATACATGTCCTTTAAGGATCATAAAATTTGACATATATGAATCGAGGAAAACTTAAAAAGAAAATGATCGAATGATGCATACCCTCATTATCCCCTATATGATGGAATTGGAATTTGCAGTAATGGTGGTTTGTATTACAAAGTTTCAGTCAAATGGTATTCTAAGATAATTTATTTTGATGTTAGATCTAAAAAGTTTAGAACTAATAACATAGATATGGGCATGGTATTGTGGCGTACGTGATTCAAATCTGGTTAACTACAAAGGTAAATTAAGTTCACTTCAAGTGTCAAGTAATGGATTTACCAAAATTACTGTGCAGGGCAGGTGTCTTGACCTCGAGAAACATGAATGTTGATGCATATTTATGTATTGTCCCTTTTAGAAAGAATGATTTTGCAAAGAACAGGCTATGCTTTGTTGGAGTGGCTAGTACAATCTCTATTATATGTAAATTAATTTAGCAGTGTTATGTGTTGTATACTATTGTTCTGGTAGAGCTAGTTCTTTAGTGATTGATTCACACTTTTGAGATTTTTTTTGGTGCTTGATAAAAATATAAAGACTCCCAAATTTAAACCCCGACAGGCTTGCGTTTATATTTTCCTCTTAATCAAGCATGTTACTGATTATGATCTAGATCAACCTAAATAAAGAACAACAAAAGAATAAACTTAATATATAAATGATATACCACTAAAAAGGAAAAGATATATCAGTCATATAAGCTTAGTATAATCAAGAAGATCATACAATTAACTTCGAAGGCAAACCTATACCTCATCGCACAAAAAAAAACATGATATGTGTCTCTCTGAATTTATTTTACGTGAGCTCCTTATGATAGAGAAAGACAATAAAAATGTAAACTTTGGAATATATATATATATATATATATAATCACCAATTAAGTTTTTAGAAAATTGTTTTTCCTAGAATTTTGGAAATATATTTTGCTATACTATCTCATTCAAGTTTTTATATTTTTAGTTTTCCAACAAAATAGGCAAACTAGTTTTTACTATATCTTTGATATTTTCTCAGAAACCAAAAATTTAGAAACAAAATCTGAAATCTAAAACCAAACATTGAATCAAATCCATCATCTGTTCTAGGCCTTAATTAATAAAACAGATATGGTAGCTTCTACATATTCATGAAATGAGTGACCATCATAGGTAGGAAAAATAGAGAGGCAAGACTAAGAATAACTAGGGCTAGGCGTATATAGGACATCACAATTCTTTTTCAACTACACCTCATTTTACGAACTGTACATACAATATTTAGTATCCTTTCTTTTAAGAGTGGATACAGTATTTAATTTGGTAATTTTTATAACCAAGAAAAATGCCATGTGATATTGTGTTGTTATGTTTTATTTTTACATTTGATGCCATGAATCTTGGTGTTGAACCATTTGGTCCATAAAATGCAGACATTTCTAACAACTAAACCATCATGGATTCGACATTATGCTAGCCTAATAAATTAGTTAAGCATCCCACATTTGAGTTGAGTTTTATTTTGTGATAAATTTTCAATAATTAGAACACAACTCTAGAGAAGCACTTTGATTAAAATTTAATACAAAGGACATTGAGAAAATACCAGTGCCAGAGAAACCTCACGTTTCTTTTGAAGAATGTAAGTAGTTTTGATGACATCGATGGTTATCCGGTGCTCCTCTAAGTCCCGATGGCCTTTCTTGAAATCCCTCTTGGAGCTTACTTCCTCTACTTCTTGAAATCAAAGTATGAAACAAATTAACAAAAAGAAAAGAGAGACAGAGATGTTATATTCAACATAAAGTATACTCATAAAGATGCACGTGGTTTTGTTGAGTAATTGCGACATCTGATTATTAGATCAAACACGGTTGCTTCTGCGTCATCATTTCCTGATACATAACATAGGAAGTGTTTCTCATTCATAAAACAATTAAAAAAACCCCAAAAAAAAAAAAAACAATTACCACCCCCCAGACTCAACATTTACAAATATGAAACAAAACCCAGATGACAAATCTCCCCCAAATATATTCCCATAAAAAAATCAGCAACGAAATCGAATGGTAAAACATGAAATCTAAGAAAGTGAAAGTTCATTGAGGATAAGAAGCCCTACAAAGCATGAATCTAAAGAAAACACCATTTCTACGAAATTCAAATTCAGATAGAAACAAAAAAGAAAAGAAAATAAAAGAAAATTCTGGCACCAACCGAACTTTGTCCTTCTCCACATCTCTTAAGATTCGTCGCGTACCGTCGAAGGCGACATGTTATATATTTAAAGTGGTCATTGGATTATAAGAGTGTCTCCACAATTAAACTAAAATTATTACCTAAATAAAATGTACATGTGTCAATATGAGAAATTGAGAATAGCTGAAATTAATGACGTGGGTGCATCAAAGAGAAAACAAACTTTGACTTGTTTTTAACCAAAAAAAAAAAACCTAAAAAGTTTCTAAAGAAAATTCTGTTAACAAAAAAAAAAGTTTGTTAGAAAAATCAACATTTTTTCTTTTTTTTTTTGGTAAAGGGCTGGGAGACGATTTGTTAAAAGAAAAAAAAAACTACAACCGGATATGCCTTGGAAACGCAGTTCCTCGGACATCATCCCCAACAAGAGCCTCCACAATGGGCGGAGCAGATTCTAACAAGTGAAAACCTAAACGCAAAGTAAAAGCGTAGTTCGTGTAAGAATTTATACCGGTTTATAACAATTTATAAAACAATTTGTGAATTTACTAGACAGGATTTCATGCAAATATTGAAATAAATTTAGATCTTAGAGTATTTGAAAATACCTAGATATTCGTAGCGGAAATAAACTGATTTAAACCAAAGTCGTGAGCCTCCAAACATAGTACCTCTACCGGTATCCACATGCGCACAAACTGGATCAAGACGGGAAGCTAGTGCCATCTAGTGTCGTAGAGATCTAATCTTAAAATACACGACGAACTATTCGTGGTTTGAGTTAAAGGTCGGCTGGAAAAAGCTGCAGATCATCTGAGCATGACTAACTCATTATAGAGATAATAAATGCTTAACCTAACTAGTTTAGATGTTCGTCCTTCTTCCACACGTACATTTATACATATATATATATATGTATATATTTGGGTGTGGGTGATATGTGGGTGATGATACCATGAGGAAACGGAAGTAGAAACAAATATGTTATTTAAAATTATAAAATTTGTTATTTACTTATAAAATTTGTTATTTAAACTGAAACAAATATGTTATTTGAACTAAATAAGTAATAATAAGGTGGTTAAACAAGCCATACAAATAAATTGAAATAACGAAATATAAACAAAATAATTTATAAAACTTACAAGAAGAGATCGTAACAATGTAGAAGATTACAAGAGGAGAGAAGTAGGAGATGTGAAGGAAATGGGATGGATGTGAGAGATGAAAAAAAAATGGAGAATGAGAACTTGGAGATTACAAGCAAACCTATACTCCTTTATATAGGAGTTTCACACAACTAAAATACATAAAATAATAATAAAACATATGCTAGTAGTACAATTTGGATGAATCCACTATGAAAGTGTGATTCCCATTAAGTAAATAGAGTTTGACATTTGATAAAATATATAATTTTTTATTTTTTTGATGGAAATTTGTGGATCTTCTTTGCAGCAGTAGATCGCACTCAGAGATTTGTAACAGTAGATCACACTCAGAGATTTGTAACAATGTTTTTGTCAGATATTATGTTAGTCTTTGTCAATTTTAGTGGAGGGAGAGATCATATTTCACTGTTACCGAATATTTCTTCATCGATGTCAGGGATGTTGGAATTTGTTTCACTTCCCAAAACTTGAGAATTGTGATTGGAAATCGCTGGTAGAAAACGTAAGGAGATTGCCTTAATTTCTTCTTCTGACTTTGCAGCTGCCAGCGTTGATAACATTTTAGATTTCTTGGCTAAGAATTGGGATGTTTCCAGTGTTTAGTTGAGAGATTGATGAGATGATTGTGGTAAACATTTGTGTAAATTTCCATCTTGGATTTTTATCCAATATGAGATATTGGAAGAGTAAAGATTTGATGGAATTTTGAATTTGTCCCACCGTTTCACCTTGAAGGAATGAAAGTGGTTTTGAAAATTTGGAAAGAATTTTGTATTTGTCGTTTGTAGATTTCTGAGATGGAACCAAAATTGTTCCACTATAGGATGAACCAATTTGGTGATTTGGAAAGTTGACAAGAGGTGTCAAAAAGATTAATCAAGTGTGTCTGTGTTTTGGAGATTGGATCAAGAGAGAATTATACCACTCGCAGTCTTTTTCCCTTGGCTCGGTTTTGTCCCAATGGGTTTTCCGAGCAAATTTTTTAATGAGGCTTGTGGCTCATATGCTCATCTATGTTATTTCTTGGTCTGATCCACCACAAGGCCCGTCTCCTCTACATCATTTAGCATGGTCCATGATCTATATTTCTTATCTTTCTTTTCTGAGTTTTGTAATTTGAAACTCGAGTTATTTGCATGGTCATTCGAGTGTTTATGAGGCATGTCTCGTAACTCTCCTATCATTACTCTCTTGTCTCTTCTCCTCCTCGCCTCCAAACTCTTTATAATGAGGCAGATAATCATTGTAACTTTTATCTATCTTTTAATCAAAAATCTTTATAAAATATTTAGATCATTGTTTCCCTTTTTCGTGTAATTCGAATAAAGAAACTCTTAGTATTATCAAAAGGATTTTCTGCTTCCTTTTGTGGCGACATTCGATCCATAAACCACAATGTGCTTGTTAATCAGGTCTTGCAACCCCCTCGCTGTCACTTCAATCTCTTGGTGTCGTAATTGGGTTGCGTATCCTCACCAGGAACGTATCATGTGGTATCAGAGCCTTATCGAGAGTTAAGTGACTTTTTATCTATTTTGTTTTAATTATCATAAATTATTGCTTCGTGCTAAAATCATGAAATCAAATGGATCTGAACTTAGGTTGAGTCTAGTTTATTTTAAAATTGATTTTAGAAATTTTAGAGTTGATTTGATAATTTTTCTAGATCAATCTTATAAGACAATCACGATTAGGGTTTATCAGAAGTTGATAGGTCATTTTCATGTTCTTGTTATTTTTGATTGGATTTCTTTCAAAAGAACGTTTTACTGGCGTTTTGTGGTGTCAATATTTCAGGTAACCATGTCAGACAAAGTAGAATCAGGCTATCAAGTCAACAAACGTTTGATCGAAACTCTTACAAAGATGTTTAAAAAAATGCTAAATGAAAAGATTGGATTGCTACGAGCAGAGATCACCCCGGTGTTTGCTGATGTGATGTCTAATAACACAAGACATGATCCTGTAAGAAATAACGAGAGATTTGAAGAAAGGAACGAGGATCTTCGAGATTTGCCGAGAGAACTACCACGTAGGTGCAGAGATGGAGAAGCTGAGGATTATTATAGTCAGTCATCCAAGAGCAGCTTCAGAAGGCATAGACGTGACCATGATGAAAGGAATTAGCCGTGAGACAACTTCAGAAGTCTTAAGCTTTGTATTCCACAGTTTCAAGGTAAAAATGATCCGGATGTGTATCTCAAATGGGAAAAGAATATTGAGATGGTTGTAGCTACTGAGTTTAGTGATTACGCTCTGTGTTGGTGGGATCAGTTGGTAACGTTAAGAAGAAAGAACCAAGAGTTCCTGGTGGAAACTTTGAACGATATGAAAACGATTATGCGGAAGAGATTTGTACCAAGTTATTACTACCAAGAGTTGCATAATCAATTAAGGAGACTTGTTCAATGAAGCAAGAAGGTGGAGAATTATTACCAAGAACTTGAAGCACTTATGATCAAGGCTGATGTTCAAGAGGATAGAGAAGCTATGATGTCCAGATTTCTCAGAGGATTGCAACGAGAGATACAAGATCATTTAGAGATGCAGCCGCATGTTGATCTACAAGAAATGCTACACCAAGCCGTCCTTATTGAGCAGCAACTGACAAGAAGAAGTTCTACATGAACTTATCATGGAAATTCTCATTTTACAAGAGAAAGTTATCCAAAGGAAGACAAGATGAAGTCACAAATGATTAGCAACCCATATAACGTGACAAGAATTGGAACTAAGTCGTTTGGAACTAAACAAGTTGAGAAAGCTAAAGTGGAGACAAAGACAAGCAACATCAAGTGCTATAAATGTCAGGAAGTTGGACAATATGCGAATGAATGTGTCAACAAGCATGCCATGATACTCAAAGAGGATGGGGAGTTTGAATCAGAAGAGGAACCTACTAGCACTAGGAAAAAAGAAGAAGAAGACGAAGAGAAGGAGGTGGTAGAGTCTCCAGTAAAAGGAAAATTGCTAGTAGCCATGAGAATTTTGAGTCTCAAAACCAAAACCGAAGAACAAGCACAAAGAGTTAACTTGTTCCACACACGATGCTCTGTTAAAGGGAAAGTGTGTAGTCTTATCATTAATGGTGGTAGTTGTACCAATGTAGCAAGTGAAACGATGGTCAACAAGTTGGGTTTAGAGGTTAAGAAGCCTATGCCATATGATCTTCAATGGATAAATGAACAAGGAGAGATGAAAGTGAAGCATCAAGTAAAAGTACCCCTTGTCATTGGCCAATATGAAGATGAAGTGATATGTGAAGCTTTGCCTATGGAAGGTGAACACATTTTTCTTGGAAGACCATGGCAATCCGATCGTAGATTCATGCATGATGGATACACCAATCGCCATACCTTTTAGTTCAAAGGATGCAAGACTACTCTTGTACTAATGTCTCCTCATGAGGTATATCTTGACCAAATCCAACTAAAAGGGGAAAAGGGCCAAGGTAAGAAACCTAGTCTTTTTACTATGGCTGGAAAAAATTATCATGATGATATGTTTGTTTCCAAAACAATTGTTGGACTAAACAAAATTTCTTTTGACACTAACCTTGCATCGAAGCTTTCAAGTGAATTAATATCTTTGTAGGTTAATACTAAAGAAGTTAGGATACATCATCATAAAACAGATCCACACTGTAATGAAAGAAGTGACTACAAGCAAAAGAGTTGAATACAACATGTTACTAACCACCTCAAGAACAATCAAGTCAAGCCAGGTGCCAAACACTTTGCGTACGAGAAGACTCTATACATTTTTGAAGTCATGGATGAACACCAAGCCGGAACCGAACTTCACATTCAAGCCATCAACATTTCAAACCTATGAGGCCATCCTAAACTCTTTAAAATAATTTGTAATGACTTTAAACAAATGATAGTACAACCTGGTCTGGTTGTTGATTACCATTGTACTAACCACGAACAGCCTCATTGTTTAAAAGGCAATGGAGAATTTTTCGATTGTAGAACATCAAGGCCCCATTCACAGAACATGGATTCACCCAATGAATCTTCAAATAGGAAGTTTGTTCTTGATGATTACTTCTGTAGTGTAAAGAATATAGCTCAAAGAAACATCGTTTACAAGCTTGAAAGAGATACTACTTGGATCAACATACTTCAAGATGACAACTACAATGCTGAATCTCTCCATGAGCTCCAAGAATATAAACCTCTTTTGAGAATTTCTGATCGTATATTTACTCTTTCATTTTATTATCCTTATATATGTTTTATGCCTAAATGTTTGATGATTCTTACTTGGGATTACTTGTGGCAGGTAAAATAGATTTGAGGACAAATATTTTTCAAACCAGGGGAGGATGATACATTCCTGATAAGCTCCAAAGCCACAACATATAAAGATAGCATCATCTTAGGAGCAATATGCATGCATGGAGCAAAAGGAGCATGGAAAAGAAGCTTATGATGCATTGATCATCTCCAAACCAAGATGTTTCACCAAGCACTACGAGTATCACTACTCCTAAGGGATATTCGAGAGGATCACTTGGACATGAAGCTTTGTATTGAGGTTACACTGATCAAAATACAAGTCCAAGATGGCTAAGGCTTTAGCCATATGATCCACTCGCACTTTTTTTCCTTGGCTCGGTTTTGTCCCAATGGGTTTTTCGAGCAAGGTTTTTCTGGATCTATGAGACCTTTGGGTTGTGTCATGTACACATCCTCTTCTAGATTTCCATTAAGGAAAGCTGTTTTCACATCCATTTGCCAAATCTCATAATCATAATAAGCAGCAATTGCTAGGAGAATCCGAATGTGTTTAAACATTGCAACTGGGGAATAGGTTTTATCATAGTCTATACCATGAAATTGCTTGTAACCTTTAGCCACCAGTCTAGCTTTGTATATCAGTATATTACCATCCATGTCAATTTTCTTCTTGAAAATTCATTTACATTGAATAGCTTTTACACCATCAGGTAAATCAACCAAAGTCCATACTGTGTTTTGTGACATGGATTCCATTTCGGATTCAGCAGCCTTAGTCCATTTATTGAAGTCAGGGCCCATCATTGCTTCTTCATAAGATGTAGGTTCATCATTTTCTATAATCAATATATCATGATGATCTGTCACCCAAACCCCATATCTATCGGGCTCGTGAGGAGTTCTCTCGGACCTACGTACCTCACGTTCCACAGGTATAGGTTCTACGATTCATATTTTTCATATGATTCATAATCAAATGAGCTTAAAAGTCCATCACTATGAAGTTTTTGAATGTGTTTCTCATTTATGTGGCCTAAACGACGATGCCAAAGAAAAGTGGGATTCGAGTCATTAGACTTAAATCTTTTAGTACTTATGTTATAGATATGCACCTCTTGGTTCAGAACATAAAGTCCATTCTCTAATGGAGCGCTACCATAAAAAATATCACCATGATCAAATGAACAACACTTGTTCTTAATCAAAAAGTGAAAACGTTCCATGTCCAAACATGAAACGGAGATGATATTCTTATTTATCGCAGGGACATAGTAGCAATTATTAAGTTCTAAGACCATGCCTGAAAGTAAAGACAACAAATATGTTCCCATCGCTAGAGCAGCAACTTTTGCTCCATTAGCCACACATAGGTCCACTTGTCCTTTCTCCAAAGTTCTAATGTTGTTTAGGCCATGCACATTTACACAAATGTGAGCACCACAAACCGGTATCAAATACCCAAGAACTAGAACCAGAAGTAGTAACATTTACTTATATAACATAGATACCGAAGAAGAAACCCCAAATGTCTTCTTCTTCTTCTTCTTCAGATCTTCCAAGTGCTCAAGAGGGAGTGATCCATTTAGTTTTTCCTTCCCAAGGACTAATCACAATGAACGATATTGTATATGTGCAACAAATATAACCAATGATAACATCATCATAAACTATAAACAAGTGCTATATGTCGATTCTAATTCATCAGTTATGAACAGCAATCGAAAAATATAATAAAAATAATTATTTTGATATATCAAATATATATTTTAAATTAGATTCAATTTCAAAATTATACATGTACGCTCTGCTACCATTGTAGGAATTCATACCGGTTTATAATAATTTATAAAACAGCTTATGAATTTACTAGCCAGGATTTCATGCAAATATTAAAATAAATCTAGATCTTAGAGTATTTGAATATACCTAGATATGCACAGCGGAAATAAACTGATTTAAACTGAAGTCGTGAGCACTCCAAACATAGTGCTTCTACCGGTATCCACACGCACACAAAGTCGATCAAGACGGGATGCTAGTGCCTAGAGATCTAATCTTAAAATATGCAATGAACTATTCGTGGTTTGAGTTATAGGTTGGCTGGAAAAAGCTGCAGATCATCTAAGCATGACTAACTCATTATATAGATAATACATGCTTAACCTAACTAGTTTAGGTGTTCGATTAGTTAATGGGCTAAAGCCCATTATGTTTTCCTTCTTCCACACGTACACTTATACACATATATATATATATAATATCAAATATATATTATATAAATTTATATCAAGAGCATATATATATATATATATATTATATGTATATCTTATATAACATATAATTATATATCATTAACCTCAACTTAACACTGATCCAGTCTGCTTAGGTGTATGACCCTGTAGGATCGCATAATATAAATAATGAACTCAAAGTCCATATATTATAAGTGGCTTCTAGCAAAAAATTATAACCAACTTATATTATACGATTGTCAAACCTCGACATTACAACTTTAACTAGAGTAAAGTACAAATGATTTCAGGACATTTCCAACAGTTCGCTAACCCATCGGCAAGACGGTTAGCCTCCCTATAAACATGTGAAATCTGAATTATCCAGTCCTTAGCTAAAAAGTCATGGCACATATGTACCAGGAAGGACAGAGGATGAGAATCACTAATCCCTGTCTGTAAAAACCCAACCACTAACTTCGAGTCAACATCCAACTCCAGCCTTGTAACTCCCCTCCCCCAAGCGATATAAAGCCCATAATAAACTCCCCATAACTCCGCAAGTGGTGCCGTGCATAGAGCAAAACCTCTACACCAACGACCAGCCGTATCTCGAATTACAACCCCTGTCATAGCCAATCCAGGGATTCCCATGAGATGCTCCATCTGTATTCAACCTAATACAGCCCTCCGCTAGGTGGTCTCCATGCTATCATCCTCTCAACTCTCATGCCCGTTCCAGTAATTCCATGAGCTAGTTGGTGAGCTTTTGTCACTTCGTTTACCAAATCTGTACGAATTTCACTCTGTCCCGACACTTAGTAATCTCCCCAAAGATATTACCACATCTCCACTTCCAACTCCACCAAATCACCATAGCAAACATTGTAGCCCATGCACATTATGCAGAACCATCTTCCATACCCAAATTTCCGTAAATCCATTCGAGCAACGAGGCATTAAAAAACTCGTGTTAGTCAACCTTCTAAATTGAAGAGAGAGAAAAACTCTCTTTATGATGTTTATATTTTTGATAATTCCAATTCATTCTAAATAATAGAATTCATATTGAATTAGTTTGTAACACGATTTATTGTTTAATATTATAAAAATCTAAATTCTACTTGCATATAACAATTTAATTTGTTTCTTTACAACTTAACAACCAACTAGATTCTAAAATCAATAATTTATAGTCAACCTAGTTAAATGCAGAGATGAAAGAGAAATCAAAATAACTAAGTAAAAGTTTAGATAAAAATATGGTACTAACACATGAGCAAGACAGTGGGATGAGAGACACTTGACACTGGGCATGTTCTTTTACAGGTTGCAGCAACACAATTTGGCAACTGCAAAATAACACATGCTTCCCCCCCTAGTTTTTTTTGTGCAGTGTCGTAGCTACCCAAAGTAGCGACTGACGTAATTTGCAAGGGATGTCAGTGTTGTGGGAGTCAACACAAAAACTAGGGACAGATTCAACGCCCCAGTGACTGTGTTATATAACTACGAGTGACTGTTCTGTATCAATATGGCATGAAAATTAGTGCTTTAATCAGCCGCTAGGCAATCTGTAAACGAACAGGCATACTCTTACATACTAAGGTTGGTTATGCTTTTAAAAGGATATGTTGGAACTTGTTTCTTGACAAAGTGGCTTTAGCCATTTTCCGGTGAAGACGTTCACCGGAATGACCGGAATTGGGTACGATAGAATCATCACCACAAACACTACATAGTGGTGTTTTTAAAAGGTCAAAAACAAAGTTTGTTTGAATGAAAATTGATGTACAAAGTGAGAAGTTTAGAAAGAATTACAAGGTTTGAAATTTGACGAAGTATCAAATATTTCACTTTGGAAATTAGAGGAGAAATCAACCACTTTGGGTCTAGATTTAATATATGAGATTTGGGAAATGGGCTTACAACCCATAAGCTTAATTTAATTTTTCCAAAATTTATTTAATTTAAATTGTTGATTAAATAATCAAATATCTTTATTTGAATTATTTATTTGTAACAATAAAAAAGTCAATGTCGACATTTAGCATAATCAATGTTGGAATATTTCCTTTTGACTTAGAACATATCCAATGGTGCTCTATTTTTAGATATATCTCTATTTTTCGAGACAAAAAGAGCTCCAATGGTACTCTATATCTTGCTATAAAAATAGAGAAATGAATAGTGTTTCTCTAAATTTGGAGAAACACTATTCATTTCTCTATTTTTAAAGCAACACTTTTTTATATACAATATGATCCTTTAATTTATATATGTATTTGTTTTATACTCAAACAAAATTATGTGTTTATATTTGTACTTTTTTTTGTTAAAAGATAAAAGAAAAATAAAAATGCAACAATAACATATATTAATTAGAAATACAAATGACATGAGAGATGATAAAATAAAATAAAATAAAATCACAACTAAAACATGAAATTAAAGATAAAAACTGAAAATAAAGTTCCCATTGAAAAATAAATACTTAACACAACATAAACTAGTGACTTAATATTTTGGTTCACTTTCCGATCGCAAAGATTACTAAAATGTTGCCCAAATGAAGTACATGCAGGTAGAGCTTCTTGATCGGCCCTTTTCTTTAAGATTTCTTGTTGTCGAGCTTGAAAATGTGTACGAATATTTGGATCTTCTATGGTATTTAAGTTTTTCAATAACATTTTGTCTTCTTCCTTCATTTCTTTCAATGCATAATTCTTACTTTGAAGCTCCAAATGGTGTTGTCTCTCAGCACTTGTTTTTTTAATTGCTCTAAAAGTTGTTTATTTCCTTCCTCCAAAGTCTTGATAACAGCTGATGTTTGATCATCACATTTTCTTTTTAATTTGGATTTTTTGACTCCAATTTGTCGTTGAGATGGAGATCCACCAATAAAATTGTTTTCATCATCCAAATTTAGAGAAAATGAAGCCAAACCTGGAGATACTTGTGTGCCAACATCGGGGGTTGGATTTTCTGACTCTGGAGATGTAGACCCGAAATCGCATGGATTTGGAACTTGTTTTGAAGGGGTGGCACCATCTTTAAATTTTTCAAAATTCTTGATAATGTCCATACATGATCAAATCTCCAACCAGATTTGAATTTTGGATCTTCCATTAGCATTTCTTTTGCTTGATTGAACTGTATATAGTTAAAAAAATATGAATAAATTAATACATATTCGACAATAGTAAGTAAACTGAAAACTTATATATATTAATATTTTATAAAAACTCATATATTAATACTCACAATATCATCATTTGAAGTACCACTAGGATGTCGACTTTCACATTGTTTGATGCATGCATTTAGTTTCCTTGCTGCTTTCTCAATAGTTTAAAGCCGCATTTGATTGATTTTTTTTGAACATTCACTCCAAGTTGCAATTTTTCCATTCTCGTAAGCTTCCACCACACGATCCCAAAACATTTCGGATGTTTGATAAGCACCTGTTATTGGGTCTTGAGAAATTTCCATGTAAACTTGACCAGCTCATTTTTGGAAAAAAGATATGATACACGTTGCAATTTTTCCATTCTCGTAAGCTTCCACCACACGATCCCAAAACATTTTGGATGTTTGATAAGCACCTGTTATTGGATCTTGAGAAATTTCCATGTAAACTTGACCAGCTCATTTTTGGAAAAAGATATGATACACGACATAATAACTACATGTATAATTTTACATAACATGATAATCGAGGATGAGCGTAATCTCGAAGCGCAAATTGAAGTTGGAAGAGAAGCTCCACCTTCGGAGGTCAAGATAGCGGATAATGAGACTATCCGATTTCAAGAATTTCTTGCTCGTTATAGACAAATTAAAGACAAAGAAGCTCATTTTTCACTATACAACGCGTTAATTGATCATTTGTGGAAAAATTATACCAATGGAGATGCTTAAAATGTAATAGTTATCTTTTTAATTTTATGTAATATAATGCAATGTTCTTTTTATAATAAAATGTTTAAGTTTAATAAAATCAGAATTTTATTGACCTATTGTTATAGAATAAAATGAGTGAGTCAAATTTGTAAAATTAAAAAGTAAAGAGTTTTAGTATAAATTAGTTAATAAAATAAAAAATAGAGCCAACTATTGGAGCAAACCCCTGCTCTATTTTTGAAGATCTCTATTTTTAGAGTAAAAAATAGAGCTTACCATTAATGACAAGATTATTGCCGTAACATCCTCCTCATTTTTAATTTCAGACATTGCACTTTATATATTAAAAACTAGGTCATTATCTCACATTCTTACATCTATCAACTACACAAATCCCTCCTTTTTCTTTGTCTCTTGTTTTTGTCTGAGAGTATACACACAGCAATCTTTGGTTCGTAAGCTCCTATTCTTCGGTGTTGGAAGAAAGAAGATATCCGCTACAAAACCGTCACACTATGGGGCGTCTAAAGATTTAAGGAAAGATATTTGTCTTGCCTCTGCAATTCTTTTTCATCTTTACAATTTGGTATTGTATTCTTTGATCCACGTTCTTAAATTATCTTAGACAATTATCAGTTGCCTTGTTGTAGTAATTAAGGGTCCTACAGGATATGGGTGGTTCTTTGCTGAAGATTATAAACGTGCATAAAAAAACTCTCTCCCCCGCCCCCTCCACATTAAAATATTTGGAGGTGATCATCTGGCTCATGCTCTGCAATATGGAAGCAAAGAACAATGGATAAGCAGAGTAACTATGATTGGAATTATGTTATCATACCTTCCATATTTAGTTTTCAAAAGAAAGAAGCTTCTTATTTTGAAACTTATCAAGATCATCAAGTGTTGTTGATCTTTCAATTTCTGCATCATAGAAATAGTTTTCTTTCTTTTTTTGCATCATCTATCAATGGTCTCCACACTGCTTTATTGTTCTTTAAAGCTGATTTGTTTCCAAGAATCCATAAGCAATACAAACAAAAAGGGTAATGAGTCAAGAAAAAACAAACTATTTCACAGTTAACAAAAACAATTTTACCTGAGTAAAGCTTTAAGACAACAGAGACCTCCACAACTTTTTTCAGACTGTTTCCTTCACCACACACATTGTTCTTTTCAATAGGATATATTGATGAAAGAGTAAGGTCCATAAATTTTCTTAGGAAGAAACTATTTTTTATCGTAACTTCTCACTCTCACAGAAGAATCATCCAAAATCTTCATAGCATTAAAAAAACTCTCTGTTTGGGAACATACTAATGAAATGATGCATCTTGTCCCAACATCACCAATCTTTCAAACAAAAACTTCTGAATCAATCTGTATAATGTTTCCACATAACCAAAGAGAAGAAGATGAATGTGTATCATAATAATAATTAGTGACAAAAACAAACCTTTCTTTCGATCATTGTGATACGCATGTTTCTATTTAGTAATTAAGGAAATTATTTAGTATTTCTTATTTCCTTTTCTCATAGGCTTTCGCTTTTACGTTTATTATATATAGAGATGAAGTCTTGGTTAGAAGACTCATCCAAGTTATGGAAAGCTTAGGAGGTTTCTATCGGATTAGGCCGAGGGAGAGAACTTAGCTCTCTTGGGAGTTTTACTATGTTCTTGTTACGTTATCTTTATTTTAGTTTTCATATAAAGAGAGTGTTGGGTTGATTTTCTGGATTTTATCTCTACCACATTGCGGGTAAAATATAATGTTACAGTCATAGTAAGTTAGTGAAAGGGAGAGATCAAATATGGATTGATCAAATTCTGAGGAGATTGAGAACAAAAACTTGGATTCGAGAACGAATCGTGTAACATAAATTTTCAATTTCAATCAGTAACTACAAGATTCAAAAGTGGATAAACAATGAAGAAGATCAGTGGTTCGATAAATCAGCTATTGAGATTTACACTTTATGTCGTCTCAACCATAAGAAACCGACATGCAGTTCATGATTCTTTTCACGGAACTTCAGTAATTATGTAACGCCAATCTTTTTTTTTAACGGCTATTTTTTATTATTATCACTTCGATCAAGAGTTTACAAAATTACAGAGATATAATCCATATACATATATCCTAAACAAATAAGCTAAAGAACGATAAAACACAAGAAGCCAATTTTGATGATGCTTCTACTTCAAAAGTTTCTTACTCGCTAATAGATAAACAAATTTGTTATTTTCCTTCTCTCTACTTGAACTCAAGCTATTGCAATTGTTGGTTATCACCCGACTATGAAGCACCATATTAACATTAAAATCTCAAAACACCAATGCATGAATATTGCAATCTCCACATCCAATGGTTGTCTCTGTATGAATTTGTCTTTCGCTTAAACTTTAAGAAACCAATAGAAAAAACCGGCAAAACCACCACAAATGATAACATCACAAGAATCAAACTCTACAAAGAGAGACATAAAATAACTAACAACAAAGAAAAATTTAGAGGAAAATACGATTCATTTCCCATCCAATCTAATCTATCAAACTATTAATATGATAAACATTATACTCCTTTATACAAAATCCCAAATTTCTAACTGCTTCCAAATCCGAAGGTATTTAATTTTGGTAAAAATATTACCCCACTATCCGAGATCATAACAACCCACACGACGCATAACAACAATGATGGAGATCAGTGAAATTCCTTCATAGAAGAAAAAGATACAGTGAGGCTCGTGCCTTTTCAATTAGCCATCTCCAAATATTGATTTTTGATAGTAAAACCTAAATTATGTATAATATCATTAGAAAGAGTACGGCCAACGTCAGAATCGACGGCGGCCAGTGAAGATTGCAGAAAAACGAAGAAGAAAAGTTGATTTGGAAGCATCACTTTTGAGAGAAAAAAATTGTAGTACTTTATGTTATTATGTGTAACGCCAATCATAACCTAAAACAGTAAACAAATCTGAAAAAAATAGGCGGCCATTTTTAATATTTTCCCCCTCTTTTAAATTTCTTTACATCATTAAAGAAGAGGGAAGAAAAATCTTTCAGATTCCAATATTTTTATTTTCTCGTTTTCTCTTCCAACTTCCCAAATCTCGTTTTCTCGTTTTCTGGGTTTCTCTCAAATTCTTCTACTCTTTCGAATTAGTTCCCTAAACTTCCGATTTGTTCACCGTTGGTTATGGCTATTGAGAGTGAGAAACCATCGAAACGAACCACCAATCCCGGCGTTAGAGTCATAGGAGGACGAATCTATGATTCTAGTAATGGCAAAACCTGTCACCAGGTTAAACAACGACACTAAGATTCTCAATTTTCCGTGTTTTATTTTAAGATTTTGTTTATATACTTGATTTTCTGCTTTTGTAGTGTCGACAAAAGACAATGGACTTTTTGCGTCTTGCAAGTCTATAAACAAGAACTAGACATGTCCTATTAACTATTGTCACAAGTGTTTAATAAACAGGTTTGTTTTGTATTTTATATATTTAAATATGAGATTATTATGTGTTGTTTGTTTATAATGTGTTTTATGATTTGTGTTATAAGGTATGGGGAGAATGCAGAGGAAGTAGCAAAGTTGGATAATTGGATATGTCCAAAGTGTAGAGACAATTGCAACTGCAGTTTCTGCATGTAAATTTTCATTTCTTTGTTATTTTGAAATGGATAAATCAATTTAAATGACATTAATTAAACATTTTGTGGGGATTCTACAGGAAGAAACGAGGTTTAAATCCTACTGGGATATTAGCACACAAAGCAAAAGCTAGTGGTTTATCATCAGTCTCTCAGCTTCTTGAACTTGAAGGAAATGATAAGTTTACTTATCAGAAGAAGCTAAAACTGGTATTAGAAAAGAAATAACACAAATGCTAAAACTTTAATGTCTTTTGTTATGGTTTATTTGATTTAATATTGTTTATGCAGGATGATACTTTTGTTGAATCTGTTTCTGAGACAGATGTTGAAGTAGCTGGTGAGAGTTGAAGATTTATGTGTGTTTTCAAAGTTGTCTTCTAAAAAGGTGAGGCTAATGTTTTTTTCTTTTTTTATGGTTATGCAACAGATGTTGCTAAGGAGAATAAAAAAGTGGTGGGTAAGAACAAGAGGAAGCTGAAAGAAGAGACTCAGTTTGAAGTTGAAAGTGAGAATTGAAGATTTGTGTTTCAAAAGTCGTCTTATAAAAAGGCGAGGCTAATGAATGATGTTTACGGTTATGAAACAGATGTTGTCAAGGAGGAGATTCAGTTTGAGGCTAAACCACAAGGTATTAGCTTGACTTATCATTTATGTTTCAGTTATTTCTCTCGATAATTAACTAATTTTACGGTTATGAAAACAGATGTTACAAAGGAGAAGAGGAAGGTGAAAAAGGAGATTCAGTTTGAGGCTAAACTGCCACAAGGTTTCAGCTTGACTTGTGTTTCAGGGATTGTTATACCAACTGAAGAAGTTGGAAATATATTACAGTTTTTCGAGTTCTGTTTAGCCTTTGGAAAGGTAATGGTTATTTCGCTGATAATGAACTAATGATCTATATTATTCTGAATCATTTTGACCTTTTTCTGATAGGTTCTTGACTTAAAAAAAGGACAAGGTGGAAATGTTGTCCGTGAGCTGTTTTTATGTAGGCGTAACACAAGACAACAGTACTGTTATATGATCCAGATGATGATCCAATTGTTGGATTTCATTTCACAGGATAGAGAGATGTACGAGTGTTTTTACATATAAATTTCTTTTTCGTTGTTTTGGCTTATGTTTCTGATAGATTTGAATTATGTTTACAGGTCTTTGTCTCTGAATGAAACTAACAGTAATTGGTTCACTGTTCTTGGAGAGTTACTATTGTAATCAGAAGTTTTAAGTGATGAGTTCCCACCTGAAACTTTTGAAGCTGAATATGAGAAGATGGAATCATCAAGAAGGCTTAAGCTTCTCAATTTCTTGTGTGATGAATCACTTAACACAGGGTCTGATATATATATATATATATGTGCTAATATCAACTTTTCTTGTAAATTATGAATCACTTAAGTTACCCTATCTGTAAAAAAATTTCAGTGTAGTGAGGTATTACATTAAAAGCCAATCTGAAGAGTGTGAAGAACAGAAAAAAGAAGCAAAACTGAAGGCTGCAGCTGCAAAAGAAAAGGTAACTTTTAAAAATCTGCAAGATTGTTTAAACTTTAAATTATCAACTCTGTTTTGCTAGAAGCTTGTTTTATGTTATAGGAGAAGGAGCTCAAACAGAAGATACAAAGTGATGTTGCCAAAGCCATTATGAAGAAAAAGGGAGCTCCATTGTCTATTGGGGAACATAATTCAATTCTGTCTCAAATAAGAGCTGAAGCTAAAGAAGCCCATGACGAAATGATGGAGACAAAAGGCGTGACATCTAGAAGTAATTACTAAGTACTTGTTCTATTAAATGTCTAACAAGAGCTGTCTTATACTTATCTTGATGAAATCCATTTGCAGCGATGTTTGTATATGATGCACTTAGAACAGAGCCAATCTTGGTGGAAGAGAATGGTCTTGTTCTCTGGAAATTGAAGTGCTATGAAGAAGAACCAAGTTTTTTGCTTCAAGGTTTGGAATTTACTAAACTCTTTGTTTATGTTTCTAATGCAAATGTGTTTAGTGATTTAATCTCAAATCTTATTAATGCACAGATTTAGGAACATCATTTGATGGTTTATGTCCTCCACATGAAAAATGGTTAGCTTTTAAGCCTCAGCAAAAACCAGAGATAGAGAAATATATCTCTTCCAAGAGGTAAGTGATTCTCATTAAGTGTGATATTTGGATTTTGTAATGTTAAAATTAAACAAACTTTTACTTTTGTTTTGTAGGACGAAACTGATGCAAACATGAACGAATGCAAATCTGGAAAATTATCGTCAATGTGGAAGTATCAGAATCACACCAGATCGGTTTGTTGGTTTTTTGGTGTATGTAGTTCAAATATTATGAGAATGAGAAGAGGCCGTCATGTAATTTTGGAAAATCTGAAAACTTTAACTCAGTTTATTTCTCTTCTCTTTTGATTTGTCTAAAATATTAATTAAGCCTTTGGTCTAATTTAAACCGGTGGTGGAGTACTATTTGCTTTTTTTTTTGTTTGTTTCACATTCTTACTAAGTTCTATCTTGGCTGTTCTGTAAATGTGGAAAGTAAATCTTAGTCTAGTTCAACATAGGTGAAATTTTGATAAACTTAATTTTTGTATTTAGTCACAAGATTCATAACTAATCATTTTGATATATGAAATTTAAAGTGTTTTCATAAGAATAATATCACAAAATACTGTAATAACATACCTGTGAAAGTGTGTTATCTAATCATAAGCATCTTTGCTGCTTCTTAAAGTGTGTGAATGGTGCTTAGGTTAATTACTAGCGAAGGATTAATATTTTAAGTTATCTAACTACAGTATTCATGGTTGACTTTAGGTTATTTTTAGTGATGAATTGCATGTGCCATGAACTGTCTTTAGATCCTTATTACAAAAGTTGTTTGATCTGCATCTTAATGTTTGTAATGCCGTGAGAAAATAGAATGGTACATATTAATACTATTGCTATTTTCGAAACAGCTGGAACGTTCATCTTTACACGTAAAGTATTTTAGTGAACATTTGTATCGTTGACTAGATTATTCAAAGTGTCAACAAATTTATCCGTATAACCGGTTAATAATCTAGGACTAATCAAATTCTCCTTCAATTTGGTGTGGTTCTTCCTCACATGGTTCCCTAACTCGCTATCTTTGTCCATCAGAGACATGATTAAACCGCTCAGATTCTCTTTTGAGAACCATCCTGTTTCTTCTCTATGCACCTCAACGGAGACCTCAAGTTCTTCCGTCAACAATCTCGTGTTGAGAACTTGGTCATTCAAATATGGAAGCAAAACTATTTGGCAATCATTCAGTAGAGATTCCAACATTGATCCGAATCCGCAATGACTAACAAAGCAGCCTACTGATGGATGAGCCAATATCAATGGTTGTTGCACCCATTCTCCCCAAACAATTCCACGACCTTTCACTCTCTCTTCGAACCCTCCTGGTAACGCTTCTTGAATCGTCTTTGCGCCTTTTGGTGGCTTTACCGCTATTAGAAATGGTAAACTTGTAAGCTCTATCCCTAAACAGAGTTCTTGGAATTAGTTTTTCTCTAGAGTAATTTGACTTCCCAATGCACAGAACACTACAACGCCTTGTCTAAAACCGCTCAACCAGTGACTCCATTTATCTTTAAGTGGTTTGCTTTTGTCTGGCTTAGGAAGCATTGGACCCGTCAAGAGAACCTTCTTTTGGTATTGATGCTCGATATAGTCGCAGAATTTACCTTCGATTTCTTCGCATATCCTCATTGAAATGAAATCACAATTCATAAGACCTGTGTTTAGCCGATGATAAAACCTCGTGTAGTACATGGAGAAGGTCGATAAGGCATGAGCATCATGTCCGCGGTACAATAATTTTGACGAAGGATAATCTGGTGGAGGAACTCCTAGTTCACCCCCTGGGACAATGTTATGAGCTATACATGTAGCTGATATTACATTGTACATCATACTCTTGACTCTTGACTCTATACTCTTTACTTGTTTAGCCATTTCCGGAACCCAATGAGCAATATCGAACAAGATCAGGTTCGGTCTCAAGGCACGAACCGCGGCTTCGAGCTGATCGTGAGATATATCCATGGCTGTGGACAAAAACTTCACCAACGATACAGGGATATCCGAGGCGGTCTCAGCGCCCATAGGGAGGCCATCAACAGCAGGAATAGTAAGAGGATGAAAGACAATATTTTGTGGGAAGAGATTGTGATTCTCCAACTGTTTCTGAGATTTCTTAGGCAGCAAGAAAGTAACCCTATGACCTTTCTCAGCTAACTTGTTGGCTAGATGCACGTACGGAGTCATGTGACCAAAAGCGAACCAAGGGAACATAAAAGCGTGAAAGTTTTGGCCCATTTTTTTCACAAATTGTTGAAACGAACAGAACACAAGAATTTAAAGCCTTCAAAGAGAGACAAAAGAAGAAAATTTCCTTGTTTCAAATCATACGCATCTTTGCTTTTAATCTTTACTTGCATAGAAGTGTCTGCGTTTGAGATGCTACTTCTCCCCTCCCAAGGACATCCGTATATTTAGCTTGGAGAATGTGCTTTTAATATAGTGTGGGTTCTGTTTTACGTTAATAATTAGTGGGGGTTGATTGCATGTGCCATGTGCCATGTGTCATGATTCCATGATTTTGTTTTTTTTTTCCATATTAGAAAAGTAAAAAAAAAAATACGGAGTGGTAGTTCATTGCCACTTTAACTCTCTAATAGTCTTCTCCATCTGTTTTTTCGAAGATTATTACTTTATTAGTGTCGGTAAGTTTTTCTACTGTCTCGATTAGAGTATGTTTTGGGTTCTTGATTATCTAACGGGTTTAAATAAGGGATGATTTTGTTATAAAATAATATAAGAATAATATTTAGGCATGTTTTCTCCAACCAGTTTGATGATCTAACTCGTTTACGTGTTTTCCTATTAGAATTCTTTATCTCCCGTATCTCAAAATTGAATAATAAGTAAATGGATTGTTTTGCACGTATTTCAAGAATTTTATTTTCTGAATCTAAGTTTTAAAACATTTTTGTTCCAGTATGAATAATCAGAAATAAGTTTTTAATTATTTAATGTTTAGTTGAAAAAAAAAATAGAAGCCGCTTTCCTAGCCATTGCAGATACGGGGCAATGTCGGACTCTAATAAGTGATTGTCAAATAGTCTTGCTTCCATATTTGAATAATCTAAGTTCTCAACATTAGATTGTTGACAGAAGAACTCTAGGTCTCCGTTGAGGCGAAGAGAAAAGAAACACTATGGTTCTCAAAAGAAAATCTAAGTGGTGCGATCATGTCTTTGTTGAAGAAGGCATGACCACGGTAAATTGAAGAAGGTTTTGGTTAATCATGGATTATTTACCGGTAACACCGATTAATTTGTTGACACTTTTGAAAGACTTATTTTACTTGTAAAGAAGTACGTTGCAAGCAATAATATGTATTATTATATTTTCTTTTGGCGTTACAAACATTAGTGTATAAATTAAGCAACTTTTCTAATAAGGACAAAAAGACAGTTCATGGCACATGAAATGATCCACCATTAAAATAAACCTAAATAAAGCACTAATCAACCATAATAATTAACTTAAAATACTAATCCCTCACTAATAATTAACCTAAAGCACCCTTCACACACATTCACAAGTTATATATAGGGATGCACTTGGCAGGGGAAGAACATCTGATTGGAAACACAAGAATTTTCATTTTCTCGGTCTCTTTGAAGACTTAAGAAATTTTGTGTTTTGCTTGTTTAGACAATTTGGGAAATAAAATGGGCAGAAAGTTTCATGGTTTTATGTTTCCTTGGTTTGCATTTGGTCATATGACTCCATACTTGCATCTAGCCAACAAGTTAGCTGCAAAAGATCACAAAATCACTTTCTTGCTCCCCAAGAAAGCTCGTAAGCAACTTGAACATCTCAATATGTTCCCAGATAGCATTGTTGATGGTCTCCCCACTGGCTCCGAGACTTTCTCGGATATCCCCATCGAGTTGTGGAAGTTCTTGCCCCCAGCCATAGATTTCACACGCGATCAAGTCGAAGCCGCGGTTTGTGCCTTGAGACCCGACATGATCTTATTTGATCTAGCTTATTGGGTTACAGATATGGCTGAAAAGCATAAAGTTAAGAGTATGTTGTACAACATCATATCAGCAGCCTCTATAGCTCATGACTTTGTCCCTGGTGGTGAACTAGGAATTTCTCCACCTGGTTATCCTTCATCAAAGTTGTTGTACCGCGAACACGATGCTCATGCCTTGTTGTCCTTCTCCATCTACTACAAGAGGTTTTATCATCGGCTCACCACAGGTCTTATGAATTGCGATTTCATTTCAATTAGGACTTGCAAAGAAATCGAAGGTACATTCTGCGAATATATTGAGCTTCAATACCAAAAGAAGTTTCTCTTGACGGGTCCAATGCTTCCTGAACCTGACAAGAGTAAACCACTAGAAGATCAATGGAGTCATTGGCTGAGCGGCTTTGATCAAGGCTCTGTAGTATTTTTGGCATTGGGGAGTCAAATTACTCTAGAAAAAGACCAATTTCAAGAACTCTCTGCTTAGGAATAGAGCTTACAGGTTTACCATTTCTTGTAGCGGTAAAGCCACCAAAAGGTGCAAAAACGATTCAAGAAGCATTACCAAAAGGGTTTGAGGAGAGGGTGAAGGATCGTGGAGGTGGTTTGGGGAGAATGGGTGCAACAACCATTGATATTGGCTCATCCATCAGTAGGCTGCTTTGTCAGCCATTGCGGATTCGGGTCAATGTGGGAATCTCTTTTAAGTGATTGTCAAATACTCTTGCTTCCGTTTTTGGCTGATCAAGTTCTCAACACAAGATTGATGACCGAAGAACTCGAGGTTTCGATAGAAGTGCAAAGAGGAGAAACAGGTTGGTTCTCGAAAGAGAGCTTGAGTGTTGCGATCACATCTGTGATGGAGGAAGATAGGGAGATCGCATTCTCGTGAGAAGGAACCATTCCAAATTGAAAGAGGTTTTGGTTAGTGATGGATTATTATTAACCGGTTACACCGGTAAATTTATTGATATTTTGGAGAAGCTAGTCAATGATACAAATCTTGGAAGAAGCATGTAGCACCTGTTTCAAATAAGTCATTTTTCTTGTTTTTTTAGTTCATCAAGTCTTTAGTAGGATTGGGCAAAATTAATACTAAGTAATATACCATTTCTTTATAAAAAAATCAATTCTTTGTTTGGTGATAACATTACATATTTTAACATTTTAAATTTTATTCAAATTAATTTCAGATCAATAATGATTTTAGATTCAATATATTTGTGAAGACTATCTCTACATGTCCAAATATATAAATTTACAAATGAATAAAACTATATATTTCAAAAAATACATATACATATATATATAGGAATAAAATTTAGTGAGAATTTAACTACACTCCACAAAATGCTCGAAGTAGGCAAGAACTCAGTCTGAATATCTCGTCCACTGTACACTAAAAATCATACCTTTCTAGACCCAGCTACCAAAACACTCAGCCTAATAAGCTTTCGTTTTAATGAATCTGTAATTAATAAGTCTATCGTTTATCCCGCCAAACAAAAGTCTGGTTCCATAGTTAACTTCACTAAACAAAATACACAGAGCTTTATTACATATTTGTTGGTACTGGATTTACCATCCTATCTTAAACCCGATCTAAATCAAAAACCGACATACTTTGAAGCCCGATCGAATTGGTCTATGAATGGCCAGCCTAATCAATTTAGAAAAGAAAACTGCCTCGAAAAATGAAATCAACTCGAAAAAAGAATGCTTGGACGAAAAATAAACTTTAATTCAAGAAGGAACATGAAGCTCTAAACTTCCTCAAATCACTATAAATAAAGAGATGCTCTCTTCTTCACAAATATGTACAAATCGACTCATCTATTCACATCGAGAAATCAACAAAAAAAACATAAAGAGACACCTCCATAAACCCTAAATTCCCTTGTTACTTGTTCAACAATCATAAATAAAACGTCTATTCTCTAAACTCCAATATTTAAAACCCTAATTTTTATTGATTTGAGCCTATGGTTCAACAATTAATGTCATCTATGGGGATCGAACCCATGACCATGTGGTTAAAAGCCACGGTCTACCACGTGGCTGTGGGTTCGATCTCCACAGACGGCGCCAATTGTTGAATCATAGGCTCAAATCAATAATAATTAGGGTTTCAAAAAGTAGGGTTTAGAGAATATGTGTTTGAACAAGTAACAAAAGAATTTAGAGTTTTGGGCAAGAAAATTAAAATATATGGATGTTAGGACAGCTTAGGTCGATTTTGGAGATGGATCGGACTTTTTCTTATTTATTCATTGTTTCTTTTTCCGACTAGGTTTCCTCTTTGCGTAGGTCGATGCTTTGATATTCGCTGGCCAAAATCTATTGGGCTTAAAGATAAATGAATCTTGATTTGGGTTGTGTTTATAGTAGGATGCTAAACCATGCACCAACACTAGTATTTGTAAATATTAAACCCAAAAAAAGCAAGAAGTCAACTAGTAATTAATATATGTAGTAAAACTACTAATAATATAAGGTGATATATATATATATATTTTTGTTTATACTATGTATATGTGTTTATATAAAATAGATGGAGAAAGAAGAGATATGACGTGAGGGAGAGAAGGAGTATTATTACTTTGACTTTTCTTCACTTCAAGTCATTTTATTACATTGTATCAAAGTTACACCATACATATATATATATATATATATATAGGAGAGTAAAGCGGTATAAATGGAGTCGGTAAAAGAATAAAATAGTAAAATATTATTTAATGGATAATCATCTATTATTCTTAACACTCTCCTTTGATTATCCATCAATATTGATATATTAGGTATTATTTTATTAAAATTTTTTTAATGAAAAAACTCAAAGGAATAAAAATTATTGCAAAAGAAAAAGAGTATAAGGACATAATCTCCCCCTGAAATGATGGATAAAATTGCTTCTTCACAAATCACGAAGTTGATGTATCCCAATGCTACAAACATGTTTTCTAAATATTGTAGTGGGAAATACCTTCGTAAATAGATCAACTGCATTGTCAGTTGAACAGATGTATTGGATATCCATTTCTTGATTCTTCTCGAGTTTTTATGTGTGGGAAAAAAATATTGGAGGAATATGCTTCGTTCTATCGCTCTTGATATAGCCTTCTCTGAGTTGGGCGACACATGCATCATTATCTTCAAAAATTTTTGTTGGCTTTTTATCAGTGAATATTCTGCTTGACTGTTGTATATGATTAGCCATGGATCTGAGCCAAATACATTCTCTACATGATTCATGAAGCGCAATGGTCTTTGCATAATTTGATGAAGTAGCGACCAAAGTCTGCTTTTGGGAACGCCAAGAGATTGATGTATCTCCAACTGTGAAAACATATCAGGTTTACGATCGGGCTTTATGTGGATCTGATAAATAGCCTATCTGCAAAACCAGCTAAAACGAAATTAGTGTTTCTAGGGTACAAAAATCCCAAGTCAATTGTTCTCTGAAGATAACAAAAAAAATAAGTTTTATTCCATTCCAACGTATGCGCGTGGAAGATGAACTATATCTTGCAAGTAGATTTGTAACAAATGCTATATCCGGTCGGGTACAATTTGCAAGATACATAAATCCACTAATAGCGCTCATATAAGATATTTCAGGACCTAATACTTCTTTGTTATCCTCACAAGGTCAAAATGGATCTCTTGATCAACATTAAGTGACCTATTGATCATTAGAGTACTCAAAAGAGTCGTTTTATCCATATAAAAGGTTTTAAGATAATTTTCGTATAATTGGATTGATGTATGAAACTTTCATCTCGAAGATGCTCGATCTGGAGCCCAAAATGTTTTTGGTCTGTCCCAGATCTTTCATTTTAAACTCTTCTTTCATATGAGTTCTTGCATTATTGATCTTCTTTTGAGTTCCAGTTATATTCAGATCATCAACATATACAGCGAAGATCACAAATCAATATAAAGATTTCTTAATAAATACACAAGGACATATCGCATTGTTGGTATATCCTTTACTAAACAAATATTCATTTAAGCAATTAGATCACATGTGTCCGGATTATTTTAATCCGTAAAGGGATCGCTGTAATATGACCGCACATATTTCCATAGTTTTTGAGCTTAATGCTTCATGCATTTTTAATCCTTCTGGGATTTTCATGTATATATCATTATCAAGTGATCCATATAGATATGCTGACACAATATCCATTAGATACATTTCTAGATTTTTGAATGCCACTAAGCTCATCAAAAACCTGATGGTAATTGCATCCATAACCGGAGAATATGTTTCTTTATAGTCAATTTTTGGTGTTTGAGAAAATCCTTGGACAACAAGTCGGGCTTCGTATCTCGTTACCTCATTTTTCTGATTTCTTTTTCGAACAAAAACCTATTTGTATCTAATGGGTTTGACATGTTCATGTGTTGTGACAACAAGTTCAAAAACATTTTTTTTATTGAAGGAGTTCAACTCATTTTCATTGCCATTTTCCATTTCTCCCAATCAGATCTTTTTTTGCATTCCAATTTGGATTTTGGATATGGATCATCACTTTCATAATCATTTTCTTTGGATATAGAGAATGAGAAAATTCCATCATCATCGTCTATCTCATTTCTAATCTATAGTTTTCCATTTTGGGCATAGTTAATGAAAATCTTATGTTTTTCTATATCATTTTTGTCTTCAAGACTTTTCTATATATTTGGTTCTTCTAGGTCAATCTCATTCATTTCTCCTAATTTTTTTTCGAGGATTTTTATCTTTTGATCACATTGGCCTTCCCCTTTTCAACTGAACTTTGGGTTCATTTGCTATTCTTCCATCAGTTTGTTCTCCAGGAAAACATTAATTCTTAATGGAACATTAGCAGCAAATATATATGATTTTGTCACCTTTTTTGTATCGATGAACACATCTGGTAGCTGATTTACCATATTCTGTAAATGTACATTTTTTTAAACTTCCAGTTCACGTTGTTTCATAGGGGGATCATGGTACAACAACGACGGTGTGCACCAAGTAATATCTCTTGGAACTTTTTTAATTTCTCCCCCTAACACTGGGAATTCATCTTCATTAAAATGACAATCGACAAAACGTATCGTAAACATATCACCAGTTTGCAGTTCAAGATACCAAATTATGCTTGGTGATGTATACCCGATATATATTCCCAATCTCCTTTGTCGTCTCATTTTTATTTTTTGTGACAGAGCTATAGGGACATAAACCGCACACCCAAAAACTCAGAGATGGGATATATCTGGATCCTGGCTATATGCTAATTGTATTGGAGAGTACTTATGATATGCAATTGGTCGTATTTGAATTAGTGCAGCAGCATGCAACATTGCATGACCCCATACTGAAATTGGGAGTTTCGTTCTCAATATTAACAGTCTAGCAATGAGTTGTAACCAATTTATCAAAGACTCTGCCAAGCCGTTTTGTGTATGAACATGCAATACCAGATGTTCAACATCAATTCCTGATTATCTGGTCAAAGTGAATTCACCAGCATTATCAAGTCTTACTTACTTTACTGTACAATCAGGGAATTGTGCTCTTAACCCGATTATCTGGGGATTGAATCTTGCGAAAGCCATATTTTGTGTAGTCAATAAACATACATATGACCATCTACTGGATGCGTTAATCAGTACCATAAAATATCGAAATAGCCCACATTGTGGGTGGATAAGCCAACATATATCACCCTGTTTTCTTTCTAAGAATACTAGAGATTCATTCCGGATTTTAGCTGGTGATGGCCGAGTTATTAACTTTTCTTGAGAATAAGCATTACATGAAAATTCTCTCGATTGAAAAATCTTTTGGTTTTTCAACATATGGTCGTTTGAATTTTTTGCATCATGATTGAACTGGATACCCTAAACGTTCTTGCCAGACCTTGAATGTACTCATAAACTTTGAGTTTACCGTAATATATGATTCAGTCATATTTATTTTTGTGGAATTTATTCTTGAAGATAAAACTGGTAACTCTTCTAATATTAGTTTACTCTCCGAAATAACAGATGTGAAGCAAAGATATTCAGTGCCATTTTGATTCATAGTTTCTATGAGATATCTATTTCTATAGATATTTCTGAAACTTAACAAATTTCTATAAAATTTAGGAGAACATAATGCATCATTAATTTTAAATTTTGTTCCCCTTGGCATTAAAAAAACTGACTCTTCCGGAGCGCATAGTAATTTTTGCAGTTTCAGATATAGTATTCACGCTTCCGGCATAATCATTTATTTTATGAGAAGAGAAATATCTTTTATCCTTAATTATTGTGTGTGTTGTAGCACTATGTGCAGGCATATATCTCCATCGTCAATCTCAAAGTTTGATATTTTATGAGTAATTTAGAAATATTCATAAAAGATGTGTTAATATAACAAAACAAAAGGTTTATATTACAATAAAAAATATTTTACAACAAACATTTAGAAAGGTACTATTAAACATTGGTTTTTCATTTTTTTTTTTCTGCTGCAAGAAGATTAACAAACATAAGTATTTATACATCATGTCATAGTTACTTCTTCAGGAAGATTTTAGTAATTTTGTTTCTCGTTGATGGCTTCAGAATCAACTAAAAATCTGCAATATGGAGATATGCATCATCATTTTAGGCATCAAAAGAAGGTCCGGATTCGCCTCAGATGAAGTTGGTTTCATTTGCCTTTTCTTTCGCCTTTTGTGATTCTTGTTACAAATTGGCCAAATATTTAGGTGCACGACATGTACGAGACCAGTGTCCTTTCATGCCGCATCTGTAGCTACCATTCTCTTGTTGCTTATTCATCACACGACCAACTTCATTTCTTTTGAACCTTTTATTATTTCTTTTAGTGCTAAAATTATTAGAACAAAACATTTTTCCTTGTCTACGTCCATATCCTCCTCGTATACGGCTACACTTGACCGCGTCCTTATCCATAATTATTATAATTGGATGATACCACATTCGCTTCTGAGAATAAAGCTGATCCAATAGGACGAGTTTAATGGTTTAACATCACAAGTTCATTATTTTGTCCTGCTACCAAGAGAATTTACATCAACTCTGAATACTTTTGGTATCCATTTGTCTGGTATTGTTACTATAGGATTATATTTCCAGGATGAAATATTTGGAGAGTTTTTTTGATCATATCATAATCGCTTATCTTTTCTCCATATAGAATTATCCTGTAAAAAATTTCGAACAGAGCGGAATTATATTCTCTAACACATTTGTAATCCTGAAACCGGAGATTTAACCACTCATGTTTAGTTTTCTTTAATATCATGTATTTATGGTGATCAAACCTATCTTTGAGTAATTGCCAAAGATTTGCAGGATCTTCTTTTGTCATATATTCATCTTTTAAACCATCATAGATATGGTGGAATAAAAATATAATGGCGTTAGGCTTTTTTTCTTCTGGAGTTGTTTTCGACTTATCGATGGTATTAAGGAGCTCTATTCCTTTTAAATGCATCTTTGCTGAAACTGTCCACCTTATATAATTATTTTCTGATTTATAAAAGGCAGCGATCTCGAGTTTTGCTAAATTTGACATGATAACTGTATAACAATTTATTAAATCATAAATTTAATTAAAATTCAAATTTAAAGGGCATGATAAAATTTTAAAATTTATAAGCATAATAAATTAAAATAACATATAATTTACGATAATAAATAAAATTAAAAGAACAGTAATTTAAAATGTATGATTTGTCTTCTAGACAAAATTTTATTATGTAGTTCTTCCATAACTTTTCATGTATGTATTCTGGACATAAAATTCTTCTGAAACTTTTCATGTATGTCTTCTAGACCTATTGTGCTTCTGGAACTTTTTCATTAAATGTCTTCTGGACATTTAATTTTAATAAAACACTGATATGGAGTGACATAGTCTACCATATGATCATAAGTCGTTTGAGGTGGCAGAGTCTACCATATAATTATGATCGTAAAAAACATAGCTTCCAATAACAATCGATTCAGGGAAGACAACGCTTATCATCCTAAAATAACATATAAACGGAGAAGGCATAACCTATTATTCCGTTACTTTAAAATAAATTAAATATAAATTAAATATAAATTAATCACATTTTCAGTAGTAGAGGTAGTTGTGTTGATAACGAGTTGTAAAACTACTTATCATAAGATGAGATTTATATATTTGTTTATACTATGTATTTATATAAAATAAATGAAGAAAGAAGAGATATGACGTGAGGGATATCAGCACGACCATAATGAGCAGATCTTCTGTTTCCTTATCAGTAACTTCTCCTAGGCACAGCAAGAGCCTTAAAGGGATGCTTCATGACAACAGTGAACTCAAACTTCTCCGTTAAATCAACTTCATGACCTTCAACCTCTTTCCATTCAAACTCCTTAACCATATTAGCCACATAGTACTCAAGATGCAACATGGCCAGTCCAATCCCAGGACATATCCTCCTTCCCGCTCCACCACTTCTTCTTCTCCAATGAATCTCTCTGGCTTAAACGCCATTGGTTCTTCCCATACCATTGGATCCCTTCCTATCTCCGCCACCATAAAGTTAATCGTCCCCTTCTTCGGGACCTTATACCCTCCCAACACAGTGTCTTCAGTGACACTGTGGTTCACCACGAAGTGTCCTGGAGGATGCCTACGAAGACCTTCTAACACAACCGCTTTCAGATACGGCATCTTCTTAATATCTTCTTCCTCCACCTCCTTTGCTTCTTCTCCAACTACGCTTTTAATCTCCTCGTATAATCTCTCTTGGATTTCTTGATTCTTCACCAAATTCGCCATGATCCATTGCAGCCCCGTGGCTGTTGTATCCGTCCCACCATTAAGAAATTCCGAACACAAGCTCACGATCTCATCCTCGTTTAGCTTTCTCTTTTCATCAGGTAGCTCCAAATCAAGCAAAGTATCAACATATGATTGCACATAGGCATCGTCTTTGTTTTCTTTGTTCCTCTCTTTAACGATCTTCCTCCGCGCATGGATCAATGGAAGCAAAACGTCATGCAGCTCTTTCCACATCTGGAGAAACTCTTCCCATTTCTTCCGAAAAACCAATTTAGTGAACTTAGGCCAAAGGTTTAAGATATTGAGCCTTGAGAACCTAAATAGCTGTCGTCTCTCAACAAACTGCACCTGTTTGATTTGTTTCTCATCAAGCTTATCTCCAAAACACATAAGTACAAGAAGCGCGAATATAGCGTAGTGAAGATGATCAACGATAACAATAGGTTCTTCGTTACGGAGTCGATCAAAAAGGATATCAAGAACCCAACGCCGTGCATGGGAATAAGATCTCACACGCGAAGGATGGAGAATCTCAGAAGTTAGGTTTCGACGGAGAATTCGCCACGTGGCTCCGTATGATCCAGAGCTGATGTTGTGTTGGTTACTAGTAACGATTTTACTGGTTAGAGCCGATGGTGGACGATCAGCGAAAACGGCGCCGTTCAAGATGAGGGCTTGGTGAGCAAGGGAATGATTGGCCACGAAGATGGAGGGGCGGGAAGTGACGTGGATGGTGATGATTGGACCGAGACGCTTGTGGATGGAGCAGAGATAAGAGCTGAAACCACCTAAGCCGTACCAGAACCACCGGAGAGTTCCGAGGAATGGGAAGAAGTTAGGATCAGGAGGTAAAGGAAGAGAGGAGGAGTCACGGCGGCGAAGGAGGAGATGGAGAAGGAGAGAGATGGAGAGAGAGGCGAAGATGAGTAACCATATCTCCATTTTGTAAAACTACTTATCATATAAGGTGTGTAATATATAGATACACATACGTATACACGTGTTAGGGCAAATTTATGTGTAACGTTTCTGTAAGTATTGCGTATGTTAGGGCATGTCCATATCCTGAGTATCTCAACAATAAACAAAAGTAATAGAAAAAGGAAATAGAGAGTTAGAAACGGTTTTACCTATAGAAAACTTCACGAGAGAATCGCCAAATTATTTGTCTTCTTCTTACTGTTTCATTTTATTTTTGTTATTTAAAATTTCATTGTGATAATTAAATTATTTTTAAAATATCATTATTTTATGAATAAGAGAAAGGTGTATTGAACTGAGCACCGACAGATTTGAGTTTAAATGACAAATCATGTGTTACTGAAATATAAATTTTAAAATATCTATATAATTATTTGAGCAATGTTAAAATCAAATAACCTTAAATTTACGTAGGATATTACTGAACAATCTTTTTAATTTTTTTAAATCTTACTAATGATTATAATATTTCCTATTTAATTAATCGGTTCCCTAATAAACAGCACAAAAAATTAGTATATAGATATTTAAAATTTTATTTTTTAATATTTTAAAATTTAATTTATTTATTTTAATTAAGTATCTCCTAAATAAATATAAAAGTTGTAATTATATTATTTTAAAAATATACTATTTTAATGTTTTTCAATAAAGTTATTGATGATACTAATCACAAAGTTAATATAATTAAATAACAAATTTTTAAATAATATTTTAAATAATAATTATTTTCTACAAAAAATTAAACTTACATTCTCTCTCTTATTAATTATGGACGAAAATTAAAAATAATTTGTTTATCATCCAACTTTTAATGATCAGAATTTTCAAATATTCTAAGTTTTATAATGGGTAAGTACGGGTCAAGATGGATCTCAGATCAAATTTCTAATCATTGATAATAATTGACATATTGGAATAAATCAAAATATTATAGATTTTTTGAATAATGTGATAATATATACATACATCACTTAATTTTTACAACGAAATTATATTATAATCTAACGTATTAAATAACATTTTCAACAAATATAACATTGCATGTAATTATATATTTGAAATTTTAATTAGCACAATACAAGCCATATATAATTATAAGAAATAAGATACTAAAAACATAAATAAAATCTAATTTAAAACACTAGTAATAATCTATGATGATATAAACTAATGATATATGAAGTGTATATTTTTCTGCGCTGCAAAGCGCGGGTTACTATCTATATTAATATTTTAAAAATTGAATTTGAAAGTTTCAGATGAGATTTCAGAAGATTTCTCATTTAAAATACAAAAATCAAAACATCATGGTTTTAGTTGAAATTTCAGAAAATTTTAATAACAAAATTTATAATTAACCAAATTTCAACAAAATCATCTTAAATCCCATTAAAACTCAAATTTCTCCAAATTATTTATCCAATACATTCCGTATATATACATGTGTGTAGTCAAACTCTTCTCACTGGAGATTTTCTTAGGACATGATTAGTGGAAGTCTCTCAAGTGAGTCTCTTACAATTAAAAAGAAAAATTTAATAAAAAAAAGAGAGAATGAGAAGAGGTTTTCATTTGAGAACTTTTGAGATACACATCAGAGACTCATCTGACATGTGTCTATTATTCATTTGTTAAAAATTTTAAAATTTAATTGTATAATCAAGTTATATTAAAATATTAATTTTTGTAGAGACTATGTGGGTCTCTTACTGATACACAGAGTTTTAACCCTAAATAATTCTGCAAGTGCACAGACAATCGCAGTAGTATATAAGGGATCGAATCCACAGAGACCAAGATTACACTATGAAATTATGAGATTAATAAATAAAGCTAAGAAGAAATATGTGATTGATTTCGAAACAGAATTGCAAGTAAATTAAAGCGGTGTAAAACTAATAAAGAAAAGCACTAGATCAAGGTAATTCGCAGGTGATTTAGAAATGAGAACTTAGCAACTATTCAGGATCTAATTCAGCAAAGGTCCAGAACTCAAACATAAAAATAAGACCGACCCACTCTCGTGGCGTGGACAACTTTATCTAACAACCTAAATACCTAAACTCTCGCTTGGACCTAGAGATGCAGATAAGCATTAACGAATGGGTGCAATCTGTTCACAACCAGCCGCACCAACTCTCGTCACCTACGTCTGATTGCTCACCAATGTCTTTTCTAGCAACCTAAAATACTCTCGCGAATAGGTTTAACCTAAAATCATAAACAAAGTGATCAGCTTAGCTTAAGCATTAAATTCAACTAGAGGTGAAGACAGTATGTATTTATGCATCCTATTTGTGCCAAGTTAAATCATCTCATGAATACCTTTGAAAAACCCTAATCTAGTTAATGAACTACTTAGACATACAAGAAGAAAATATAGCAATGGGATAAAAGAAATTCATGAATAAATACTGAAAAGTAACAAGGTTCAGAATTCTTCTCAAAACAAAGTATGGATGATCTCCAAGTCTAAGCAATCGAAAACAAGGATGATGGAAACAAAGAGCTAGGCGATGGTGACAAAGAGGAGAAGGAGAGAACTTTCAAGCAGCTTCTGATTTTTCTCCAAGGAAAGAGAACGTGTCTTTTAAGAAAGGCTACTGACCTATTTAATCACCCAAAATTAGGTTAACTCGGGCTCCTTAATTTTCTCTGGCGGCGGAGCATGTGCTCCACTAGATGCTCCGTTGGGTGCTCACGCGTAAATTCGGCCCTTTTGCTTCAAATCCGCATCTTTTTGCTCTAAAAGCCTATTTAGCTCCAGTCCATCCAATATATGCTCCAAGACTTCATTCTGACCTGTTAACACTCAAAATCGACTCGAAAGACACTAAAATAGACTATAAAACATTAGTAAATAAGGGCAAAATCATCATATATCACTTACCAATAGATTACATGGAATCAGAAGCGGGTACGCAGAAGCAAAAACATATGGAAGCGTAGAAACGATTTTTAAAAGAAAATTAGAAAGCTGGTACGTGTTGGAAGCATATACATATATATATATATAATTAAACATTATACAAAATTAAAAATATTATTAATAACATAAATTCAATACATTTATATGTATATATAATTAAACATATAATATATTAAAATTTGCTATGAATAACATAAATTAAGAAGTGCCTTATTTTTACACATTTCAACTAAAATATTTTAAAACTGAATATCATATTTATTATAACTCTATATTTTCAAAACAAAATCGTTATATTCAAATTTTTTGAAATAATATTATTCAGCTAATCAAATTATTCATTTTCAAAATTTCACATATGATTCAAATAATCTTTTTAAATAAACTTCTTTATAGTTAAAAGACAAAATGATATGCACAATCACAAAACTCATATAGTAATTCTTTTTTTTAATACAAAATATATAAAATATAATAGCTATTAAAACGGAAGCTTAAGCTTCCAACACGTTTTAAAAAAATGTATTTTTGGAAATGCATTGGAAGCGAGATTTTAAAACCTTCTGAGAGATTCTGATTCCGATTCTGATTCTGAAGCAGAAAACGAACGTTGAACGAAACTTCCATGCTACCACTGGATATCTTATTTATTATCGACTTTACTTCTTTTGTTCTTTGTTCGTCTTAATTTATATACTAAAATTTACCAGATTAACTCACTTCTTTACCTAAATAACTAGATTAACATCCCATCAAAAGGGGTTACTAGACTAGACCCAAATCTTTATACTATTAAAAGTGAAGTACATTTGAGTTATCATTGTTTCCAAACACTCTTCACTTATACCTACATCCAAACAATCCTTATATCTAATAAATAAATAAATAAATAATAAAATATTTAGATAGTATTGAATTTTTCAATGTATAGTTTTTGTTTGAAAGTCGGTGCTCCTATTATATTGCTATAGAGCTTAGATCCTAAATGTGGGTTATGCAATGAAACTGTATTGGAGATTATACAAATGGCTAATCATATTTTAGAGACAATAGTCATCAAAGAAGATAGAAATGGAGACATATTTCTGATTTCTATGATTCTCATATCACCATATAACACCAAACTATTATTTAAAATACGTCACATACAGTTTCCGGTATCGCTGCCCTTTGCGATGACCATCAACAAGAGTCAATGATAATATCTGACGAAGTAGGACTACATTTGCCATAATATGCATTTTCTCATTTATTGTTGAAATCACATTAAATATATTGAAATTTTCTTAGAATAATACTCATTTTAACTTAACGGCTAATCTAATTCTCTGAAATTTTGTTTACTAATCAAATACTATTTTTCAAAAGACTAAAATACCCTTTTGATTTAAATTGGGAAAAAAATTAATATTAAATGTAATTAGAAAATTAAAAAAATATAAATGAAAAAAAAAATCAACCTAAAAAAAAAATCAACCCACGATAATTAACCTAAACTACTCTTGCTATCAACAACAACAATATCCATCTATTATTTGTGAACATCCATTTTCTAGATACAAGGATGATGTGCTCCATGATAAATAAATAGAGAAAGAATAAGATGAAATATGATAAGAAGGAATAACTTGGAGGTGAAGGTTGAAAACTAAAAGAATATTTGGGGAAGAACATGATGGAGGCATCCCAAAACCCTAACTTATTCAATTTCGTTTTTTTAAAAAATATTTCTATTTTTCGTCATTAATTAAAAAAATTATGAGAAAATCTGCGGTAACACACACGGTAAAAACTCTGCGGTAACATAGCGTCAAAAAATCTACGATATTAAGTCTGCAGCCACTAAATAAAATCTGCAATAACTAAAATGTTAGTCTAGTAATTAAACTTTGGCAAAACATCTAGGGTCACTTGAATGTGAAATCAAATTCTGCCATAATTAAATTTAAAAATCTAAGGTAAAAAAATAAGTCTACAAAATAAATCTTCGGTAGAATATTAAATTTAGTGTACAAATTCTTACAGTTTAGAAAAATGAGAAAATCTACTATATCTATTCTAATATTCGTTAAAAAATCAATAGAAGCCGAGAATATCTACAATGAATTTAAAAATCTACTACCACTAAGACTTAGAAATCTACAGTGAAAAAAAACTACAAGACAAATCTACGGCAAAACGAAAAAATTTACCAAACCAAAAAATCTGCCATAACATAGAATCGTAGATTTATTTAACAGATTTTTCTTTTCGCAGTGGCAAAGTCGTAAATAATTTTTTTTTCAGTTTAAAAATGCTGATGTGGCATTAATTAGTAATGACATTTCTGTAATTATTTTTTTCCTAACATATGGTCTTAAGGGTATTTTTGTGATAAAAAGGAACTAATCTAATACTAATCTTTCTTATGCTAAATTAGCCATTAAATATAAATCTAGTATTATTTTAGTAATTTTCCTAAAATATAATATAAACAGTAAAAAAACAAAAAAAACTATAAATCTCTATACTATTAAAAGAGAAGTACACATGACTAAACATTGTATCCAAACATCTTTTTACTTATCTCTATATCCAAACAATCTCTATACTATTAAAAATAAAAAAAAATATCTTTATACTATTAAAAGTGAAAAACATTTGAGTTATCACAATTCCAAACACCTCTTGAGTTATTTTTACATTCAAACAATCTTTATATCTAATAAATATGAAAAAATTAAATAGTATGGAAACTAACACAATTTCAAATTTCCTAAAATATCTATACCCAATTTAAACCAATATATTTTTAAAAATATGAATCTTCTTACACCTTTATTTGATCTTATTTTTATATTAATTTGAATTATTATATAATACATATGATTAACAAAATTTTATATTGTTTCTACATATGTTGTGATTCAAATTTTTTAAAACGGACATAAATTACTCAATCGACAAAGAAAATAATGTGTTTGTTCAATATCACACATTGGCTAAGAAATTTAGATTTGTTAAACTCTATCAAATATTAAACTTTTCAATGCATAGTTTATGTTTGAAAGTCGATGCTCCTATTATGTTGCTATAGAGCTTAGATCTTAAATGTGGGTTATGCAATGAAACTATATTGCAGATTATACAAATGGCTAATCATATTTTAGAGAAAATAGTCATCAAAGGAGATTGATGCGATCCAAAAAGGCTCTAAGGGATCACCAAATGGTATGAACATCATTAAGAAGCTCATGGACAAGCTTAGGGCAAACGGAGCATGAACAGGAGCAAAAGGAGGATGGAAAGCATTTGGAGGAGTCAATTGTTACTTTCATGTCAAGATCTTTCACCAAGCAATGTGAGTGTCACTACATCGAGTGAAGACTCGACAGGATCACTTGGACCCAAGGCATTATGTTAAGACAACACTGGTCAAAACACAAGTCCAAAAAGGCTAGAACCTTGGCCATATGATCCACTTGCACTCTTTTTCCCTTGGTTCAGTTGTGTCCCAATGGGTTTTCCGAACAAGATTTTTAATGAGGCATATGGCTCATATGTACATCTATGCCATCCTCTAGTCTGATCCATGTCTTGGCCCGTCTCCACATCATTGGCGCGGCCCATATCTATCTCTTATCTTTCTATCTAAGTATTTGAATTTGAACTTTGTGTTTAATGTTTTGCATAATCTTGTGAGAGTTTACGAGGCATGTCTCGTAACTCTTCACATTCATTGCTTTGTGCTTTCTTCTTCTCGGCTCCACCTCTTTATATGGTGGCTGAGATCAACTTTGTATTCTTATCTATCTTTTTAATCAAAAATATCTTCTTAACATAGATTATTGTTCTCTGTATTCGTGTGATACAAACTAGAAAAATCTTAGATCATTTCGTTTGAAGTGATTGATCACCTTGTCTTATCAAGTGAACTTTTTGCATCCTCTTGTGGCTACTATCAATCAAATCAAACCGCAAGGTGCTCAGTAATTAGGTCTTGCATCACCTTGCCTTTGTTTTAACCTCTCTGTGTCGAAATTGGGCTTATGTATCCTCACCAGGATCGTATCAAGTTGTATCAGAGCCACACCGAGAAGTTAAGTGATCTATGCGAGTTTGTTTTGTTTTTCATAAATTATTGGTGTGTGATAAAATCGTGAAATGAACTGGATCTGAACCTAAATTGAGTCTACTATTTGTTAAAATTGAATCTGGAATTTTTGGAGTTGATTTAATATTTTTCTGAGATTGCTTTTGTAGAACAGTCGCGATTAGGGTTTATCGGAAGTTTAGGGGTCATTTACGTTTTGCTAACGTTTTTATCATTAGATCTTTCAAAGAAACCTTTTACTGGTGAGTTTGGTGCTAATCTTTCAGGTAGCAATGTCCGACAAAGTGGAATCAAGCAACACGCAACTGATAGAGGCTCTTACGGAAACCTTTGAGGAGATGATGAATGAGAAGATCGGGATGCTGCGTGAGGAGATCGTTTCTGTTCTGGCTGATGTTATGTCTAATAATCCAAGACAAGATCCTGTAAGGAAAAAAGAGAGAGTTTATGAAAGGAATGAGGCAACAACGTAAGACATCGTGAAGAGGATCCTCGAGATCTGCCAAGAGAACTACCGCGTAGATGTAGAGATGGAGAAGCTGATGACTACTATAGTCAGTTGTCTAGGAGCAGCTATAGGAGACACATGCGTTATCATGATGAGAGGAATCAACGAGAAGACAACTTTGGAGTTTGAAGCTTCATATTCCG